>ULGR01000007.1:842643-1143544 GCA_900519005.1 Yarrowia phangngaensis
GTTGGGACCGCCGTTATTTCCATCAGTGTTTCCACCAGGGCCTCCATTGTTTCCACCAGGGCCTCCGTTGTTTCCACCAGTGTTTCCGCCAGGACCTCCAGTGTTTCCACCGGGGCCGCCGTTGTTTCCACCAGTGTTTCCACCATTAGGACCTCCAGTAGAAGTTGGTGAAACATAAACGATGGTAAAAGTACTGGATGGCCTGATGGTGTCAATAGGAGCACCCGAGATCGACATATACTTAGAGGCGGATGGTGTTGAGGCGGAATTACCATTACCACCTTCAGTGGCAGTAGGTTTACCACTTCCACCATCTGTAGGCTTACCATTGCCGCCATTGGTAGGCTTGCCATTACCCCCATCAGTAGGTTTACCATCTCCACCATCGGTACCAGTAGGCTTTCCGTCACCACCATCAGTAGCAGTTGGCTTGCCCTCCCACCATTAGTTGCAGTAGGCTTGCCATTGCCACCATCAGTAGGCTTGCCGTCTCCACCATCGGTACCAGTAGGCTTTCCGTCTCCACCATCAGTACCAGTAGGATTTCCGTCACCACCGTCAGTACCAGTAGGCTTGCCGTCACCACCGTCAGTAGCCGTAGGCTTGCCATCTCCACCGTCAGTAGCAGTAGGCTTACCATCGGTACCAGTAGGCTTTCCGTCTCCACCATCAGTACCAGTAGGATTTCCGTCACCACCGCCAGTACCAGTAGGCTTTCCGTCTCCACCATCGGTAGCAGTGGCATCTCCACCATTGGTACTAGTAGGCTTGCCATCTCCACCATCAGTAGCAGTATTATCGCCACCGTCAGTAGCAGTAGGCTTGCCATCTCCACCGTCAGTAGCAGTAGCATCTCCACCATCGGTAGCAGTAGGCTTGCCACCGTCGGTAGCGGTAGTGTCTCCTCCGTCAGTAGCAGTAGGCTTGCCATCACCACCGTCAGTAGCGGTAGCATCTCCGTCAGTAGCAGTTGGCTTGCCGTCACCACCATCGGTAGCGGTAACATCTCCACCATCAGTAGCAGTAGGCTTGCCATCACCACGTCAGTAGCGGTAGCATCTCCACCATCGGTAGCAGTATTATCTCCACCGTCAGTAGCAGTAGGCTTGCCGTCTCCACCATCGGTAGCAGTAGGCTTGCTGTCTCCACCGTCAGTAGCAGTTGCATCTCCACCATCGGTAGCAGTATTATCTCCACCGTCAGTAGCAGTAGGCTTACCATCTCCACCATCGGTAGCGGTAACATCTCCTCCGTCAGTAGCAGTAGCATCTCCACCGTCAGTAGCAGTGGCATCTCCACCATCAGTAGATACTCCAGTTGTTGCTTCCTTAGATGGCTCCACAGGCTTCTCAATTAGCTTACCACTAACAGATGACACGACCATATCGAAAGGAGTCAGTACAGTTGGATACGGTGTCATATCTGTTTTCATCATTGACTCAAATGGTCTGCCAACACCGCCTTGGGTAACGAAATAGTTGGCTTTTGACTGGTAGAAAGGTTTACCAGGTTCTTTGATATTTGTGCTGTATGTAAGCCATAACATCTGAGCGTTTCCGGGGAAACTGTTGAAAACTAACACTATTCGCTTGTTCTCCATGGGATATTTTAACGTGAAGTAATCTAGCAGTTTCTCGTGAGGGACTTCTTCGTGCTTAGAGAAATAGCCAACTGCGCTATAGTCAGTGAAGATTTGAATTGACATTCCCTCAAGCCAGTCAGGTGAAAACTCTTGAGTATCGTCATTGATCATTAGTTGAAGCTCGACGTCTTTGAAAGCACCGTAGGAAAATCCAACAGTGTACTTGGCAACTTCGTCACTAACACGTTCTCCATAAAAAAGGGGAGCATTGCTGACATTACTCTCAGAAGTGAATACCTTATCTCCAGACCGGCAGGTGGTCTGCAATTCACCTTTTGCATATCCTAATGGAGAGTATAACAGGGTGCTCTGAAGATTTACTGGGGATTGGATGAAGAATTCACCATTTATATCTTCGTGGTTGGAAACGTAATCAGTGTAAGTGGCTCTGAAGAGGTAATGGTTTGAGGCGTCTCTGGACACTGTCATTACTGTAAGCCCGTCATCATCTTTGACTTCGAAATTATAATCACCATTCAGAAGATAAATATCGGACAATTCGAAAGTGAAGAAGTCACCAGGTTGAATATCTTGTGTCGGTGGATCACAAGAAAACATGAACCGAACACTCCACAACTCAAAGAGTTTTACCTGTTTGATGAGTTTTTTTCCCGTAGGTCCTCCAAGACGACCAAGTGAATAATCTGTTATTGGTGTAGCCACTTCTTTCGCGAAGACCAATGCTAAGATGCATATTAGCACTAATCCACGAAGTACGCTCTTCATCTTTTCTTACATCTAAAAGTTGTTCATACCAGGATTGCATGAAGGCTTTATATCACAGAAAAACCCAAAACCGTTAGGATTACGGAATTGTAACGATGAACGCATTGTTTCAAACAGGTTATTACTTCTAGAAAAGTTACCTTAGTGCATCTCTGCTGCACAAGTTTGATTCTTGGCAGATGCCGAAATGCAAAATGGTGATGATGGTCTTTCCAATTGAAGTCGGCGTTGAACTTTAATCAGGCAAGGTTTTGCTCACATAGACTGTATGATCTCAGAATCAAATATTTTAAACGCAGAGATATTAATTTGACAATGTATATAAGAAGAAAAAAAAATTAATAACTTGTGGGTTGTTCTCTATAACAAGAATGGAGACAATAACTTTTGGAACAAATGCGAGTGAGTGCCTCAAGGTAAGAGCTTCAACGTATATAATGTTAAGGTTAAGGTTCTGAAGTGGTTCAAAACGGATGATGGTTCTGTTTGCTTAGAAAAAGCAATGTTGAGCTGCATTGTGCAATGTGTACTGAAAGATCCTGGAAAAGTAATAATTACGAGTACTCACTTTTGATAAGAATAAGGGCAACAATTGTTAATGGAAGGGCTATATCCTAACACTCTTTCTTGCAGGTGTTGAGAAGCTCAAGTTTAATTCTCACTGGAAGATTGACGATTTTGCTTTGATTTATGTTGTTGTTTTGATGTTAGTACTGTAGTAACTGTAATGCAAGTAACACAAAAGCAAACTGAACTCGTACATCAAAAAACTTGAAGAGTTGAGTAAACAAAACTAGAAAGTTTGGGTTTTCTTTGTTTTTTCCTCGAAGGTGTGATGTGATCATGTATCCAACTTTATTTCTAGTCGGCAATGATATTGTTTTAACCAGAATCAAGCAGTAGTGAATTGGATATGAAGATGCACCTCAACAAATAATGTTTATAGTTCAGAGATAGAAGGTCATCCATTATATTTCTTCTAATCGGTTCTGTTTTGTTTTTTTTTTGTTGAGGCGGTGTTACTCTGATCTCCGCATGAATGAGTCTCGGCTGAATCTGGTTTTGGTCTGAGTTTTGCTGAGAATTTCGTTCAACCGTAGTTCCATCCTAACAAAGTTGTCCATAAGGTGTTATTCTTGACCTTTCAATACTAAAGTCACTGCTCGGCCTATCAATACTAAAGTCCCTGTTCGGTTGCAAAGTAAGCACCCACTGAAGCTGAAACTGATAGACTTTTTATGCACACATGTAGAGCTCAGGTGACATAACAACTATCTGGATACCCACATGTCTGCATATTAAAGTTAGAGTACTGCCTATTTAGAAACTTGGGTTTCTAGTGGAACTTCTGTCATTTTGCTCACTCAATGCATTCTCTTTCTGAGACAGAAAACGAGACCAATATAATCTTTTTGTGGCAGGCATAAACAAGGTTGCTTTGTTTTGTATATACACTTCTTTTCATTGAGATCTCGCTCTCTCTTTTCTCTCTTTCTCACTCTTTCTCTCTTTCTCACATTCTTTCTCTCGTAACCCTATGCTGAAGAAGTAACCTTAAGACACTTAAGACGAACGGACATTGGTTTAAAATCAAGGTTTAGTCTGATGGGACGGCATCAAGAATATTTTTTTGGCCCGACATGGCCTGCATGATAAATGCGCCTTCACACCATTAAGCAGTTATCCTCTTGTGATGCAGGTAAACCACTAGAACAAACGAACATTTCGTAAGAGCACAACCAAGTCAAAAAAAAAAAATGGGGGGAGTAGACTTCTTGGAAAGGGTTGGTTTTAACAGCAACTCTGGGGCACAATTGAGGAGGACTTATAAATCAGCACAACTGACGACACCAACTCCAACTTTTCGTTTAACCGTACCAGAAATAGGGTTACGATGCTCCCCAAAGTGGCAAGTCATGGCTCTCTTGAACTTTATATTTGGTAATGGTGTCATCAAAAGAAAAGAAGAAAAGTGGCACTGTGTTTAGGTCATGTAATGCAGGGTCTGTGACGCCGTTTTCTCTTAGACTGATGGATATTATTAGTGTCTATAGCTAAATACTTTGAGGTTTCATTGTCTACACGGACACTATCGAATAACTCTGAACCGAACCTCCATATCATACTTTGTGTGTAATTGACTGGAGCAAAACTCAAAAGTGATTCTTCCCAAATATTTAAGATTCAGAGCTTCGGCCAAAGTCTCAAATGCGCTTCCGAAGTGGCGTTGATGTCTGCCCACCCACAAACTTTGACAACAATGTGTGACAAAGAAATAGTTCTGTATGTATTGATCTCTACTTCCAGAACCGTAAAAACTGGTAATTTGACAGAATTTGCTTGGTTTGTTTAATCTTTTAATTTCTTATCCTGCAAAATTTCGTATGTCTTAGATCTCCAAACTCAGAATGAAACTCAGTTGTCCAAAGCCAACTGACACTAACAGTAACTTAAACAGGGCTCCAACTCAAAGTTCTGGTTTGTTATCTAGAGCCAAAGTGATTGTTCTTTAACAAACATATATTCCTTTAGGTAGTCTTCCTGCCAAAATCACCTTAAAATATCGCAGTGCTCTAGGTGCTCATACGGCCTTCGCAATCTTGGCCCAGTAACAGCAGCAAAAGGACTAATTGTTGAAAAATTCCGCTTGGGAAGTTTCTGGATCGGTTTGGTTAAGCCAAGGCGTTTGGAACCAGGAAGTCGTTTCTTTCTGGAGTATAGGTCTCATTCGGAAGCTCCCATCCTTCAATATATAATGGCGGAGAAGGGGATATTGGCTAATAATGGACGATGTGGGGAAAAGACTTCATTATGGATATTTTGGGTCTTGTCAGGATCCTTGATTGTTAATCTGGGTGATTGCTGTATCTTGCAGTTCTTTGATGCGTTTGTTTTTTCTCCGAGGGTAACTCGTGTTTCAAGATATTGAATAAGCAGCTGTAGGGACTGATTGTGTTAGATTTCGGCTCTATCTGCGTATGGAGTCATTGCTCAGGGTCTCATTATGCTGATCAAGGGTTATGCTTTGGCAATACAAGTCCATACAGTTAAGAGCACAGAATGGCATTGGCTCAATGTAAAAGGTGGGTTTCATTGGGCTCCCGTCGAGTCAAAACCATTCCCCTCAACACCGAGGCGATAGATGTAGACCAAAATTGAGTTGCCGTTGCCCAACGGTTCTTCGCTCAGATGCTTCATTACCAACAAAGGGACATTTCGAGAGAAACTGTTTCTCACGGGAAGGAATGCAAACTGACTCAAATCTGGTTTTTAAAAGAAATCAAGAGCAGTAAAGGTAGTGGTGTTTTATCTGCAATCGAATGTGATCCGGTGCCCAGTAGTTCTTTTGAGTCTTAGTTATGTCAATTAAATTGGCATTCTATAGAAATTCGCCAGTTATTAGAAACTCAGTGTGAAAAAATAGAGGAGTTTCTATAAAAACAAACACCAAAGGAAGTAAGTTTCGATGAGAGAAGATTATGATTTTTTTACATTTACTAGGATTCTACTATCATTAGTGATCAGCTATAAGATTTAACTCTAAATAGTATTTAAATTAAAGTTTTCATCACGTGAACGGTATCGTTATCATTATCGTAATCAATGAATGACCAGCATGTTCAATTCCCTTGTAACACTCCTGTTTCCTTTTAGATTTAAAAATAATTTATATTCTTTTGCTCAAGGAGTGGATGGTACTAGGGCTTTTGTTGTTCTCTAATCCCTACCACTTGCACTTAGGTAATCGTTCCTGGTTGTGTGATACCCACAAGTCCAGCATTTGTTATGCAATACTCACTTAAACTGATTTATTGGCATGCGGGTATTATCACTTGACTCTATTGAATATTCCTCCAAAGATTGTGGTTACTTCACCTGGCCTGTTGTGGTTACTTCACCTGGCACCAGAACATTCCACCAACTTCCAGGTAATTCCGGTGATTCCAAATGTAACTAGAGGGAGATCAATTCAGTTAAATAAAAATCAGAAGATGCCTAATCAACGTCAACAATTCTGATCGTATTTGGTGGCAACAGAACTATACCACCCACAGTCGCCGCACGCCGGATGTAGTAGGTTCCAGAAAGTTCCATTTGTTACCATGGGGTTCTAAGGTAATGGAAATTAATACAAATCGAATTGCGGCAATGAAATACGTCTAATTGAGTAGATTTTACTGGATTTTATGTTTTGTACGACCTCTTTTTACGTCATCATTTCTCTAATTAGAGTTTGTCATAGATATCTATACTTCACAGAAAGGACGCAACCTGAAAGCTCAAAAAGCCCACAAAACACTAAATCACTCAAGAATATCACAACAAAACAAAGATTCTCGGATTTTTGACATCCCAAACCTATCTCAAAGTGTGTGCCTCCTCTCATGGATGGTTCCAGAACATTCACGAACCTTATCAAGTTCTAAAACCTTATCCAAACGTTATCTTAAACTCTGCAGCACTACACATATAAAGCTAAGTGATGTATCTTTGGCTCACCTCGACACCACACATGTTTCGAACGAACACAAAGGCCGTGCAGCGATTGAAGCTGCCCCATTACGCAAATGTCAAAACAAACACAATTTTGAACACAAACATTCTAAAATCTTCTAGTTCTGCTGCTCGAAGTCTCAGCACTTCGAGGGTAGTTCCTAGAATCACACCACAAATGATTCGGCCAGTAATTACCCCAATTCAAGTTCGATCAATCACCCTTAAACAAAACCCGGGTGGCGACAAATCTGCTCTGGAGAGTTATGGAGTGGATTTGTGTGCTCAGGCCAAAGAGGGCAAGCTTGATCCTGTGATTGGTCGAGATGAGGAAATTAAACGAACGATCCAGATCTTGTCTCGACGAACAAAGAACAACCCTGCTTTGATTGGTCTGGCTGGAACAGGAAAGACTGCAATCATGGAAGGACTGGCCCAGAGAATTGTCAATGGAGAAGTTCCAGAATCCATGAAAGGAAAGAGAGTGATTTCTCTGGATGTGGGTGGACTTATTTCTGGTGCCAAGTACCGTGGTGAGTTTGAGGAACGTCTCAAGGGAATTCTGGAGGAAATTGATAAAGCCGAAGGAGAAGTAATTCTGTTTGTGGACGAATTACATCTTCTTTTAGGACTTGGAAAAGGAGAGGGATCAGTTGATGCTTCCAATTTGCTGAAACCAGCTCTCTCTCGTGGAAAGCTACAATGTTGTGGAGCTACAACTATTGATGAATACAGAAAGTACATTGAGAAGGATGCAGCTCTTGCGCGACGATTCCAACCTGTTATGGTGAATGAACCAACTGTGGAAGATGCCATTTCCATTTTGCGAGGTCTTAAAGAAAGATACGAAGTTCACCATGGAGTTCGACTCACTGACGCTGCTCTTGTCACTGCCGCAGTTTATTCCAACAGATACATCTCAGACAGATACCTACCTGATAAGGCAATTGATCTTGTGGACGAAGCTTGCTCAGCTTTGAGACTGCAGCATGAGTCCAAACCCGACGAGCTACAGGAACTTGAGAGACAGACAGTAACTCTGGAAATTGAGCTGGAGTCTCTGCGAGAAGAGGAGGATCCTATTTCAGTTGAACGACGAAAAAAGGTTGAAGAAAAACTGGCGACAAAGAAAGAAGAAATTAAGAAATTGACAAAGATCTGGGAAGACGAAAAACAGGAAATTGAGCGAATTAAGGAAACTCAGAAGAAATTGGATTCAGCTCGAACAGATCTAGATGCCGCTCGACGATCTGGAGATTTCGCAGCTGCTTCGAAAATCCAGTACCAAGATATTCCTGAACTTGAGCGAATTCTCAAAGAAGCAGAAAAGGCAGATTCTAGAACTTCCTCACTTCTACACGATTCTGTCACTCCAGACGATATTGCTAAGGTGGTTTCTCGAATGACTGGAATCCCTACTTCGTCCATGCTCAAGGGCGAGAAGGATAAACTATTGGATATGGAAGTATGCATGAAATCACGTGTTGTTGGTCAGGATGAAGCTCTGGAAGCTGTTGCAAACGCTGTGCGACTCCAACGAGCTGGGCTGACCAATCAGAAACGACCCGTAGCTTCGTTCCTCTTCCTTGGTCCTACAGGAACTGGTAAAACTGAACTTACTAAGGGTCTGGCGGAGTTCTTGTTTGATGACGAAAACGCCATCATCCGATTCGATATGTCCGAGTTCCAAGAACGACACTCTGTGGCTCGTCTCATTGGTTCGCCTCCAGGATATGTGGGCTACGAAGAGTCTGGAGAGCTCACCGAAAAAGTACGACGAAAACCCTATGCCGTTGTTCTTTTCGATGAGTTTGAAAAAGCTCATCCTGACGTTTCAAAGCTGCTTCTTCAGGTATTGGATGAGGGTACTTTGACTGATTCCCAAGGACGAAAGGTCGATTTTAGAAACACAATTCTTGTGATGACCTCTAATATTGGCCAGGAGTACCTTGTTGCCAACGATCCTAATGCCAAGCAAAAGGTAATCGATGCCCTTAAGTCACATTATGCACCTGAGTTCATCAACCGAATCGATGAGACCCTGGTGTTCAACCGTCTTACAAAGGAGGCACTCAACAGAATCATCGATATTCGCCTTTTGGAAGTCCAGGCAAGACTGGAAGATAAGAGAATCACTCTATTTGTGGACGATGAAGCTAAACATTTCTTGGTCGAAAACGGATATGATCCTTTGTATGGCGCACGACCTCTCAATCGACTCATCCAGAAGAAGGTCCTCAACCCTCTCGCAATGCATATGATCCAGGGCCGAACTCGTCCCGGTGAACACGTCCACGTGACTGTCAAGGATGGAGACATTTACGTTCCTGCCAACCATGAGTCTGGTGAGTCTCAGGATTAAAGAGAACGTTAACCTAATAATGATGTATATAATATATTTAATAAACTATTCTGAACAAAAGGTTGAGGCTAAGAAAGGATTAGGTTAGAGTTAAGAGTAAGATTATGTGAGTATAAGGTTAAAAGTAAAGGCAGGTTGTTCATGGTTTATGTAGGGGTTCGGTTTTATCCGAGAAAATAATTCCAGAATCAGTTCATCTCATGAGAAAGAAGGTTTACAATTATTTTGCCACATACTGACAAAGCAGGTATAGATCGCGGGATCAGAATCGCCCTTGACACTCCGCTTCACAAATTTTGATTTTGCTACTGTCTACTTCTTCCCTTTATTATTTGGAATATCTCCTTATACACTGACAATCTCTAGTATTCCTATCTGTTCCAGACATGAATTTACGAATCTTGAGTTTTAGTCGTTCAGTTTCCTGTGGAATACTTACAACTACTACAGTGTTCAATTGCATTTAAAACTATTATGCAAGTGAAACCAAAAAAAAAAAAAAAAAAAAAAAAAAAAAAAAAAAAAAAAAACTAAAAACCTCTCAGAACAGTACAGTAGAGGTAGTGTAGAATGGGTTAGAAACGTCTAACCAACCCGCAGTTGTCTTTCAAGAGGTCATCACGAATGGGCCCACCCATATAGTCTAGTAAAAATCCACAAGATCGAGTTAGAATCATACATTCCGTCTATATACATTACTTGAGCTTCTGAATTTCCCGCTCTCTGAGATGTCTTCTCCAGAGAATCTCTGCGGGATCTTGTTCTGGCTCAACCCATTCGAAACCCTCACCACTTTCAGCCCAGTACATCTGCATCATTTTCTCGTCATGGGTGGTCACGGGCACCATTTTGCGGTCGATGAGTGCGTCCAGCACGTTCTCACTGACTTCACCTTGGTTTTCTGGCATGAGCCGATCAATTTCGACGATTCGAGAAACCATTTTCATTTGGTCTGCATGCGTGAAATAATGACTATAGAAGGTTCCTTGCATCCACTTAACGATATCTCCGTTGCCACAGAAACGGCCAGCTGTAGAGATGACGCTAAAAATCGATACATTAGCATAATAGGCCCACCACAACACATGGAAAGTGGCAGGTGCAATTCCAAACAGTAAGTCGGCAGCAATCAGACCTTGAGCTGCTCCAGAAACAGTTAATCCAAACAAACCCCACACTCCCAAATACTTGTACATCTTTTGCTTGACGCTTTGAACATGTTGATTTGATCCAGCACTTAGATCAACGACTTTAAAGGCCGTAGGAAAATCAGTTTCCCAAAGACATTTTCGTAGAGCTCCCATTGCAATGGATCTGGGAATTGCCACTTCGGGATTTTTGCGCTGGAAAACCTCCATAGCTCGCACTCCAAACCAAGGAGAGTAGTATTTAGAAGTGCATATGGATTTTTGCAAGTAACTGAGGGACGGAGCTTCTGGTAACTCCAACACGGAATCGATGACTTCCCGAACTTCAGACACTTTATCTGACAACCCTGAACCTGAGTAAACTTGTTCTAGCTCACTAGCAGCATGCAGAGCAGAAACGAGATCTTCTGAAGATGACGTAGCTGTTAGTTTTGATGAATAATCCTTGATAGCTCCAAAATCTACCGGTCCCGAAAAAGGAGTTCTCCGTAGAGCCGACGTCGAAAAAAGGCGTTTGGAGAGCATGCGTAAGTTGGTGGAGTCAGAAGTTCATGTTGAGATAAAGTTTGGAGGTTGAAATTCGGAAACCTTATATTAAATAGAATTTCGATTAGTCAGAAGAACGAGACCACAGGAGGAATTGAAAATACGCATTTGCTTTTCTTGAGTCCATCAAAACTAGTTACTGCGTCTTAGACTGCTTGGTTTTCCTTAGTGTGTGTGTGGGTTTGTTTTTTCTTTCTGTCAGATCATCATCATCTTAGCAGCTGACCCTTTGAGCCTCTTACACTCAACAACCTCTTGTTCGTTAAATAAATGCTGAAGTCCTAGTTTTTAGTGCAGTTTAATTTGAAACTCAACAAATTAAAGCCAAGTGCTCTACACTGATTATCAACACTGATTATCAATTATTTGGTCAATTATCAACACGACCACTTGACGCAAAAGCTGTCAGAAATTACAAATAAAATAAATAAAAATAGTACTTCTGTAGAATTGACAACAAAATCAATTTTGTAGCCAAAATTTTATTTAATTGAAAAAATGCTAAACAGAAGGTATAAATACTATAAGCAAATCCCCTCTCTTTCACTTTTCATAGGCCCATTTTAGATTGGGTTAAATTTTTTAAAAAACATAAAAACAAAAGTATTGACTGGATATAGATCAAATGACTTCAATTTATCTAAGTACTGATGTTTGATTTTATCCACTTTCGAAGTAAAAAATTATGGTCAGTTAGAGAATCGGATCTTAACTTCTATCTGTATTCTTCAGTACAAAACAAGGTGTTTTCTTCCTCAATATACTCACTCAATCATTTTGCAGTTAGAGTAGTAGATGTTGCTATAAATGCCATTATAGAGACACGTCGTGACTGTCTGTCAGTTACTATGACCCTATTTTTCGTGCCAAGAGAAATGAAGTGTAAACAAAGAAACTTACTTGCATAAGGTAGCTTTTATATTCCAACTGTTGCTTCGTTGACTAGATGTAAATAAACCAGAAACGCCAGCCTTATACACAGGGCTTGCCTCAATCAGTCAAGTTCTGAGCGAAAGTCGCATATGGAGACCGAAGGAAGTTACCCGTGAATCAGTATTTCATGAGTTACCTCTAGCTGCTAACATCTATAACCAACAAGAAAACTTCTCCATATTTTCAAGAAGAATAAATATTGATTATGGCCATATTGTTGCAATTTAAGTCTAGCAGTTCTAAGATACTGTAACATGTACTACTTTTAAGTTATTGTTAGCATTTCAGCACAGTAAACGTTGAGGTTTACCTCCACCCCAGATCTTGGACATTCTACACGTAGTAGAAATTGATACCCTCTTTATAACGAAAACAATTTATCTAATGTAAGTCGCATTGTACGGAGTTCAGATTTTCAGATTGACTTTCTGAATTGGACACCAAAAAATCTTAGTTCTCGGTGCTCGTTTCCCGGGTCGCTCGGCCCGTTACCCTCTCCGACATGCATTAGGTTCATTATTTTCCCCAGATGAAAGTTTATTCAGTGAATAAAGTGACTCACTTGTCTCAGGTGGCTTTGTGTAGCCTCAAATTAAACACTTCATCCAACGAGTAAATCTCTTCAACCTTACAGAGTAATCTTAGACCATTCTACCTTCTACCCAGCCCAAACTTTATCGTTACCCCACCTGTTAGTTAAACCTTAATTGTTTCATATATGCACTTTGATCTACTTAAGTATCAGCACTACTGCTACGTGTGGCTCCACACTAAACATGCGGTCTATTATCATCGATACAGATCCCGGAGTTGACGATACTCTTGCTATTTCTCTTGCCCTGAATTCTCCGGAATGTGACGTGAAACTGATTTCTCTTTGTTTCGGCAACTGTAACGTCCAGTGTTCACTCCAAAACGTCCACTCGCTCTTCCACGTGCTTGAAAAAGAACGCCTATGGAGAGAAGAGCAGGGACTGCCACAAAAACATCACGTCAACCAAAACCCCCTTGTTGCTGTAGGCCTGGATACAGCTTTAGATGGGACTACTCTGGATGCAACTTATTTCCATGGAAATGATGGACTCGGAAATGTGCATTCCAGAATGCCTCATTTCACCTCTAACGAAAAGGGAAAAGGCTATACAATGTCCGAAAAGCCTGCCTATGAAGCTATTCTCGACATTCTTCGCTCTGAACCCCCTCAAACAGTTACTATCTGTGCTATTGGTCCTCTGATGAATATCGCCAAGGCTGCCCAGATGGACCCTGAAACATTTGCACGAACTAAGGAAATTGTGCATATGGGTGGTGCTCTTAAAGTTCCAGGCAATGTAACCCCTCGAGCCGAGTTTAACTGTTTCTCTGATCCTCTGGCTGCTGCTGTGGTCTACTCTTTTTCTGCAACCGAACAACCCAGCGTGACGCTTCCCAGAAATCAGGAGCTTCATGTAACCCTTCCCGAACCTGTTCCTGTCACTTTGTTCCCTCTGGATATTACCATGCAGTATAATTTATACGAGGATCATTTTTTCAAGGCTGTGGAGGACCGAGCTCAGAAAGGGTCTCCTCTCACTGAATGGTCTTCGGACTGGCTCCGATCTACTTTTGATGTTGCCCGTCGACTCAATCTCGACGCCTCGGATAACCATATTAACATGCATGATCCCCTAGCCGTATGGTATGCCATTTGTAGAGACGACCATGGACCTTGGGAAGCCGACCATCACCAGGACGTCAGAGTCGAAACAGAAGGTCAGTGGTCAAGAGGTGTTACTCTTGAAGATACCCGAGGACGACAAAAGACTGATACAGAGGCTGAAGATGAGGGTAAGTGGCTTGGCTTGGGAGGTAACAAGATCAAGGTGGTGACTAAAGCCCCTCATGATTTGGCTGAGATTATGGTAGAGAGGATTTTTCTGTAGATGATTAGACAATAGATTGTAGAGTTGAACCTGAGTGTAACAAGTGATCGTGTACACCAACTTACCACCCTGACAATGATCTTTAGATTGATCAACACCATATCTTTTTTTGACCTAAGTAATACACGGGAACAACTTTTAAAACTGGTCTATGATCTATTTTATCTTGAAATCTGGTGACTTCTATAAGTCACCTCGCTTCCTTGAAGTGTAATTCCACATAGATAATGAGTTACCATAATATCCCTCTGTTCTGGTCATATCAGATTCAATGATAATATATATCAATTTCAACTGAAATTTACTCTCTCAGAATCTCAAGATAATCCTCGATTTAACGAATAATGTTTCAAAGCTATTCTGAGTCCGGGTTAACAAAAGAGCCTGATTAAAACTAGTTACATTCCTTCCAAGTACCTGGATCCTGTCAATTAATGCAAGCTACTCGATCTTTTGGTACCAGCACCAGCCAATCAGAAGTCGTCTACCTGACCTAAGTTTTCCCTGGATATTTGCCAGTCAGAATTGCATTAGTACTCAAATAAAGTTCAACAAATAAGTTCATTTAGGGTAGGCGATTCCAGACTCAGTAGTCAGGATATTAGTCAGAACTTCTAAGAAATGTTCCTATAGGTTTAATTAAGTTGCATCTTAAATATATTTTGTCTTCAACTGCAGACTATCCTTTTTTTGTGGGGTTTATGTTTGGTTGAA
Source organism: Yarrowia phangngaensis (assembly GCA_900519005.1). NCBI lineage: Eukaryota > Fungi > Ascomycota > Dipodascomycetes > Dipodascales > Yarrowia > Yarrowia phangngaensis. Next base: position 857,131 of record ULGR01000007.1, read on the forward strand.
TTTTTTTCATCTGATTAATAAGGTTCAACCAATTAAGTCCGTCCTTTTGGTTGTTCCAATGTGTGTGAACCACACTAAGCCATAACCAGTGAGATTTTTTACCGAAGTTGGTGCAGTTTATCACACGATACTTGACTTCTGCGTCCTACAACTTTTCAGTTCTTTTACATTCCCGTGTATTCTAGATGTTACGCCAATTAAGTTACTTATTACGAACAATGATGTGCAGTACGCAGTATTAGAGTGCTATTGCAGTAATGTGTTACCACCCCGACGTATTTTTTTTAAAGCTAGTCACTGTTACTCTCCAACCCTTTTATTTCACCGACTGGTCAGAGAATTGTTACTCCTGTTTTACTCCGTTCAGTTTTTCAGACTTTCAATATAAAGTTCAACCAATTAAGTTCAAATCAAGAAGTAGCAATGCCAGGTATTATAGTCGAGATAGGGATTTGCAATAATTGAAAGAGTTCTGCAAATGAAATTTGCTTCTCTAAGTAACAAGGAAGTTCTCCACAACCCATCAATGATTAGTACTCCTGTCACGCTCGGTATACTTCCGTTCTGCTAATTAATAAAGTTCAACCAATTAAGTTCATTCATTAATAGTAAGTAATACGATTTTCGAAGATGGAGAGAAGCATCAATGTCAACCAAAAAATCGTTTAATCCGGTGATTTAAACCTCTTCTACAACCTCAACTCCTTCCCTACCCCATGACATACCGCACAATCAAGTTGAATTCCAACTTATGCTTACATTCTAGATTGTTCCAAACGTTAATGCAACTAACGTTCGATGATTTTCGAGTTCATTATATAATCCTTTAGGGAACTCCATCACCACACAATGCGATTTTTCCAGCAGCTACGACCTCGGGTGGCGCTGCGGGCATTCAAGCCCAAGGCGCAGATACGGCCACAACCTCGGTTTTGTCGTCCCTTCCATGCTTCGGCACTGGCTCGGATGCAGGACCCATACAAGATGCTAGGAGTGGATACCAATGCTACTGCCAAGGAAATCAAGAAAAGTTACTACCAGCTGGCTAAGAAGTACCATCCCGATGTTAACAAAGAAGAAGGAGCACAGCAAAAGTTCCAGGAGATCCAGCGGGCATACGAGTTGCTGTCCAACGAGGAGGAGCGTAAGAAGTACGATACGTTTGGCCCTGCGGCTTTTGGAGAAGGAGGACAAGCCCAAGGATTTGGGGGAGGCAACCCTTTTGCTGGCGGAGGAAATCCGTTTGCAGGATTTGGCGGTGCAGGATTTGGAGGCGGGTTTGGAGCCGGCCAAGGAATCAATCTGGACGACCTTTTTTCTGCAGCATTTGGAGGTGGCGCTGGCCGACAAGGAGGATTTGGTCGGGGCCAGCCTTATGTGCAGGAATTTGAAGGAAACGATATCCAGTTGAACGTGGAGGTGACATTGGAAGATGTAGCCAGAGGAGTTACCCGAAATCTGAAATACCAAGCTGTATCATCTTGCAAGACCTGTGACGGCACAGGAATGAAAAAGGACGCCAAGAAGAAGACATGTTCTGCTTGTGGAGGTACTGGAGCTCGTGTTCATGTAGTTAGTGGTGGTTACCAGATGTCAACTACTTGTGAAGTCTGTAAGGGTACTGGTGAACAGATTCCCAAGGAAGGTGAATGTGGAACTTGTCATGCCCATGGAGTTGTCCGGGAGACTCGAGAGACTACCATCAATATTCCCCCAGGTGTTGATAACGGCACAATCCTGAGAGTAGCCGGAATGGGTGATGCTCCTGAAGCTCAGGCTGGACCCACAGTACGATTGCACAACGGAGACCTGCTTGTTCGAATTCACGTTAAGCCCAATAAGACGTTCATTCGACAGCGATCAGATCTCGTGTACAAGCAGGAAATCCCCATGACCACCGCTGCACTTGGAGGTACTGTTTTGATCCCCACACTACTTGGTGGTAAGCTGAGAATCAAGGTGCCTGCAGGAACTCAACCCGGGTCTCAGATCTCCATTCCTGACCAGGGTCTGCCCAAGGGACGAAATGGACATGGTGACTTGCGTGTGATCTACGACGTTAAGATCTCTGCTCCTACAGACGCCACTGAAACCGCGGTTCTGGAAACTTTAGCAGACCTCACTAACGACAAAACCGCACGAAGAACTGAGACCAAGGATGAACCAGAGCCACCAACCGAACAAGACAAGAAAAACACTCCTTTCCTCAAAAAGCTCTTCAACAGGCTCAAGCACCACGACGAGGATAAATAATGTATATAGTAACAGATAGATAGAGCAATGTTGGAGTGCATACTAGTTCAGCTGAACGTATTTCATCAGAATGGTAGAAAACTACATAAAGAATTGCCCATTAAAATGACAATAATTCTACCAAGCACATTGTTTAACCCATAATGTATATATATATATATATATATATATATATATATACATCAACAGATTAGACCAGAAGTGAAGAAGTGAAGTATTTTCTAACGCTGAGATTCATAAAGAGTGTTAAAACGAGCATCCAATTGTCATTCTCATAATTCTTTGGATGTATAGGGTCTGTTAATGGTTACAACAGCCTATTTGCGACCATATCGAACGTCATCAGGATTCTTAGTAGTGAATGTTTTCATACTCTGCTAAACTACCTAAGATAGTCGACATTGTTCAAAGCAAACCCTGGCTTTGAATCCTATAACCAGCCCACCCAGCCACCAAATCAAAATAGAAGGTTCTGGTGACACAACTCGACATTAATATTTTCGATTTTGGTAAACTTCGAAAGCTTAATTGAAAAACATGTAAACAAACCGTAGATGAATATGATTACCAAAGCAAATGTATTTTTCGATCATTTTTTTATTTATTTAACGGTTCTCACATCTGTATTCAATGTGAGCTCAGCCAAAGATAGTGGCTTGTCATAACCAGCCTCCTTTCTTTTATTTCTTCATGGTGCATCTGAAATGCACATCAAATGTAACGTCTCAAACTTTATTTTTTCCAACAATATATAAACCCCTGTAATCCTCTTCTTCTAAATCAGAGCGACTGATCACTCTGCTGCCTGCTACTGCTGAGGATCATGTTGGCTTCTCTCTAAGATGGAAGGTGCGGTATAGCCTACTGAAATGTGGTGCTGAGAAGCAAACCTGTCTTTATGGCATGCAACGAAGGACGTTTACTTTTGATGTAAAAAATAGCTTAGCCAGCTTATTTACAACTGTCCGCTTGAGTTTGGATGGCTTCCAAGGGTTTGATATTCCCTGCATGTGAAAAACATCTGATTGGGCAGTTTAGTTATTCATGAGCAACGACGCGTTGAAATACGCATGAGCCATGAGAAGCCCACCGACAGAACTCATAGGGTGAAACGCCTTTATGAAATTCATAGCCGCCTGAAAACCGAGCAAAGAGCCAGAGCCATTGATGCCAGAGCCGCCATTACGGGCCAAACGTCACAAAGACTGCCGGAATGAACTGAGCAAAGAGCCAGAGCCATTGATGCCAGAGCTGCCATTACGGGCCAAACGTCAAAGAGACTGCCAGTATGCCTAGAGCCAAAGTCTGCATTGTCAGACACCATTCATTGGTTGAAAGAGCTAGCAACATGAGCCAGAGTCCGAGCCGAAAGAGCCAGAACCAGAGAGCCAGGGCCAAAGAGCCGAGGCCTGCCTAAAGGAGCCAGATGCCAATGTAAGAGCCAGAGCCCATCGCACTCGTTATAGGATTAGCTATCCTCGAGTTTCCAAGTTGCATGTCGGCAGATAAATTACAGGAGTAGGTGCCGAACCTCTTTAAAGAGGACGTAGGTGTTGATCGAACCTGTCTACATATTATAAAGTGGAGGAGTAGGCTGAAAGCTGAACCTCTTGGGATAATAAATTAGGACCATAGAGTCCACCCCAACATACGAATTGTAGATATATGTCTATTGTAAATGTCGTAAAGATTACAATAACTAGTAATGTTTCTCTATTTGAAATCCCAGCGAACGTAAATGGGCAAGTCATGAGTAAGTCAAAGTTTAGTTGGGATACCCAACCATCCATCAAAAGTACAGCAAACTTGTTAGTATCTCATCATTTCTGAAGCAGAAGTTTATACAACCAAATGTAATTAACACTGAACGAACCATCTTTGTTACCGCATCATCGATAGCACCCAAAATATGCAGCTTTTGTATATAGCAACCTCATACATACACAAGTCATGTGGAACATCATCTACACACTCTCATGCTAGTCTCACATTTCTCAGCATTGCGATCAACTGAATGAGCAGCGTATGTCAGTATTAATTCTGCTCGTTACTCTTAAACGTCATTCGCTCTCAAGCAACAATTATCAAGGCTGTCCCAGTTTTCTGTAAAAATTCTATAAATAAACAATTAAAAAGTAGTCCTGTATATTTACGTCAAGTGGGGTAAGACGAGATGGATCCACTCTCGTTGTTCCCCATTCCACACGTTTGGAAAGCTGAACTAAAACTTGGTTGGTTTCATATTGATGGCGATTGATGGCAATCAAAAGAAAAAACAACAACAAAGAAAACAAAAAAAGAAAAGCTAGTGTGTGTACAGTGTGTGTTCTTTAGAATGTATTAGAATGTAGTGGAGGAGGAAACTAGGGTTGATCCTCTACCCAAGCATATTACATGCAAGGAAGAAAAAAAAAATTAAAATGTTGAAACAACTAAAATAACCCCTGATCCAGGTTGAGACCAAGCCTTTTTGGTTGCTGCTGATTTTCGTAAAACCTTTTCATTTTTGTTTCATTTTTTGTTTTACTGTTTTGTTGTTTATTTATTTGGCCCCACCCTTCGGTATTTCTGCTACCATTTCGGTATATCCGTATTAGTGCAAAGTCCACGTGTAAGTTGTGATTACATAATATTATTTTCACCAGCCAGTAATATTGTTTGTTTTGCATGATCCGTTCTTTGTTCGGCTCGGGCTAAAAATACTTTTCTGGTCCATATGCATGATTACATGTGGGCTCAGCCTTGAGCGAGAACACAATACTACTGAGTTGGTGTGTGAAGAGGAGAAGTTAAAGCCGACAGTAGAGCCGTTCAATTGGTTTGTTTGTGGGAATGGATGAGGAGGACAAGACAAGAAAAAAAAAGGAAGAAAACGAAAACGAGGGCAAAAATAATAATATTATCGGAAGTTAATTTACGAGACACGGTAACGTGTATTCGGTTGAACACGTGACCATTGACAAAGACAGTAACAATTTACTAGTGTCAAAAAATGGTGAATTACAGATCGATCTCATCTCATCTAATCTGTAACAGGCCCATTCTCAACATTTGCACGCTTGTGTGTCTGTGTGTGTTTGTGATTGTGTTGTGTCTTTCTTCATTGTTGGGTATTCATGCAGCCTTATTTCTTTGTCTCAATGTCTTTGTTTATCGATGAGGCACGCCAAGTTAAAACGCATGGAAGCAGTCTTCATGCACTTGCATGGAAGAAGACAGCCAAGAAATTGATACCTGACCATCACAAAAGCCCAGTATGATCAGCTCCCTAGGCACAATGGATAACAAGCCTGGAGGACGAGGAAGTGATGGTTGTCAAAGCAGTCACATGTGAAACGTTCACGTCGTCGCTGCTGTCAAACTTCATAAAACTGCACTCAAAAGGCACTTCTGAAACAACTAAATAATCTACAACATCAACATGCAGTATTAACAGATTAGCAGTAACGTTACTGTCCCTGTGTTTGGGTAACTTTCAGTACCACACGTAACTCACTTAGTCTTTCCAGCAACATTCCTCATTGTCTCACTTCGAAAGTTGCTCTCTCAGTAAACATGATATGAATCGAATTAATTAACTACATAAATAACAAAAAGGAATATCTAACTGCACAATTAAAATGTCACATTGCAAGGTGCAATAACCACACCTCTGCACACTGTTAATTAAATGTTGGAGCGTTTCAAATGCCCCCCTTGCTGTTTAATTTTTTGCCAATAAAGCCTATATGTTAGAGTTAAGCATGTGTCTGAAACAGGTATAAACGTTTCCAAAGGGGGCAAGCCATGTCCATTGAACAGTACGAGGAAACGTTGGCTGTGCGGTGTTTACAATTATTAAACACAAAGCAATTATACACAAGAGCAAGAAACCCTCCGTCTCACACATATGTGTGTCCACTCTCGCGTAGATTGCCATAGACATAGGGTTTGGATTAAGTTGTACATGCCAGGTCGTCAAGGTGTTGACTGGCAGCGTAGGGGTGGTGATGAAATACAATTGTAGGTATCCGGTTTGTGTAACCATTTATCAACAATTACTGCCTCTATCCTAATCAATGCACACCTCGTCTCATCTCTCATGTTATCTCACCTGATCCATTTAACCTTCCCCTGTATGCATCCCATTTGGGACAAGGGAATGTGGATAGCAAAAGTTAGAAGGTTAGTGGTGTGGAAGATTCTGACGAGACACAGAACGTCCTGACCTTACCATCATTCCGGGGTTAAGGACTACGACGTTTTTTGGCATTTTGTGGCACTAACAACCGACACTGATATCAACCTGCGACTAACTACATTACCGCTGCTTTTTTCACTTCTTCTGACAACTGCCTCCTTTTTCCCCTTATAACGAAGTTGCAACAATGGACCTCGAAGAAATCTCTCTCAACACAAACTACAGACGGAGTTCAGGTGCCTCGACGGGAAATCTCGCATACTTCAACTCCAATACTTCTGCTCCTGACCTCACCAAAAAAGACCGTACTCTCAGCGGCCGATTATCTCGGGTATCTTCCCACTCGTCGTTACCGTCAGAAACACGAACTAGATCGAGGTCAAAGAAGCTGTCAAAGTACACAAACCCATCTTTGAGTAATCTTTCGGAGTTAGATGACGTGTCTTCGGCGACACAAAGCAAATCGAGTTTCTCATCTCCAACCACTTCCCCCCGCCATTCACGTGCTTCAGTTCCAGAGCAACCCATCGTGTTGCCTAAACGGCAATCGTCAAAAAGACAATCCTCCCGAAGCAGCCGCAAGAAGATCTTGCAAAGCAGTAACCAGTCTTTTGTAGACGACGATGACGACGAAGATGCTATCGATGTCGACGATATAAGTGCATGGAATATCCCCCTGGCTCCTTCACTATACCAGAAAACCCGTCAATCATCCTCTAAACTCGCTCTGGAAACTCTCGGAGCAGCCTCGCATTCTCACATTCCCAACAACAACAACAACAGCATGTCATCTTCTTCTGCAAACTCTACTACTTCCACAATGGTGTCATGTGATGACCCCAACACTCCTGAGGGCTCCTTCACGGTGCCCCGGATCATGGATATGTCCTCTTTGTTCGAAACTCTGTCCCCTATTGCCCAGGAATTGTCTGTCGCATTCACAGAGTCGCCCAAGGCGCTACAACACGAACTTAAAAGGAACAGTAACAGCTCCACAAATAGTAGCTCGTCTATCACGCAATCGTGTACTCGGCCAGCATTTCTTCCTCCCAAGGATAAAAAGGAGGAAAAGAAACATCTCAGGGAGTATCAGAGGATGGTCGAGGAAAGAGCAGCAGCAGAGAAGGCTCAGGCTGCAAAGGAAGCCAAAAAACAAGAAGAAAGGAACAAAAAGAAACGTGAAAACGCGTTCAGATGGAAATCTGAAATTATTCCAAACTTCCAAACAGCAATTCAGAACCCTGCTACTCGAGAATTATGGTGGGGAGGTATTCCTTCGGCATCAAGGGGGTTTGTGTGGACGGAACGAATTGGGAACTCCTTGGGTCTTTCGCAACCTCAGTTTGACAAGTTTTGCAAAACAAAGACAGCATTTACAAATATCACAAACTCCACATACCCCGAGTTGGGAATGTTTGGACCCGGTTCTCCTTACCACGACGACCTCGTGACGGTCCTCAGAGCTCACGAAAGTTATTGGAAAGCCACCGAAACTTCTAAGCCCCAAACCGAGAAACTTGCATGTGCTGCAGCATCTTTGATTCTGGCCCTAGGTTCTCCATTCCAATCGTGGGTGGCTCTAGAAAACCTTGTCAATCGAGGCCATCTCATCAAACCTATGTACGATCGAGATGATCAGGTTCTTGTTGCATGCTACACTTCGTTTCTTAAAGTTTTTTCCACTCGACTTCCTTCATTGTACAGACATTTTCAGACCCAAAACATTTCTCCCTCAGCATATCTGGATCCTCTCATCATGACTTTTTTCACCAATCACTTCAGTCTTGATGTGACGTTCCGAATTTGGGACGTCATGTTATTCGAAGGCGATTCTTTCATGTTCCGAGTGGTTTTGGCTACTCTCTCAAAGCTGGAACCCTATCTATACGGGTCTAAAGCTGAAATCATGGCTCAGCTGCAGTCCGATAAACTGAAAAACGAATCCGAGGATAATTTCATGGATGCCGTGAGACAGGTTCTCAGAGTTAATTAATGCATACCGGTTTCATATTGGAACCGCACTTTCTGACTAAAACAGGTATTGTAGCTATGCGTAGATTTCAGTAACTGTAGAACGGTTTGGCATTACTGTACATGTGGTATTAAAGCCTGTCACTGATCTTAGTAAAGTTGTAGCGATCTCAAAATTCACACCGTACACAAGCCAGGAAACAGGGATCTCTGCTACATCATCAACACTAACGCAGTCAGATCGTTGAGCAGCTCAATCAAGTAAGCCACACCGGTAACTCAAGTATGTCTTAGGAGCCCTCAAGTTCCTTCCTAAAGATGGCTCGTCCATGGACTCTTTCAACGTCCTTCCGTAACTGCTGAGGATAAGTAGCAATGGGTACTCATCTAGGGGGAGAGATTTTATGAGGGAGTAATCACATAAAACAATTCTCCTCAAGTAATACTTCCGAGCCATAGGTTAAATTATATCTGATTCCTTCGTGTGAGTCTTCACCGTTCACTCATAGTAAAGAATAATGGTACGATTTGGAGTAAACAGTAAGTGACGGGTTCCACATTTGACTACTCAATGCTACTCAGCGGCATTCGATGATTACTCCTGCCTTATAAACATAACGCTCTTGCTCATAGGCTGGTATCTATTACCTAAATAGTGACAAAGTGATGACCTATTCCCAAAAAAGAGCCTATCAGATGAAACTACCATAAGAAAGAAGATTAAAACTTCAATCATTTGATTGTATCTTCAAGTTGCTGTAGCCAATGGTCTTTTTTTTTTTTCTACTAAATACATTCTGTAAACATGCTCCGAGACATCCTCAAGTCAATTACTACCTTTGATAATACGATGGAAAAAAAATGAAGGAAAAAGAAAAGATATTAAAAACGATATAAACTGAGACTCTGCTTTTGAACATATTGGTTCACTGAGTGACTTCATCAAAATGAAGAATATACATCGTACTTGAATATGAAGACACGACATTTCGCTAAATAAAGAAGACAGTGACTTCTATTGGCAAAGAAATACGTTTATTGTCTCGAACACTAGTTGGCTACAGCAAGAGAACCACTCAGTGGCAGGTTTCACTGGCGATACGCGTTTGATTAAAAGTTGGTCTTAGCTGTACATCAGATGGATGTACCTGGAAATTATGAGATTGCCAGGGTTTGGGAGAGAACCCAGGGAGATCACAAATTACCATCAGGAGTACCTACCTTGGATTGCATTTGACTGTTGCTAACCTCAGCTGGAATTTTGACCTGTAATCACCAACCCACATAGCCGTGAGGTAAACTTTGACTCCATGAGATTTCCAGCTTTGAAATCTCTTCTTGGGTACCATCTCTAGCAAGTTCTCAGATGAATATGGATAAGGGACTAAATGAATCAAGATCACCCTGTGTCAATAGAGAATATTTGGCAACTTGAAGTTTAGAACTCAATCATTACTACACAGTCACATTGTCCCCTCGATCCACAGCGATATCGCTGTTATAACCCTTGCCCAGTTTACTGCGCGTCCACACTACTTCATGCGAGAAGTGCATCCACACTAACTCATGCGCCTTCTGACAGATGCAATTTGCAATTCTACCTAAATGAGAATAGATTTCAAGTCACATGGTCTCACGTATTGATTAAAAGTTATGTAATCAAGTTAGCCACATCGGTGTCACCTGTGTGTGTCATCTGTCTGGGTCACATGTTTTTATCACATATCATGCTGGTTGCATGTAACTGTGTCTGAACCTTCACAATGGCGTAATGTAAGATAAGTTAGAATACTTTTACAGATGCAGGTTGGAGCTAATCATAGACTCGGGACTCCATAAAAAAAACCTAGGTGACAACACAACAACTAGGGACACGGACATGCCTCATTTGTGTAATTACCAATATTCCTGTTATATTCCCCTCCTTCACCCTCATCTTCCCGTACAGTTCTAAGGTAGGTACGTTTTTAGCGTTGATCGTATTATTATTCCGGGTCTTTCCGGTGTCGGAAAATCTCGTAACGAGGGAAAACAAAGTTTGAAGGTTTTTCCGGTGGAGATCAGCACGATTATAGGTTTTAAAGATGGGAAAAGTACGGATTTACAACTAAAAGAAAGTTTTTTAACATACAAACACAATCTCCCCAATCCATTACATTTATACCCTTGAAAAAGTGTTACATCTCGCCAAACTTTGGTGTTACATTTAGTTACATGATCAGCAGACAGTAAGTTAGAGTTGGCAGCAGAGTAGAAGGCAATGAAGACAACGAAGGCAACGAAGGTAACGATGGAAGCGAAGCCGTGAAAGCAACTGCGGATGGTAAGAGGAACCTGTTTTTTTTTTCGAATTTGTGGATTGGTACTGTTGCACTATAGCCTGTGATTTCATGGTCACATAGTTGCTATTTTTACTTGTCTCTCTCAATCGGTCACGATTATGCGTGGTTCCAATTTATTTAATTTTATTTGCGATATACATATGCATCTATTTTAGTCTAGGGTTACTTTTTCCGTGGCGTTGTAGAGATCAGGAGGTTTTTCCGGTGGCGAGCAGCAAGGGGGCCTCATTTTCTGTTGGATTCTCAATGCTGTGCTCTCAACAACACCCAACAGTTTTATCAAAATAGGTTATGCCATGAAGTTACAACAGGGGGTTTAGACGGAATATTTACATTCATGGTATAGCACAAACAACTTGCAAGGGCGTCAATAAGGCGCATGTTTCTGCCGTTGGGAGGACCCCCAAATGACGGACTTAAATTGATGTTGGGAGGTTGAGAGAGGGGAAGAGGGGAAGTTAATGAGGAGTAAGCAAGAATCAAGGTTGGTTCTAGGTGAGGTGTCATGAGTAATGAAATAATTTATACAAAAAGAAACCCGATGTCAGAAAACGAATTAATCCACCAATGTAACCCGGCAGCAACTTCCGCACAACCCAGCCCGATTTTTTGACGCGCTTCCCAAATTCCTTAAAGTTAAGCTTTCCTGCATGCACTTTTTTTTAAGATTTTCTCATATCTTGGTTAGAGTTTCCGCCTATCCTACAGTACACCACACCTCAACACACATGCTGAGAACTACGTCACAAACAGCAAGAAATCATATTTGTGCGCCCCGGTCTAGACCATTCTCACTCCTTCTGGATCAAGATAATGTGTCCAAACTGTTGAGATCCTTCTGGGGCCACAAACAGAAACCTCTGGAGCAGCCGACCCGTAATCCTACCCGACTATCAGATAAACTGATGCAGATGAACTCTCTCAAATCGATTTCCCCATCACTGACATCGAACCCTTTGTCATCACAAATTCCTCACTTTCATCCCACTCCTATACGACGAGATGCGCTGTTTGTGGAAACTGCAGCAGCCCAGGCAGCCCACTACCGTTATAAGCCTGTTCCCGAGGAGGTGATTCGTGAGGCGTGCCCAAGATCGCTCATTAGAGGCATTGGTGAAACAGAATGGATGCCTTCGGTTGAAACTGAACTTATTCGAAACGGTGAAGATGTGGCTCTTATCTCAAAGGATTTTATTGGTCTGGCAGATGGTGTATCAGGGTGGAACGATAAGGAAGCAGGGCATGCAGGTCTTTGGGCACAGTTGATGCTGCTTCGAACTTTATCAATGCTGGAGGTCGATCTTTTACACCCAGAGAACCAGCAGGCTGTTGATCAGACAGAACAAGTAGCCGAGTACCTGATTTCCGCATTAGACGACGCCTTTGAATATGCCACAAAGACTATGCATGATCTGAAATTCGAAGGGTCATCAACTGTTCTTATCTCATGTCTCGCTGGAAACAAACTCATCGTAGCAAGTATTGGAGACTCCAAAATGTGGGTGTTCCGAGACGGCAAGGCAATTTTCACTAACAAGACTAACTCGCGGAAAATGATCGGAACCCGTTCACCTGGTTATCCCTCCATCATGCGAGACTTGATCTCTGTGGTGCCCGTTCAACCAGGAGATATCATTGTACAGTGTTCAGATGGCGTTTCTGACAATTTGTGGCCCGACGAGATCCAGAAGACACTGTATGACTCTATGGCCGAAGGCAAGATGTTGGAGCGAGGTCCTCTACAGACTGCCGCAGACAATATTCTTGCGCGTGCCCTAGACGTAGCTAACGACAACTTTGCCATCTGCCCCTACATGGAGGCCCAGAAGAACACGTTTGCCATGGGGGGCAAAAACGATGACACCACCATCTGTGTGTCCCAGGTTCATCAGAACAAATAGAAGGGACCTTTATTTATTGCATCAACTAAACTAATAAGAGACTACTAATATTAAACATGAGATACGTAGTAAAGTAATAAACATGTACAACATTAAACAGACCATAAATACCACACAAGAATTATACGCAAGGCTTTTATAGATGGTTCTATTACAATTTCTATATTGGAGTTTTTTTTATATATATATTTCATTTATTTCTTTATTCTTATTTTTATTTTCATCCTGTCCCTCTCGTCTCCGTGATTCCACCGATTCTACTTGAATTTAGTGATTACTCAACTCAATGAGTTTAATGAGGGGAATGCACTGCCACACGTGGCGTGGGGTTAAGTCCGTTACACAACACAAATACATTTGTTGTAAAACTTTCTTGTGACTCAGACCACAAACTCCAGAACATTGCAAGAAGAGCACTAGCTTATGCCGCCGTGAGGGGTTGTTGAGTTACACTTTATCATGCATACGTTAGTACATGTGGTGAGAGATATGCCAAAACGGGGTAGTGTACGCGAAGTGACCGATGTGGAAAGTGCCAGCGTAATCATTCTCAGCTAGACTAGTGTGTATAAGCGCTTTCTAAGCATACGCGGGATATACCATCTACATTTTGGCAATTGTATGATAAGAGAAATGTCTTTTCCCAGCAGATATATACAAGCCTTGTATGTCTTAAGCAACTTCTCCTTCTGATTTGAGTTTTTTTCTTTTATATGCCAATTCAATAGAACAATCCCAAAAGATCAATGCTGTTGTTTAACTCTTTAGGATGAGGAAATCAGATATTGTTCAAGTGATTGGTGGCCAGTAAGATGCCATTTGATCTAAAATTCTGACTTTACAGCTAACCAGGCTTTTATTTTTCTAATACATTCAATTGATTATAACATAAATATGAAATAATTCTTAGTAAGTCTACAAGTAGACTGTGCTTAGTTTGGTGTTGTCACTGGAAAGCTCGTTGACTTGAAGTAGTAGCTGGAAAACTGGTTAACTGGTAGAGGTCATGTTCTTAGAAACCTGCAAAGAGCTCCCAAAAGAGGAGATAAATGTAAAATCGACTCCTCTTTGACAACCTCTCCAGCCATCATAGTATAGTGGTTAGTACACCACGTTGTGGTTCATTTCGCAAGTCCGTGGAAACCTCAGTTCGATTCTGGGTGATGGCAAGCCGGGAAGTTTGTCTTTCTTTTTTGCTGAATATTTTTACCATCAGTTAGTTACTGAGACATAACCTCACAGGTTCATTAAATACATGATAAGGAGAAGATTTGTTACAATATCCCATCGTCGGCAGAGGGAGTAAACAGGCTAACATTTTTGAGTGTAAATCTAGAAGGCACTGTAGAATCGTCAACAGTTCTTTTAACGATTCTAAGACCAATTGAACAGATTAATTGTCAAGTTAGGACCAGATTTTCAAAGTTAAGCTCCCTAATACATTAAATATGCAATGATAAATTTTTAAAGCCAAACTGTTTTAGACTCAAGAAGAGCTTCATCAACTATTACTGAATCGACTGGAACAGCGTATTTGTAAATGCGTTACTTCTATCACCTGGAAAGGTGAGGTTTTAATTAACTGTACACTAACATTGATTTGAAACTATCAATTAAATTTAACAGATTTTGTTATGTTATATTGATTGTGCAGACACCAAAAAGTAACGCCATGTTCTGGAGCACTGTAGAAGAAAAACAACAGGAAATTTCTTTTTCTTACTTTCCAACTAAATGACATTCATTGATTCAGTGTCGTAAAACTGAAGGGCCATGTTCTAATAATTGCTTAATAAGCAAGGATGCAGCCCAGTGCATATCAATGCATGAGCTGCATGAACTATTTTTCTTCTTCACCACCTGTCAACGATGCTTCATCTCATTGGATTGGGACTTTCTCACGAAACGGACATCACCGTTCGTGGTCTTGAGACTATCAAAAAATGCAAGCGTGTGTACCTTGAGGCGTACACTTCGATTCTGATGGCAGCTGAGAAGGAGACTCTGGAAAAGTTTTATGGAAAAGAACTTATTTTGGCTGACCGAGAGATGGTTGAGCAGGGATCCGATGATATTCTTGCAGGAGCACAGGAGGATGATATTGCATTTCTCGTAGTTGGCGACCCCTTTGGCGCCACCACTCACACTGATTTGGTGATTCGAGCACGGGAGTTGGGCATCAAGTACCAGACCATTCACAATGCGTCAGTTATGAACGCCGTTGGAGCTTGTGGTTTGCAGCTGTACAATTTTGGCCAGACAGTTTCGTTGGTGTTTTTCACTGACACTTGGAAGCCTGACTCGTTCTATGACAAGATTCATGAGAACCGTAAGATTGGTCTGCACACCCTTGTGCTTTTGGATATCAAGGTGAAGGAGCAGAGCATTGAGAACATTATGCGAGGTCGAAACATTTTTGAGCCTCCTCGATATATGTCCATTGAGCAGGCTGCTTCTCAGTTGCTGGAGATTGAAGATGCTCGAGCAGAACAGGTTTACTCTGCTGATACACCTGCAATTGCTGTTTCTCGACTTGGATCTCCTCGTCAGTGCATCAAGGCCGCCTCTCTTGGCCAATTGGCTGAGTATGAATCTGGTGACCCTCTTCATTCATTGATTGTGCTCGGTAACAATGTCCATGATCTCGAGATCGATTTCCTTGTGGAGTTTGCTGATGACCCTGAGCATTTCAGATCTTTGATTGCTAACGACGCCAAGAACTTTGCCCGTGAGGTGAAGTATATTTCGTATTCTGACGATGATCAGTAAGTAGTTAATATGTGAATACTTAATGTGTCAATTGTGGCGATTCTTCTTATTCATATTCAAGGGAACCTTCTTCTCCCAGTAGCTGCTCAACCTGAAACTGTATACCGTAGTTTGATATCAGTGGGATGCAAAACGGTTAATTCTTGCGGACATCACTTAATCGACAGGCTGGTGGAACAACTACTTTGGGTACACGAAACTCCCTCCATCAACGAGTCGACAGCCCTCTTCATTGCCATGTACCTTAAAGACACAAATTGCTTGTTCTTGCACACATCACAGGCATAATCACAATACTCTTTGGCAAGTAGAGTTCTATCACGCATAGTTTTTGTTTTGTGGGGCTCAAAGTACTCCGCAATTGAGACATGACGACATTGGTTGGCTTTGCTACAATATCGCTTTATATCCGCGTTGGCTGTAGGGCTATGTGCCCCTGAGCAATAATAAATGATGCATCGGGCGCCTTTATTGTCTCTGCCTGCGCGTCCAGACAACTGATAATATGATTCTAGGTTGTCGGGGAGATCAAAATTAATAACAAATCGAACGTTGGGTTTGTCCACGCCCATTCCAAATGCGATTGTCGCCACGACGATTTCGTATCCGGGGACCGAATCGGTCCATTTGGTCAAGATCTCTTCACGGATATTCAGCTCTATGCCAGCATGAAACGCATGAGCTCCGTAACCTTTCTTTCTAAGTTCCATTGCAACTTTCTCCACCAGTGCCCGTGTTCGGCAATAAATAATCCCTGCACCAGGGCACTCTGAGCTCTGAGCTTGTCGTCGTTGTTTATAATCGTACAAAAACTCTTTTATGTCTCCCAGAATCACGTCTTGAATGCTGGTTGAATCAACAAATCGGGAATCGGGAACTAGATACCGTACTTCATAGTGTAGATTGGGACGATTGATGGAAGTAGTGAAGACTCCCAGCTTAGATTCGTTCAACCCTAAAATCTCAATGATTCCTTTTTGGACTCCTTCCGAGGCTGTTGCTGTGAGAGCTGTGATGGGCACATTAGGATATTCGACCCTCAGAAACCCCAGCTCCTTATAGGTTGATCGAAATGAGTGGCCCCACTCTACGCAGCAATGGGCTTCATCAATGACAAAACGATTGAGCAGGTTGAGATCATTGAGGCGTCTCAGAATTCGTTGAAACGATTGATTGGATATGTACTCGGGAGAAAGGTATAAAAGACGCGTCTGGGGATCATCACTCACGAGATCTTGCAGAATCTCGCGTCTGCCGTGACCTTGGATATCGCTATTCAGGGTGTCAGCACGGATTCCAAGTTTTTTGAGTCCCTGGACCTGGTTGGCCATCAATGCCAGTAATGGACTAACAACCATAGTCACGCCTCTGGGTGTGGCCACTGCAGGAAGCTGGAAAGTGAGAGACTTACCATGGCCTGTGGGAAGTAAAACAAGGGTATCTTTTGGTGTGAGGGCTGTTTCCACTATTTCTCTTTGGCATCCTCGAAATGAGGGCTTCTGAAACACGTTGCTCAACACCTCATCTATATCAATCATCATGGAAAGAAGGTCGTGTTTAGCATGCATGACAAATGCGAGACGTGGAGACAAAGTGCTGCTGGAGCGATAATTTCATTAGAAATTATGTGTTTTGTTGGAATTGTAGGCTAATGAGATTTTTCTTTTTCGTTTTTTAAATTAACACTGCTTTTAGAGAATAATTAGTCATTTAATAACTATAGACAAAGCACAGAATCGTACCAGGTTTACTCAAACAAAAATCAGATTATCTGAAGACCAGAATTCATTGGCTTTCATTACTGCAGACAACTATTCTACTATCATTACCTATTTGCTTTTGTTTGGTATTCTCATCCTCCTGTTGAACCAAAGAAGTTTCTCGAATACTCAGTTACGCATTGTCATTATTTGTGGTTACAAGTTACAATATCTCCGCAGAGTAAAATCATAATATCACATTCACTTTATAAATAATCATCAATAATACAAAGGGGAGAGAAGGGTTGGCATCCAGACACGGCCACTAGTAATAGTCACCAGTGTAAGCATCGTAAATTGCCTTCTCCTCCTGGGTGGGTTCTTCGGAAAATCGTTGTTCGCCACCTTGTCCGTTAATTGGAACATCGTAGGTTGCGTAGTATTCTTCTTGTTGCTGATGGGAAGGTGAGTTGGATTCAGTGGCGGGGTTCGAGCCCGAAGCCACTGGGTCAACAACCGCGCCTTCTCTTCCAGCGCCGGGCAGATACTTCTTCTTTCGGCTCTCATTCTTTGACTCCTGCTTGTAGTTTTGGTTTTGTCGATATTTAGTAAGATAGATCTTCAGCGCCTCAGCGTAGTTCTCAAATCCCAGTGACAGCATTGCGAACAAAATGTCCTCGCCATTGACGGTCTTTCGCTTCTCGGCCGCGCATTTCTCTGATGCCTCTGAGGTGATAAAAGAGATGAATTCAGAAACACATTCCTGCATACATTCTTTGGCTTCCTTGGATACCTTTGCGTTTTCGGGGAGAGCAGATTTCATGATTCGGGCCACATTGGCTATTGGCAACCACTTATCTTGCTCTCGGAGCTCGAGCTCGTTTCCAGAGGAGGGTTTAGAGTCGGAGTCGGCCATGGTTGATGTATCAAATCACGTGTGCGGATTACAGTGATGGTACTTCTGGTCACGTTTCGCGATGAAGGTGTGAGTTTGTCTTTTCTGAACAGTAGGTTCTAGAGGTAAAGTAGAGTTTAAGCAAACTTTAAACTCCGAGTTTATTGCTGCCTAACGGGTGGCTACCATGAAACATCGAGGGAGGTTTGAGATTAAAAGATGAGGAATTGTGTATAAAATTAGTGAGGTTATTGGGTATTATTTTGGAGTAGGACATCTATTAAAGCTGAAAAGTATGTTTATGTCTTGAAACTTCTGTTTTGTGTTCTTTTATTATCCTCTCCTTTCTGTGTATAAATGTCTTGGCGGTGGTGACGCAGCTGAAGAACGGGTCAGAAAAGAAGAAGAAAAAATGAGATGACAGAAGCAGTAAAATACAATATAGTCTAAATATTTTCATCTCTGGCCTCATCAGAATTGGGAAATAAAGAATTACCACAATGAGTACATCTCCGTTTAAGCTTTGTAGATATATGCACAAACACAACATAAACTCAATCACTTGTTTACAACCATGAAGGTGGTGATCAAGCAATGGAACGCCGTGAGCGTATGGCATTGGGATGTACCCAATGATGAGGTTTGTGGAATCTGTCGGGTCCCCTTTGAAGGTGTTTGTGCAGGGTGCAAATATCCTGGTGATGACTGTCCCTTAGGTGAGTAGTTTGAAGTGCTTCACCTCTCTTTTTTTCTCCTATTACTGACTCAGTTATTGGTAAGTGCGGCCATTCATTCCACCTTCATTGCCTTTTAAGATGGTTAGAAACAGAGACCTCCAAAGGCTTGTGCCCAATGTGTCGACAACCGTTTGAAACTGCAGATGATCCTGACCAGCAACAGCAAGTGGAGCAGACTCAAAGAATGCATCAGCATGCTATTGAGGCAGAGTGAGCTGCTCCTCCTGGAGCTATCAATACCAGCATGCAATGCTAATTGCATGCTGATATGTTTCCTGCACTAGGTGTTTGCACTCAATCAACTTTGGAAATCCCTGTTGAACTAACTTGCAACTCTCCAACCTTCAACCAGTGCCGTGGATTTAAGGGTAATCTGTAGAATCAACGATACACAGATCTCGCGGATGGCCTATATGCAAGCAGTAGAGGTTCCCCAACTCCCAGAATGCTAAGCATGCTGAAACAGAGACCCTCCATAGCTATCGATTTAATGAGGTATACCACGGCCCAGAAGACAACAAGCCTATGGTTGGTTTTACACAGTGAGCCCTATTTAAGAGTCATGATAAGAATACATGCCTATCTCTTTTGTCTATAGTTGAAGAGATTTCAAAGTTAATAATAGGAACCCTGTCCAGAGTATTTGGGGGTGTTCGTGGCTTCCTCCCCAGAGTCAAGGCTGGCTTGAGGAGCCCATTTTTGGCTCGCGATAACCATACGTCCTGAAGGCCATTCTTGAGCTAAATCGGAAGGCGACGGAACAGGCTCAAATGAAAGACGATCATTGTCCACCTTGTAGTCTGAATGTTGACGCCTGAGAGCCTCCTTGAGTTGCTCTACAGGAACATATAGAGCAGTCTTTTGGGGGATTTTGATGTCATCCAACTGCAAGATGCCTGCATAGGCTGCTCCCACAGCTCTTCCGATTTGCTGGTTCTCAAAAGCTTGGGTAGCCATGTGTTTGAATGCAAATCCTTCCGCTACTCCTCTGGCTCGTGAGAGCCATGACAGTAGAGACCCAAGTAGTCCTGATGATACTGAGTCAGAAGAAGACGGGGATGATGAGGTAGCTTGTGTATCTTTTTTCTTGGATAGCGAGAATTTCGAACTCTTCTCTTTAATCAGACTGGTAACTAGTTTGCGCTTTGATACGGGCTCTCCGAGAAGAGCAGATGCAGTTTCAAATTGATCTCGTGCGTATATTGCTGTTCTTAAGAGCAAGGAACTTGAGAATGCCGTATTCGACTCGGTTTCACTCTCACATTTGTACAAAACAGCCATATGAGACGCTCCACAAAGTACATGCGAATAAGCAGATAATGTAGTAGAACTTAGGTCCCGAGGGACATTGACGGACACATCATTGAAACTTGAACACTGTCGTAGGTAATCCACTACACCCCTAGCCTTGTTCATGTACGAGCTAGCAAACTTCCATTTGTCTTCCTTCTCTCTGGCGATATATTGGTTAGCGAGAGCAGCCAGTGCCAGCGCGTAGGTGAGGAGAACCATGGTATATTCCAAATTGAGTCCCTGAAGTGCCGTTTTGTTGGTCATACTAGATTGAGACTGGAAGGGGAGTCTCCAGAATGTGGTGATGGTTCCTGATACAGGGAAAACAGCGGCATTGTTCACTATGCTAGCCAAGTGAGGGATGTAATCCTCCAAAGCTTTGACCACAGGCATTATATCGCCGCTTGCCTCAGCTGCAGATACCTTTTTGGCATGTTTTAGGCAATCACGTACTCTTGCACGTGCACTGTCTGCATTTTCCACAATCTGTTGGTATCTTTCAGATGAAATGTATTGGGCCAGAGATATCGCGCTTGTAGTTGGCAGTTGGCCCGTGTATGATATGCTCATTTTGTATATGTGTGTCGTGTTGTGTGATGATGACAAGGAATATGGAACTCTCTTTAAGTAAGCTTAGTAAGGTGTGGGGAATGCTTGATATGGCGTGATATTTGCTTTCTATTGCAAACGCGTTACTGCGGTGATTAGCGAATGGATTGTGTGTACCAATGGCCGCCTAATCTCGTTTGTTAGTAGTAGATATCGAGTTGGGAATTTACCCTGCATGATCTTCAATACCCGTGTTACTAGTGTCAAATATGATAACGCACAGTTTTCGTGATTGGCTTAATAAAAATATGGGTAAATTGCGTACAATGGCACTTGTCAGATAACCCAAATATTTCTTTTTATTTAAATTCGATTCCATCCTAATGTTAAGTTACTCTCTTGCACTCAACTCCTGAACTCCCCACATACACCTCCTCGATAGAATTCAATGTACATACATACAACATTAACGCTGGACGCTGCACTTTCCACAGACGATGGAAACGGCGCCTTATCTCAAGGTGCAGGCTCTGCCACCAGAGCTTTTGGACGGCATTACAATTACTTGTATTGAGGCATGGGGTGAGTTCAGGAGGAGTGGGGTCATCGATTGCGTCGTCATTCAGCTAACACAGAAAACTCGATATATCTAGGAACGTCTGAGGGAGAGGTAATCCATTTCTTCTGTGTAGAGGACCTCAAGGTTGAGTCCACAGATAATGGAACTAAAATCACACCTCCCCAGTATATTCTTGCATGCCGCCAGAAGGTACATGCCACAAGAACCCGGCCTGTAGACAAGATATTAGTACTGCCCAGAATATCTCGAGCTTTGGTATTATCGAATTCCACAGTATCGGTTTTTTCTGTTCCAGAATTTGCTCCAGCTTCAGGAGTTGGAAAGGTCAGAGATGTGCTGGATATGTGTGTGGATCAGGAAGACCTGGGGAATGCAACTTTCACAAACGTCACTACTTTCACAAAGAACACAATTAGGATTGTCAAGGTGACTGCAAACGGTCTGAAACTTGTTAAGGATGTTAGTTATGCTGAAGCATTATCTGGGGTCCGTCGTGGCCGTCTCTGCCTGGTGGGAAATGCCAAGACTTACGATTTGGTAGATGTCGAAAAAGTACGGAAGGTCCCATTGTTTGAGGTATGGGCTGGGATAGACAACGACGATGTAAAGCCGCAACCAATCACTACTTTGGTAGGAGACTCGGAGTTTCTGGTGGCTTGTGGAACCCAGAAGGGAGACCCAGCAATGGGTATGATTGTCAATGACGATGGAGACATATCCAGAGGAACCATTGCATGGGATGATTTTCCAACCTCAGTAGTTGTCGATTATCCACTTGTTGGAGCTGTTGTGGGTGACAAGGTATGCTTTCACAATGTTTCCAATCAATTAGAAGTTGATATGGGAGAGGAATCCGGTTCAAATGTCACTATTTCGAAAGTTTTAAAACAATTTGAGGTGTCATTCCCAGATATGGTGGAAAAACTCAAGCCTGTGGATGTGTGTAAGAATGCTGAGGTTGAACAGAGTAGTTTACCAAACTATGAGACCAAGTCCAACATTTTCACCTTTTCCAATTCTGGTGTCTACGCCTATATTGCCACCCCGAGACTATTCCATCTAGAAAAGCTGATTGAAACCCAGCAGTTGGCTGATCTTTCTACCGAAATGGAGTCTTTCAATGATAAGTCAGAGGCTGCCATTTCCCAGAAGAAATATGTCCAGCTACTGGTATGCCTCTCTGATGTGATCCAGAATAGGCAGAAAGAATTCAAGCAGGTGTGGACAACTTCATTCCATGAAAACCTATTGGAGTTTGATATTCTCATGTACTTATTCGTTCCTCAAATGATGGATTATCTGGAAGTGCCCAAAGGAGCTGTGGCATCTTTGAAAAATGCTCAAACTAAAGTGGGTAATGAAAATGCGGAATGGAAGCAAACTTGTTTGGATATTTGCAATTATCATCTTCAAGAAGCGCAAGATTTTAAAGGCAGATGGATGTTGGAGGTGTTACTGTGCCACTTGTCTGTGTTTACGGACGAAAATCTTGTACAGTTAGTCGAGAACAAACTGATAACAGAAAAAGGTGTATCCACTTCCACTGAGATTCTTAGGGAACATGAGAAATGGTACCCGTTGTCTCTTTTGGAGCTACGAGCCAACAACATTGCCACTGTGTGTGAAATATGGCAGTCCATTCTCGCAGGTGACGTTGAAGAACCTTTATTCACTGATGGGCCTAAACGATTATCTGATTTGCTAAAAACGTGTTCAGATAAAGAGATTGTACGCGCATATGGTCTTTGGCTTGTGGATAAGTTCCCTCAAGAAGGAGTGGCCATTTTTGTGGACAATAAAAGTGGCTCGAAAATCAAGTTCAATTCCAAGGAGGATAAAAACAAAATTGCCACTGCTATTAAAGCCATGAAAAACCAGGTGGCCTGGAAATCTTATCTTCAGCAGATGCTGTTCGTGGAAGGTGAAGCAACGATGGTTGCTGATTATGTCAATTTATTGGTTGATGAGTGTATATCCGACATTAAAGATTGCGACGATATTACAGAGTCATATAGAGCTATCACAGGTGCTCCAAAGCGACCATTTTTCGACTTCCTCAAGTCAAAGAAGGGTGACAATAAATCCTTAAACAACCGTGTAGACATAATTCGTCTAATTGATCGGGGGTTGTGTCTACGAGACACTGATGCAAGCAATGTTAAATTGTCAGCTGGGTTGAACCTGGAAGACTACTTGGGTTTACAAGAAAAACTAATCAAGTTCAAAAACCACTTCCTGCTAGAACTGGTGATTATTTACCGTCAGTTGGGCGACCACCAGAGATGCATCGATTCGCTTATTCATGACTTGACGGACTTTCAAACAGCCATTGAGTATTGTGCTGGAATAGGCAAGAACGACTCAGATGATGCGACCGTCGCAGCTGATGATATGGTGAAACGATCTCTGTTTCCTCATTTGTTCAAGCAACTTTTGAAGGTTCCCAAAGACAGCGACGCTCAAGTGTACTACTGTCGCCAGGTGATGGAAAAATATGGCAACTATCTGGAAACAAAATTCGTGTTAAATTCTGTTCCTGCTCACTGGCCTATTGAGATTTTGAACGGCTATTTGAAGAATGTGTTGCGTCAGCTTACCAACGATAAGAATAAGAGTCTGATGATCAAGAGTCTAACAAGAAGCGAAAATGTGGCCATGAGCGATCAGCTGACGACTTTGACCAGGATCAGTGCTGAGGCTCGGAGGGGTTGAAGATAAGTTGAACTGTCAGGTTAGAAAATAATGAATGTTACGATATTGCACTTTAACAACAACCCAACCAGTTGTAGGGGAGGTAAAGCTGGAATCCCTGTCGTGTGAAAGAAACCTTACTGTGTAATACTCGATTCGACTAAGCGTCTAGTCACCATAACTTACTATATACATGTACTATTTTTCCTCCTTCATTTTCAAAGAGGCGATTGGTGTTTTTCCCGAAACGATATCGGCGAGAGTACTGGCGTGCTCGGCGTTAAGAGAGTAGTTCTTGTTGAGGTTCTGAACCACGTAGTCAGAGGAAGAGTCGTCCTTGCCAGGTTTGGACAGACTGGTGTTGAAAACAGAGCCCTTGGATAGATCGAAAGATTGTTTGAAAAGCTTGGCAGCATCCAGCTTGGTCTTCTTGGGCTGGCCTTCAGAGGTGATGAGGGTAGCGAAAGCCTTTGAAACATGCTTGTTCTCGAAATCTAGGGCATTGAGAGCAGCCTGCAAACGAGAGTTTTCTTCGACTGTAACGTAATCAGTGAGCTTCTCATCATCTAGGTCCTTCTTGGGCTTCTCAGCCTTGACAAAGTCACTATCCTTCTTGGCAAACAGTCTTCGAGGAGCCTTTCGGTCAGCATCGGCCTTGTATTGGCCATATCTTTTGGGGACAATCTTTTTGTCGAGGGGAGATCGTCTCTTTCGGAATTTGTCTCCTGATCGGTTACCTGAATCAAAGTTGGTGGAAGCAAAGTTATCGTTAATGGCTGATGAGTTTCCAAACTTGATTCTTCGGTCGACCCGGTTCTTAGCGTTGCCCATTGGGGAGTCTGCAGAGCCACCGATGGAAACACGGCCCTTTCCAGGTGCGTACGATTCCTCCGAGACGGTCTTCTTTCTGAGATTGAGTTTCTTCTTGGGCTGGGAAGCGCCCTTCTGTCGGTCATTCTTGATGGAGTCGACCACACGGGCATAGTTCTCCAATCCCTCCTTGGCACCGTTAAAAACAGCCCGAGAAGTAGACAGGTGCCTCACCCCGCTGATACACGTTCTCAAGTTCATCATGATGGTAAGGTGTGTGAGGAGGTGATTTTTCATTGGAGGTGTGAAGAAAAAAGTTTAATTGTACAAATTGGGAATTGGCAGGGTTCGAACTACAATCAATTAAAATAAATAAATAAAATAAAAATAAATTAATATGTTATCATTAATTGTGTGAGACATCAACAAGCTGGATCTGGAAATTGGAAGGCTCGTCAGCAGCTTGTCAACTCCGACATAAGGCCTTACTGATGTTAACGATTCATGGTTATATATCTAGAAATGTTGCTGGTGTAGAGGATCCACATCTTGTGATAACATACCTCGTTGGTCTGTAATACTCTGACTGTCTTCATTGTCCATGATCAGTCAAGTAGTCACAAATAGTATGGCTAATGAAAGTACCTAAACTCAAAATGACATCATTCCGAATCAGTCGGTATTACTTGCTTATCGTAATTTGGTTAGCTCTTGTGGGCAATTGGTCCTGCTCCTTAGACCATTTTCACGCCCAATGCCATGCTGTAAGTTACTGTGACAATCCTCAAGGCGTTATGTGGCTTGATGTCGCTGCGTCATGGGTTGATGCACACAGCCCCCTAGCATAAAGCACGCCAATCGACACGATTCCGCTATGTTGCCTCAGCATGGTTTTGGGGGAAATTGTTTGTGCTTAGCTGACATTATTTGCTATGAGAATGACAACTTTCCAATTGCCGCACCCTTCCGGAACGTATTTCCGATTTCATGATTCATCTCCTTCAGGTAGAAAAGCTTGATCGTCATTGTGCAGACCCTTCTCCCATGGCTTAGCAACCTATTCTGATCGCTTCATCTCATACCTATGAAGGGAAATATATTGAATCCGATCATCTTAAAGATGAAGGCAGCGCAGTTGGGCCGATTATATATCTAGTTGCATAACCAGAAAGTTGCATAATATATTGTTGTTCAGATGGTTCTTCTTCTTTGTTCCTGCATGTTGCGAAGCTTCCACTGTTTAAGCTTTGGGGTTAAAGCGATACATTCTTGTTACTCCGGCAAATGAGGATTTATCAGCATTGTTAGTAGGAGCATCTTCAAAGGGGGTATTCGGTGTAACATGTTGGGTATCATGGGCGACTTTGTGTAAAATCATCTCACGATTGTTAACCATCTGTTTGTGCGTTGGCCAACTGCAAACTGGATGATTCTTGTAATATGTAATGACTTGCTCTGAGTGTTTTAAGAAGAGTAAACGGAATTAGGAGATACCGGCTTTAATTCCACTTCCAATATTGCTACCAACAGCTTATCAAATGAGAGTATCCCGATATTCTGCTATCATACTATTTCGGTGATGAAGACTACACGGTGAGCTCGCTTAATTACCAATGTTTTCTTAGCTGGTTTAATCCCCTAAAACTTGACCAGTCTTCAGGCTTCGCAAACCCTAAATAACCTCTGCTGGGCACACTGCCGCTGTGGTGCGAGTCTAACTGGTAGTGTAAGCAATCTTGTGAAGGGATCACCCTCTTTCCTTCACACCTAACCAGATACACAAATCCATACTATTGCGCAATTCCGCCACGACACTACCAATGTCGGCCTCGCAACAACCTCACACGTTAGACCCGCGAGCAAACCCGGCTCCATTGGCCCCGCCTCCACGAACTTTGGCAAGGCCTGATTCTGAGGGCCATCACAGCAAAAGCCAGCCTCTTTCCGAACCAACGTTGCAAGTTCAGAGTAAGTATTTTTTGGATTGCAAAGTCGCTGAATGGTCCTAGTCTAACACAGATAACAACGTGGAAAGATCCATTGCCCGACTCAAGGTTGTTTCTACCCTTCGATCCAACAACATAGAGCAAATCCAGGCCATTGCAGAAGGACCCCATGCCAACACAGAGCTCCGAAATGATCTCCTTCACATTGCCGTGCAGGTATCTGACTTGGATGTGATCAAGTTTTTGCTCAAAAATTACCCGGACATAGACATCAACGCACAGACTGAACCCGTGGACGATGAAACTGTCTATAATCAAACTGCTCTGCACATGGCAGCTGACCAGGGACGAGATGACGTTGTGCTCTATCTTTTGCAGCAGCCCGGAATAGATGACACCCTAATTGATTCACAGGGACACCAGGCCATGGAAGTGGCTCGATACCCCGAAGTTGCTGCCACCATACAGACCGAGCGAAACAAGTACGTGGAGAAAATTGCCCACGCAATGAAGGTTGCCTTCGACAAGGGTGATCTTCAGGCTATCGACGTACTTCTCACAAACCCCAGATCGTCCTCATTATTGGACATCAATGGCCACAACCCTGAGACAGGCTCGACTGTGCTCCATGATTTCGCCTATCGACGAGATGCACGAATGGTAGAATTCATTTTGTCCCATGGAGGTAATCCTTTGGTGAGGAACAAGAATGGAAAGTTGCCAGCCGACCTGACCAAAGACGAGACCATTCGGAAAATGCTTCAGAAGGCAACTGCCAACCAGCAGATCATCTCCGAAGCGGATATGGTCAACGGACCCCCTGGTGGCTCCAACCCAGCTCCACAGATGAAGGGCTTTTTGAAGAAATGGACCAACTTCACCTCCGGTTATAAATTGCGATGGTTCGTCCTCGAGGATGGCGTTTTGTCTTACTACAAGAAGCAGGATAGCACAGATACCTGTCGAGGTTCCATTAACATGAAAAACGCCTACGTCCGACTGGATAAGAGTGAAGACCTCAAGTTCGAGGTGGGCTCTCGGGTCCAGGGGGGTTACAAGTTCCATCTCAAGGCTAAACACCCTGTCGAAACCAACAAATGGGTTTGGAATATCAGCAACGCTATTCGTTGGGCAAAAGATCAAGAAAAGGGAAAGAAAAGGTCGCCAAAGGCTGCTCCAAATACTTCTATACCTCCTCCTCCCACTGGCCCGCCACCTGCTATTCCTGCAGTCTCTGCTGATCGGCCTAATTCTGCTTACAGTGCCGTCCAGCTGTCCCCCAATATCGTTCCAGGACCACCTTCTGTTCGATCTAAGGCGGCATCTTCGCTCGGAGGCCCTGAAGGAGAAGTTGATCCTGAGGATTACGCTTCAGATGATGATGAAGATGACGATGACAACGAATTTGCGACTTTGAATGAAGTGGGGGCCCCCAATAATGCTGATTTTGCTTTTATGGGGCGATCTATTGGATTGGAATTCCAGATGGTTCGAAATGCAATCAATATTCTGTTACAATCCAATGATAAGGGCGACCTGAACCCTCGAAACCTTAACCTCGGGCTTAAGGCTCTAGAGGATGGTGTTTCCCAGCTGGAACGACTTCATCAAGACTACATAGATACCGTGAAAACCCGGGAGGTCTTCTATCAACGACGGCTGGCTCGAGAAATTGACATCCAACACCTGTGGGAACAAAATGTACAAAACTTGGAGAAGGAGCATGAGAAGATTCAACGGGAGCTTCATGAGGCCAATCAGGAAAAGAAGAAAGCCCGAAGAAGCCTTCGAGAGGCATTTACAACCTACCAGCGAAACTCTATCTGTGGTCCCTTGTCGCCTGATGCATCTTCGTCTGTAAACAACCCCCTGGGCTCTGCGGGTATAGCTATTGGTTCTCCTTCTCCTTTTCCTGAGGCCCCTGAGTTCTCAGATGATTCAGACGATGAATTTTTTGATGCAGACGATACCCAAGAGCTTCCTGAGATCCATGAACCTGGTTTTGATTTTGAGGAGCCTCAACCTCAACCTCAACCTCCTGTTGTTGAAGAACGATCTGTGTCTCCTACCTCTAATTTTGGTGTCGCGGTGGCCCAAGCGAAAGCCTATGAGTCACTTCGAGATGGAACTCCCGCCCAGCCTGCAAAGCCATCTGAGTCCATTCCTGACGACTCGCCTCTAGTCCAGACACCATACACTGAGCCGCATCATATCCAGCCACGTGCTGTTCGTGATCATTCCCAGAAGGCTCACGGCCACACCCAGCGTGATTTATCACCTGAGGCCGTCGCCCGATCTGCTGCTATTACTGCAGTTCAAAGTCATTCTCATGCCATGACCAAACCTCCACAGTATGAAGTACCTATCAAGCCTTACACACGGCGACGTTCCGTCTCAGAAAAACGCCATGAGCCCCTAACTCAGCCTAGCCATGAGGAAGAAGTTCCTGCTGCCGTTGAACCTGAGCCTGAGTTAGAAACAGAGGCTGAGGATACTGCTCCTGCATACAGGTCTGAGCTTCGAGATGACGTGTCTCTTCCTTTTGGTGTGGATGAAGTACAACTTACAGTGCCTGAGCATGAGAAGAAATGGGTGGAGATCCTCAACGACAACTCTTTTGCAGGTTATGAAGATCCTCCCCGAAAGAATTTGTCCATCTCGGCAGATAACAGACCAAGAATTTCTCTGTGGGGTATTTTAAAGAATTTAATCGGCAAGGATATGACCAAGATGACACTTCCTGTATCCTTCAACGAATGCTCTTCCTTGCTACAGCGAGTAGCTGAAGACATGGAATACACTGACCTTCTTGACCAAGCTCGGACTTTCGATGACTCGACCAAGCGATTGGCTTATGTTGCTGCTTTTGCTGCCTCAGAGTACGCTTCTACTACATTGCGAGTGGCTAAGCCT
Organism: Yarrowia phangngaensis; assembly: GCA_900519005.1. Lineage (NCBI taxonomy): Eukaryota > Fungi > Ascomycota > Dipodascomycetes > Dipodascales > Yarrowia > Yarrowia phangngaensis. The sequence goes on from ULGR01000007.1 coordinate 886,661, forward strand.
TTCAACCCTCTACTTGGTGAAACGTTTGAATATTGTCGACCTGACAAGAAGTTCCGGTTCTTCAGTGAACAGGTTTCGCATCATCCACCTATTGGTGCATGCTACGCTGAATCTCCTTACTGGGATTACATGGGTGAGAGTAATGTCAAATCCAAGTTTACTGGTCGAGCCTTCGATATCAATCCTCTTGGTACCCTGTTCTTGAATCTTCGACCAGACAACAGCCCCCCAGAGTTGTACACGTGGAAGAAGGTCAACACCCAAGTTGTTGGTATTATCACTGGATCGCCCGTTGTAGACAACTATGGAGACATGACTATCACGAACCATGATACAGGTGACACCTGTACACTTCATTTTAAAGCCCGTGGTTGGCGTGGGGCTGGCGCATTTGAGGTCAAGGGTAATGTTTTAGATAAAGATGGCAACCCTCAATGGACTGTTGGTGGCCACTGGCACGAGCGGTTCTACCTCAGAAAGTATGGCTCTGAGGCCAAGGAAGTCATTTGGGAGGTTAACCCCCGTCCTCGTGCTCCTTTCAACCTGACACCCTTCGCTATTACCCTCAACGCGCTTCCTGACCGTCTAAAGCCATGGTTGGCTCCTACTGACACCCGGTTACGACCGGATCAACGAGCGATGGAGGAGGCTAGATATGATGATGCAGCTACTGAAAAGAACAGGGTTGAAGAGAAGCAGCGAGCAGCACGACGGGAGAGAGAGGCAAAGGGAGAGTTATACAGGCCACGATTCTTCAGAGAAGCCAAGCATCCTGTTACTGGCGAGACCTACTACGAATACAACGGTGAGTACTGGAAGGAACGTGGCACCAAGAATTTCACCAATATGATGGATATTTTTTAGCTTTTATAATTGAATCAACTAAATTAAGTAATGTGATAAGCTTAATGAATAAATTATACTTATTACATATACAAATAATAATTGCGTTGCCGAGACTGGAACTGTAACCTTCTTTGAGCTTGGTATTGTCGAATAAAGGAATTTCTCAATAGATTAATTTAAGAATCAAAATGGTCTTTTCGTTTCGATACAGCGTCAGAAAGTGGTCGAGCAGGCGAGTTGGTAAGTTGAGTGCTTCAAATCCAGCATAATGAATGTCGACAGATCGGCTACTGCCGCTTGCAGACGGGCAACTATCTTAACCAAAGCAGCTAGCAATTGTAGCCTCGTTCAGCACTTCTACAATTACGTTGGGAACTATGGAAACTTATTGGGCACCAACATATTATTTCTTTGTTTGCATTCTAGTTCCAACCCCTTGAAGTAGCTCTGCACGTTTGGTTGTGATCACAGAATAATGCCACAATAAAAGAGCACAGTTCGGTGAGAGAAATGGAAAGATCTCATATGATGGAGGGTATTGTTGTCATTACCTTTTTCAACTTCTCAGCTCATTACGATGGAGTATTAGCCAGTTCGATATATGGAGTGCATATAGGTTGTGTATTAACCATGGAAAACAAAGAGAGAATAGGGAATATGGAGAGATAGTTTCGTAATAACCTCAATGTACTGGTTTCATCAATGTGGAATCTTTTCAAACTTCGAAGAACTATTAGAACGAGAATCACCCAAGATGTATACAATACGATGAATTCCACGGAAATAAGATCAAAGACATACTAACCTACCTAAGTGGTACCTCCCACATATTAGGGGTCAAATCAAATATTACCTTGCCAACTAACGCAGAGTTGGCTGCTTTCTTCTGTTAGATCATTTCCTTTTCAGCGTATAACCGTTACACTGTGACATTAACAGTTTTGTAGCTGCTACAGTTGAGTATTTCAATGCTAATCTCATGTATGACCATATGAATAGTGCATGCTAACAATCACTGGCGACTATATACTATATATTCTCGAGTCACTTCTCTGGCTTTTACGTAATCCTTTTTGATCCGGATAGTTCCGAAATCGTTATCTAAAGCTTATTTTGCCAAGAGTCTTACCTTGTCTTAGGGTTATCGTCCAATGAGGCAACCACGAATGGTCAGGTTGCCCTTGAGGATCCAGAACTGATTAAAACATAGCAACAAGAAAGTAAAAAATCTGCTAGGATAATGCTCCAGCCCGAATTCAATGTATACACCACCGTGATTGCCACGCTTTGGATTTAATGGTTGACGTTCCAGAAGCCTCACATGCATTGGGAGTGCAAAGTTTGATAGCCTGTAGATAAGGTTGGTGTGGCCCCTGACCAATGACAAGACTGAAACTGAGATAAGCCTTTGGCCTTGTTCTTTAGGGGATTCATAATATCGCTTGGCGCAGGTTATCAAGTGACGGCTGTAGGCGCAACATTATCCAGCCAGAGATATCTCGTTGAGGAGTTCAGAAATCACATCATTCTAATAGAACCCGCTCGGCGGTTGATGCAGTTAAACGATGAGGCTGGCCAAAAAAGGAAGAATAAAAGTTTTATGAAAAAATTAGAAAAAGAAAAATGTGCAAGGAAAAGAAAAAAGAGAAACAAGAAAAACCCAAATAGTAAAACCTGGTTTTTTCTTTCTCCCTAATATACCCGAAGTAGTTCTGATGATCAAGTTGCCACCAACATATAGCCACAGCCCTCGCCACTGATTCGGCTTTGTTCGGCGTGGCTTAACATGCCAAGACATGGAACCCTTACTGGTGTAGATATCGCTAGCCAATAAGGTGCATAGATTTGCTATCTTAGTTGTGAGGGTAACTTTATAGAAATGGGCAATGTGAAATACAATGACTAGTGTGGAAGGGATAGCAAGTGTAAGTGGAGGGATCGTTGCCGTAGTCGAAGATCCCAAAGAGTAGCCGAATCATCCCGTCATCCTTCTATGAACATCACTTTTTCTTTTTTCGACTGTTCTTTTCTTGGTACTATCGCTTAACACTTTCACATTACATGATACATGCATACTACCAGAAACATTTCCATGTCTAACCTGAGAGTCGATCAATGCAATAAATAGCGAGGGTTTGTACCCACATTTCACTTCCTCAGTAACATGCACTACAGAGAACACCTGTCTGTGGTGACAGACTTTGCGACGAGACGTGATGACGTCTGGACTTATGAATACAACTCGGGCGATGTCGCCTATATCACCGTATCTATGTGTATGGTTCTGGTGATGATTCCTGGCCTCGGCTTTCTATACTCCGGGTTGGCACGCAGAAAATCCGCACTATCTATGATCTGGGTGTGTTTTATGGGCGCAATTGTCGCTCAGATCCAATGGTACTTTTGGGGATACTCTCTAGCATTCTCACCATCTTCCAACAAGTTCATTGGCAACCTCGACAACTTTGGTCTCAAGAATATTCTTAAATTCGAAGATGGAACCCGGGCATACCCCGAGCTGCTATTTGCGGGATTCCAAGGAATGTTTTGTTCGGTCACAGTCGCTATTGTGGTTGGCGGTGTTGCCGAGCGTGGTAGGTTGCTTCCGGCCATGATCTTCGCCTTCTGCTGGGCAACAATCGTTTACTGCCCCATCGCCTTCTGGGTTTGGGGCCCCAACGGATGGGCAGGAGCTCACTGGGGTGTTTTGGATTTTGCTGGAGGAGGTCCTGTAGAAATTGGCTCGGGTCTCGGTGGCCTGGCATATTCGTTTGCGCTGGGACGACGAAAAGAACAACTTTTGCTGAACTTCAGACCCCACAATGTGTCACTGGTGACGCTTGGAACTGCCCTGCTTTGGTTCGGATGGCTAGGCTTCAATGGTGGATCTGCTCTGGGCTCTAACTTGAAAGCAGTCTATGCTGTATGGAACTCCAACATTGCCGCTTGTTTCGGCGCTCTCACATGGTGTCTGCTTGATTTCCGACTCGAAAAGAAGTGGTCCACTGTGGCCATCTGTTCCGGAATCATTTCTGGTCTGGTTGCAGCCACCCCATGTTCTGGAATCATCCCCTTATGGGCATCTGTGGTCCTGGGTATTGTGGCGGCCACCGTTTGTAACTTTGCCACCCAAATCAAATACATTCTCAAAATCGACGATTCCATGGATACCTTTGCTGAGCACGGTGTCGCTGGAATCGTGGGTCTTATTTTCAATGCCTTCTTTGGCGCCGATTATGTCATCGGACTAGATGGCTCCACCCCTCATGGTGGTGGATGGGTGTCTCATAACTGGAAACAGATCTACAAGCAGATTTGTTTCGTGCTGGCTGCCAGTGCATACACTTTTGTCATGACTGTGTTGCTCTGTTATGCCATCAACTGCATTCCTGGCTGTAAGCTGCGGGCGTCCGAGGAGGCCGAACTGCGGGGTATGGACGAGGACCAAATCGGCGAGTTTGCCTACGATTACGTCGAGGTCCGACGTGACTGGCTGGCATGGACTCCCCCTACCGCGAAGATGCATGGCCATGTGGAGGAGGAAGAAGAGGAGCCACGAGAAGTCGAGATGGACGTCATTTCTGGATCGACACCCGACGACCAGGACTCTTCAATGGACGAGGAGCACCCCACTTCGTCCCAGGCCACCACCGAAATTGACGAAAAGAATGGCATTCATCCATAATTGCACTATTTATTCTAACATGTTTTTAGACTCAACCGATTATATACCACAAGCGAAACCGTATTTCTTCTAGAATTTGCAACATCATCAATCGTCATCTAAATCTTGCACAATCAATGTAGTGAATGCCCCGTCCATAACCGAATAAATGTACTTCTCAACGCCTCGGTTATCACCTTACTTCAACATCTCCAAAAGTTGCTTCCAAAGAAAGTTCAGCCAAGTTTTCCAGAAGCCATCCGAATGTTCGTTGGTTGAAGATCACCATCAGCTCAGTAGCTCACGGACTGTGGCATGTATCAATGTAAGTGTAGATGCAATAAATATATACATATTAAATACCGAGCCAATGCTTCATTCTCTCGTAAACAAAGAAAGAACAAGCCACCATGGGAGTCACCTTTATATAACCAATCGTCAACCCCACGAAAAATCCCTTGAAGCCACTTTCCCGATAAATGACCAGAGCAGTTGCTACCACGCTAGGATGCAATGCGGAAGATCCAGCCTGAGCGCCTGCAACTTGCATTCGTCGTCGAATCACTTCAAACGGGTAGGAAGCCGACTGCGACACCATTCCAGCCACTCCTCCAGCTATCAGTTGTGCCCAGGCCTTTAGCGGCTCTCTTTTGTATGAAACCTTCTGTGTATGCTTGGAATCTTCTTCATGGTGATGACCTTCTAGCATGACATCGTCTGTATTTGTTTCTAGAATCTGAGGGTATGCATTTTTATGACGGGCAATCTCGCCCTTGACCGTGTAGGGTCGGAAGTGTTGTGTATGGAACAGATCATGAATGTAGTCGTGGGTAAGGAAGGATACTCCTGCGTAAGGGATCATACCGAGAATGGTGGGAGTGAATCCTCGGTAAAAGTTGGTGAAACCAGCCAGACGGGAGGAAAACCATTGCGAGGCCTTTGCCGAAGGAGTTTCCGCGTATATTGACCGAGCAGCCGACATTAGACGGCCCTGATGGCTTTCACCCTTTGCACTGGTGGCATAAGCCATACGGACTCGGATAACTTCAAGTGGATAAGTACAATACACAGAAACGATCCCGGAAAGCGATCCCGCGGCCATTCTTCGTATAGCAACTTCTTGATCTGGGCCCGAAATCAACAATGCTCGAAGCTGTTCGTAGGCGACAAACTTCACTGCCGCGTAGGGAAAAATTCGCAACAGTGTCGCTGAATGGCCCTGGAACAACCCCCAAACACCTTGTGATTGGTAAATATACTTCCCGGCCCGATAGAACCCCCAGAAGGAGCCCCGATATTTCCTAAACTCTGGGTTGGAGGTCTGGAAAAGAATCTTGACCCGATCCAAAGGAGCGATCACGGTCTTGGCAACACAACCGGCCATTCCGCCGGCTATACCGCTTTTTGTCACGTACGCTAGTGTCCTCTTGTTTTCGTACGTTGCCATGATCCGTGCAAGCAGGTAAGAAGGAGGTTTTCAGATGTATGCAACTGATAGAGTTGTATGCCTCCGTCCATTTGCCGATGTGGGGTATCAGGGTAAGGGTACTGGCCTCGAACATTAGGTAAGCCGAATCATGTACATAATCACATGGCCTGTGATTTGTTGAATCTGAAAAAAAGATCGACAGGATGGATAAACAGAAATAACAAAAAAATTCAAAAAAATTCAAAAAAAATCAAAAAAATTCAAAAAAAAAGGTCAAAAAAATTCAAAAAGTATAACAAATCCATTCATTGAATGAATATTTGCAATATTACTCGGAAGAACGTGTCAACATGAGGGTTGAAATGAACATAATCGAAAACTGATGACCAATAGAAATATGGTCTATCAGTTAAGTGTCAGATCAATTAGCTGGATGAATATTGAATTTGAAGCAGGAGTGTTCCAAAAAAAGGGGGAAAAAAGTCAAAATTAGTTAAAATATTCAGCTTTTTACACCATTATAGTATTGAATCAAATGCTCTCAGGGTGGCTTTTGAACTGAGTTTCGATCATTTGCCAATAACCTTCAGTAACCGATACGTGGTTATATGGTGACATTAGTTAACGCTACAATCTGATCACGAAACTCTCAATGTTATCGAATTGTCTCAGCGGGTTTTGCAATGTGCCAACCTACTGCTGAGAAACCTATGTGCATCATGACCATGTTCTTGCAAAGAACACTATCATTTTGTCCAGATAACAATGATCCATATCAAAGTGTCATCATTAATGCCCTATTTACATAAAAACAAGAAATAGATCAAAATATATTCGCATGATTTTTTCTCCTCATACATTGACAAATGATTCTTCTTGTTTGCTTTTTAATTTTTCCCTCATACGCTCAATTGTTGCGCTGACTAAGCAAAAAACAGCTCTGGTAAACCCTATTTCCGAAATTTTTCAAGGGCGTCTGGTGTAGTTGGTTATCACATGCGCTTAGCATGCGCGAGGTCCCCGGTTCGATTCCGGTGTCGTCCATTTTTGCTTCTTTTTTGCTTCTTGTCATATCACAGAATCGATTATGATGTTACAATTCCTATCAAAAACTAAGAAATGTATTTGTTATTATTACAATGAACCAGAAACCTTAATATTTAAGCTGTGTTTATTAACAATCTACAACTGGTATCCTTCTTTAAATGTTTCCTTGCAGCAAATTGGGTGTCACTGGATGCTACTGACGGCTCTCGTTAGTAGAGCCATGAATAAAACGACTCTATCACTCTTCATCTTTGGGATCGCCAATACCATCCTCATGAATGGCAAAAACACACTCTGACTCAGGCAAACAAGGAGAGTCGTAAATCTTGCAGATTCGCTGGACTCCTCGACCCTTTTTGAAATAGAGTCTAGTGGTTGATGCATGGGCCACAATGTTTCCACCAATAGGTTTCTTGGGATCAGGGTTGAAAATAGCTCCATCGACTTGGGCGACAACCTGGTTGGTGATAACGACGGCGATTCCAAACTCGTCAGCCAATCGCTGCAGTGTGCGCATAAACTTGGCCACATGGGTCTGTCGAGCTGATAGCTCACCTCGACCAGCATAATCGGTTCGGTACAACGCCATGATGGAGTCGACAATCAGACATGAGAACCGCGACTTGGTCATCATGTTGGCTGCCATCTGCAGCAACATCATCTGATGGTCAGAGTTGTGTGCCCGAGCATATGCAACATTGTCTAGAACCTCGTCACCGTTGAGACCGTACCGACGAGCGATCTGGTGCAATCTTTCAGGTCTAAAGGTACCCTCGGTATCAATATAGAGGCATTTGCCCTCTCCTCCTCCCTGATCAATAGGAAGCTGGCAGGTGACTGCCAGAGTGTGACATAGCTGGGATTTTCCGGTTCGGAACTCTCCAAACATTTCTGTGATGGCTCCAGTCTCAATACCGCCACCCAGGAGGGTGTCAAGCTGGCTGGAGCCTGTAGTTAAGGTAATCAGTCCCGACCGGGTCTGATGAACGTCAGAGGCTGTAGTGAACCCAAGGGGCACTAGTTTCGTGGCTTCCGACAGAAGCTTGTCTGCCTTCGCCTCACTGATCCCCTTGATGGTCAACAGGTGCTTCTTGGGCGTGTATGCCACACTTTCAACAGTATACAATCCGGCTTCTCCAAGACGATTAATATCATTCTGAGTAATTCCGTTAACCGCTAATCTTTCGATTGGGATTGCTCCCGCTCGTTCCATTTCCATTTCGGCTGACATGTTGGGTGGTGTTGAGGTGGCGCGTTCTTTTTCGTGTCGTGCGTTGTATCTGCAGATTAATTGTCATCAATAACTTTATTCGGAGGCGACAATGAAAAACATGAATTTCTGGTAGAAACCGAAACTTAACCAATGTATCACCTTAAATAGTGTAATGCTAACGGAATATTCCTCGCTACATAGCCGATATTGTTATTGTTTACGTAACACAATTATTCTACGTTTTTCTCTAAGACCGCCAGTGGTATTGCGATCTTTTCATTAACTAGTATAAGAGAACATCAACAAATATAAAAATATGATATGATCCTACTTCACTAGACTTTGGAATGCTTGATTCTATTAAACGTTTGCTGTTTCACCATTTGGACTAGCCAATGTTTCTATGTTGCCAGTGCCATGAAGAGAGGTCGAAGAGGCTAATCAAACTCAGGAAACCAAGGAATCTTCAAATATAATTGACACTTTTTTCATTATACAATCAAATTCAATCCAAAAACATGGCGTCTGAGAAAAAGAAGACACTCTTTGATTAAAAAGATGGTCCCTAGCAGGATCGAACTGCTGATCTTCGCGTTGCAAAGAGGCTAATTTCTTATTAGCACGACGCCTTAACCAACTGGGCCAAGGGACCGTTTTTGTTTTTAAAAAATTGAGCCAGTTGAGACATCATTGGTGAGAGGATCACGTGACCAGGCACAGTCTACTAGTAGACTTACTTCAATTACTTAGAATTATTTCATATTTATGTTATAGTCAATTGAATGTATGAGAAAAAAAAAAAAAAAAGTGACCTTTGAAAGTGAGAAAATAAATGAATGTATGAGGAAAAAAAAAAAAGTGACCCAGGCAGCCAAATTAAGACCAGTTTTCCAGTGATAACACCAGATTAGGTACAGTCTACTGGTAGGCTTATTTCAATTACTTAGAATTATTTCATATTCATGTTAGTCAATTGAATGATGAGGAAAAAAAATGTTGCGAGAAAGAAAAAGCGCCCGATTATAGGTAACCAAGAATTGTGACAATGTATGAAGCTAGAATTGAAACGGGGGTTTAAAAAACACATCCAAGTACTAAGGAAGATGATCGAGAAAGCCTAATCAGTTTACAACGAACTCTTCTCAGACACAAATGGTGACTTAATGATGAATCCTCTGTAACAGGGAGAGTTATCTACTGTGGTAGTCAAAAGCAATCTGATTTATATCGATTTGTTAGATAATAGGCTTTCTAACAGGTGACTCCAGTAGGGCTGTTGTATATACTCTGAAAATGTCGCAGGAATACGTTACAAGTTATTTTTCCGTTTCAAATAATAGGAAAAAAAAGGGGATGACTATTGATCTGGTAAAAAATACCATTGACATATATTCGCATTTCTATCAATCCTGTTATTCCAGGCTTACACACAGGGTAAATAGAGTCACCTGTTTCGCAGTTAAGGTTCAACACCCAGGTCCCAGAACTTTACTCTCGATTAACCTTGGTGTCGTGAAACTCTTGCTAGTTGGCCTTATCTCTTTCATCACAAACAAGATGTGAGTATGTCAAGTTTGTGTTCGTGACACAGACTGCGAGATAATGACGATGGGACGATTGCCGATGATTACTTCTCAACTTAGCTAACTCAGGAACCTGGTATCATCACCATCGATTGCCAGTGCAAGCTTGCACAGGGAATATCCAACCCTGGTGAAGTTGTACGTATGGCCTTTTGTGATTCTCTACCCGATCTTCACCTACGCATATGTGCTCAAATACGATACCTGGATTACTGGCCAGGAATGGACTTTCCTGTTCCTGGGATCAATCATGACCACCCACTCTTTGTCGTGGTTGGGAACCCACTGGAATGTCAACTTTAAGAGCGCTGTTGAATCGCGAACTGTTTTGCAAATCGAAGATGCTGATCTGATCAAGCTGCTCCCTGCCCCCAATTGCGGAGCCGCTGCAATGGTCCCTATTGTAAGAAAAGTGTATGAAGATGGCCATAAGGAAGTTTCGTTTGTGTTCCAGAAACGACGATACATTTGGCACCCTACCACCAAGACGTTTGCTCCTCCCCATTTCGATATTGATGACGAGAATGTAACTGTGGGACACTTCCAGAACGCCAAGCCCGTTCAATCAGACGACCTGGAGCTAGCTCAACGTGTGTATGGCCCCAACAAGTTCGACATCCCCGTCCCTACCTTTACCGAGCTGTTCTTCCAGCACGCTGTGGCTCCATTTTTTGTGTTTCAGATTTTCTGCGTGGCACTGTGGTGTCTGGACGAGAAATGGTATTATTCTATTTTCACCCTGATCATGCTGGTCATGTTCGAGTCCACAGTTGTGTGGCAACGACAGCGAACCATGACTGAGTTCCGAGGCATGGGTCTGGCGCCTTACGACGTTTATGTCTACCGAGATTCCGAATGGACCGAGATCCAGACCGACGAATTGCTTCCTGGTGATATCGTGTCTGTAACTCGTTCTGCCGAGGACTCTGGACTCCCTTGTGATATGGTTTTGATCGCCGGTACCTGTATTATGAATGAGGCCATGTTGTCTGGAGAGTCTACTCCCTTGCTCAAGGAATCCATCCAACTGCGAGAGAGTGATGCCAAGCTTGATATTGAAGGAGAAGACAAGAACAGTATCCTTTCTGGTGGTACCAAGGCCCTTCAGGTGACTGCTCCCGAGACTGGATTTGGTCTGCCTTCTCCTCCTGATGATGGATGTGTTGCTGTGGTTACCAAGACTGGATTCGAGACCGCTCAGGGAACTCTGGTTCGAGTTATGATTTTTGCTACTGAACATGTCGGCGTTGGAAATGCTGAGGCTCTGTTTTTTATCCTCTTCTTGCTCCAGTTTGCAATTGCTGCTTCCTACTACGTGTGGACCGAAGGTGTTCGAATCGACCGAAACCGATCCAAGCTGCTTCTTGACTGTGTTCTTATTGTCACTTCTGTGGTTCCTCCCGAGCTCCCCATGGAGCTGTCCATGGCCGTCAACTCTTCTCTGGCTGCTCTGTCCAAGTTTTACATCTATTGTACCGAACCTTTCCGAATCCCCTTTGCTGGTCGTCTCGATCTCTGCTGTTTCGATAAGACCGGTACTCTCACCGAGGAAGATCTTCTTGTAGAAGGCATTACTGGTCTGGGCTCTACCCCCGAGGAATTTATGGAGATTCGAACACCTGAATCTGGTGCTGCTGTTCCCGAGCAGACTGTCCTTGTCCTTGCCGCTGCCCACGCTCTAGTTCTTTTGGATGAAGGTGAAGTCGTCGGAGACCCCATGGAGAAAAACACCCTCAATGCTATCCAATGGACGGTTGGTGCCCATGATGTGATTTCCGCACCTTCCAAGAAGGAGTCCGTCACCATCAGACGTCGATTCCAGTTCTCTTCTGCTCTTAAACGATCCTCTTCTATTGCTACTCACTCCACTTCCGGCCGAATGTACGTTGCCACCAAGGGTGCTCCCGAGACTATCAAGCGAATGCTTGTGTCAGTTCCCGAAGGCTACGATGAAACCTACAAGCATTACACTCGAGCTGGTAAGCGAGTTTTGGCCCTTGCGTCTAAAGATGTCAAGCTTTCCAAGGATCAGCTGATTCATATCGATCGAGATCATGTGGAGTCCGAACTTGTTTTCGCTGGCTTCCTAGTATTCTCTTGCCCCATTAAACCCGATGCTCAAGAAACCATCAAGATGCTTAACGAATCTTCTCATCGATGTGTCATGATTACTGGAGATAACCCTCTGACTGGTGTCCATGTGGCTAAGGAGGTTGGTATTCTGTACCCTGGACGAAAGACTTACATTCTGGATCTTTTCCATGGAAAGCTTGCGTTCCGAACTGTCGATGAGGTTGAGGTTGATTATGTTTCTGATCCTTCCGAACGTCTGAACTCCAAGTACTTCGATGGCTCCTGCGACGTGTGTATCACTGGTTCTGCTCTTTCTACGATTTCCTTTGATCACCCTAGTTTGGCTGATATCATCAGACACACTTGGGTTTATGCCCGTGTTTCACCTTCCCAAAAGGAGTCTTTGGTTTCTTTCATGAAGGATCTTGGCTATATGACTCTCATGTGTGGAGATGGAACTAACGATGTGGGTGCTCTCAAACAGGCCCATGTTGGAGTTGCTCTGCTTAACGGTACCCTTGAAGGAATGAAGAAGATTGCTGATAATGCCCGAATTACTACCATGCAGAAAGTTTATGAGAAGCAGTGTGAGATGATGCGACGATGGAACCAGAAGGATCCTCCCGTACCTCTTGCTATTGCTCATCTGTACCCTCCTGGACCCCTCAATCCCCACTACCTCAAGGCAATGGAAGCTCGTGGAGTTGAGCTTGACGAGAAGACCAAGGCTGAAGTGGCTATCATTTCCGCTGCTCCTGTCATTGCTGGCCAGCCTCAATCTACCCAGGCTGCTGCTCAGGCTTCTGCTCTTGCTGACAAGCTGGTTGGAATGTCTGCTGAAGATTTGGATGAAGCACCCACCCTCAAACTTGGAGATGCATCTGTTGCCGCTCCCTTCACTTCTAAGCTCGCCAATGTTTCTGCTGTCACCCACATTGTCCGTCAAGGACGATGTGCTCTTGTCACTACTATTCAAATGTACAAGATTCTTGCGCTCAACTGTCTGATTTCTGCATACACCCTGTCGATTCTGTTTTTCGCCGGATGTAAGACTTCCGATTCTCAGGCCACTGTGTGCGGAATGCTGTTGTCCGTCTGTTTCATCTCCATTTCTCGTGGAAAGCCGATTGAGAAGTTGTCTCGAGAACGACCTCAGCCCGGAATTTTCAATACTTACATCATGGGATCCATTCTGGGCCAGTTTGCTGTCCACATCGTTGCCCTTGTCTACATCCGAGCCGAGGTATACAAGATTGAGCCCCGAGAAAATCTCACTGACCTGGATCGAACCTTTGAGCCTTCTCTGCTCAACACTGCCATGTACTTGCTGCAGCTGGCCTCCCAACTCTCTACTATTGCCGTCAACTACCAGGGACGACCATTCAGAGAGAGCATCCGGGAGAACCGACCCTTGTACTACGGTCTTCTGGGAGTTGGCGCTTTTGCGTTTGCTTGCTCCACCGAGTTTATGCCTGAGGTCAACGAGCAGCTCCAGCTGGTACCTATGCCTGACCTGTTCAAGTTCCAGCTCACTGCCACCATGGCCCTTGACTTGGGAGTGTGTTGGTTGATTGAGATTGTACTGAAACATTTCTTCTCCGACTACAAGCCTAGTGATGTTGCCCAGCGACACGCCACTGAGGTTGATGACAGTTTGGACGAGAAGAAGAATCAGTAATTGATAATAAAAATAATGAATTAGATTAGGATATGAATAACAATTAGAACTATGATAGTATATCAAAACCAGAATTACAGATACAACACTGTCATCACTGGCATACACAATAGAAATGTAAGAAAAAGCACTAGCCAATCCTTCATGTTTTTTGGGATAACAACGGAAACGGCTCTACAGAATAACCTCAATTAAATGAATATATTAACGACTTACTAGTGTGTCGTCACCAGTTGAATGGTGGTGAAATTGCTCATCATCTTTTCACAGTCTCGCTTTAACCCCATATTTTTCTCTCATCTGATCGAGGAAATTCCAATTTGCCACAATTCTCTGCCGGTCTTCGGGATCCTCGTCTTCCACCACCACAATTGCCTTGCGTCTCCATTTGTCATAAACCTCAAACACATGTTTGCATGCTGCCGACACAAACGACAACAGCTGGTATTTGGTGGCGGCTGCGCTAACCCTGATTCCCTTTGTGGCTGGTTCTGGCGCGAACAATACACACTGAAGCAGATCGGGGTTTGCTTTACTAGAGGCTTTCAGTACTTCTGCGCCTCGTCTCTCCCCCACACCGACAAACAGGGTCTGCTTTTCCAATAAGGGATGGTGCTTGCGCTTCATAGTTTTGATGATGACGCTGGGGTCCTTGCCTTGCAGCTCCTTGTAGTCGACAGCAATGACACCATTGACAAACAGGTGGTATTTCTCCAACAAACTGCGGTTAAAGGTCCAGAAAAGATCTTTCATACTCTCTGCTCCGTCACTAACATAGAAAAGCGTCACTCGGCTATGCTTTCCACTGACCATTCCCGTTTGGAATTGGTAGGTTGAAATGGGAATGTTTGAGATTGTGGTCGAGGTTTTGAGCATTTTGTGGTTGATGGACACCAGTCATGGCAATGTTTGCTTATTTATACTGCTGTCGAGCTCAACAGAATGAGTTTGGCCTCAGCATGCATGGCTTCCAAAGTAGATATTATGTTTCACTACCCCTCATTAAGGGCAGAATACAGGGTGGGGCAGTGACAAAGGCGAGAGAAATGAGACATGAAAAAACAAACATGAATGGACACAGACACATCGTGATTGCTGGTATTCCGAAGTGTAACTCCTCGGTGCAGCGTTTGCCTGATGTATACACATTTGTTTGGCAATATGATTATTTGCTGGCTATTCTATGTGTTCCAGGTATTATGCACAACGCCGCACGTTGTAGATGTTGTTCACAAATCACACATCACTGCAAGTACTGTGACAACTAATAGAACTAAAGTGACAACTAATATTGACCCATCAGAACAACCGATATTATAAACTATTTCTTGAAAACAATTACCAATCCCCTTCCACTACTTAGACCAACTTCAACTGTCTGCATAATCTCGCACTATCTGCCAGGGATTAGTGAGGCGGCCTAAAAATACAACAACCTCACAGTGCATGGCATTGCATTTTGTGGGGTTGTGGGGTGATTGGGCGTGAAAGGTAGTGGCGTGAGAAATAGGGCTTTGAGGGAGAATTACTTTGTTTAAATTGAGATTTCACTGTTTTGTGGCGTTCACGGTGTTCAATCACCTCCCAAAAAACCGTTATTTATACCGCTTCTCTTACAATGCCTCGGAACTAAGTCACGAATGCGGGGAAACTCTACTTAAAAACCTGCATCAATGGGATTTCGATAAAGAGCACAATGTCCACTTTGATAAATGAGCTATTGGGACACAGATGCATCCAATTAGGTGGCGAATTCGTAACCTCACTACCACGAAGGTACTGTTTTGCGTAACTCCTTTCAAATCCTTTGTCATTAGGGTCAATATATTAATGTAAGTTAGCTATCAAATTCGTCCAGATGGACTTTTCTTCTAATTGTTCCTTCTTGGTTGGCAATCACCACTTGATCGCCTTCGCTACCAATCCAGGGACCATCCAACCGAGCAGTAAGATGGGGGTTGTTGTAAGTGAGAAAACGTTCACGAGCCTCATCAAGAGTCTGAGATCGCATATGCCTCATTGATCGTTGGCCCTCAAGATCGGTGAAGCTGATGGCTCCACTACCACCAGTGTCCCTGATAGCCTGTAGGGCAATGAACTGGGTCAGGGGTTGGTAGTTGTTCTCAAAGTTGTACAGAAGCAGCAACGCAAACACTGGCAGAGGGGCCAGTAAGGTCGCGAGATAATACGCTTGTTGAAGAGCCAGAATACCAGACATGGTGGCATGGAAAAGAACAAGGCCCACGCAAACACGTCTGACAATCATAGGCCAGGCCTGTCCTGTAGAGTGGGAGGGGTGGACCATTGCATACATGAGCAGATATTTGTAGGTGAAATATCCCAACACGAAATAAGCAGTTCCTGCCGCCAGAATGTAGCTGGACATTGCGTCAAACACCGAGTACAGCAATGTGATGATAAGGATCAGAATTGGCTGGGGTAAATTGAGTCCGAAATTGAACACTGGAGGGGTATATAACGATCTGAATTCTCGTGGTGTTCGACTGATGGGTCTTTCGAACCCAAACCGCAAAAGGTTGCCAACCTCCAGTAGTCTGAAGGGAAACATTCCAATACCTTGCAGAACAATGAGATCAACATAAAACAACGCCCATTTCTTCAGAGAAGAGGCCAACTTGTACGCGAGGGAGGTGGTGTCTTTGAGGTATTGGAAGATGTCGATGGCTGCTCCTGCCACAGTGAAAACCAAGAACAAGTTCACAAAAATGTAGAAAAAGTTCTTGGAAATCACAGACAACTCTTCATCACCATGGGAAATGAAGCCTTGTAGTGACGCCAAGTAGACATAAACATATGGTAGAGTGAAGTTGAGGATTGTGAACAAATAGGGAGGCAAGATACCAGTGACCAATTTTTCTAACCAAGGGGTATCTTTAAGTAGTTTCCCAAGCGCTGGCCAAGATTTCGAGATGGTTTTGGTGTCCATCAATTTGGCAACACCCAAAACCAACGGTGCCAAAGCTACTGTCATTATTCCAATAGAAATGGTTACCACATAGGTGCGTATTTCCCGCTTCATTGAAGACATGTAGATATTGTCCCAGATGATATCATGAGGTGCGGGGGCCAATTTGGCAATGAGTTTGTAGGGCAAGGGGTCCAGAACAGCCTGGGCCACCATTTGGGCGGAGGCCACACTATCCATAGTCACAAACGCAGTGTTGGTAGGAGTGTATTCCTGCAGACGAGCCTTGATGATGGCCTGGTCCAAAGAGTCTAGTTTGGCTGTGTAATAATCGATGGCATCGACTTTTTCACCATATAGCCCCCAGAACGTGAATCCACGATATCCACCTACACGAACAGTTGGGCGGTCGAACGAGTGAGTTCGCGATCCCAACTGGAGGGTGGCCCGTGGAGTGGCAATAGCTGGGACAGGAGTACTTTGGCCAGTGGAACATGGTGAGGATAAAGAAGTACTTGGGTCTGGAACTACAGTGATGACTTCATCTCTATCGACCTCACGTGGTCCCAGATAGAAACACCATGCTGTTTCAAGTTTCTTGAGCAATCGTTTTCTTTGTGCAAACAGCTCGTCTAGCTCTCCCCATTCCCGGCAGATGGTAATGGAGCGCACTGAGCCGATATCTAGCTGTTCAATGTGTTCTGTAAGGCGGATTTCGTCTCGAAGTTCGGTTGGAATTCCAGATAGTCGAATTGTACGATCAGTGATGGAGCTTTGGGCTCCCAGGTATCGCTGACGAACACGAATCACTTTTTCGGTATAACGCATGAGGAAGAAGGACACAATACCTGTAAACACGTAGGTAAAAAAGACATAGGTCCATAGGAATGGCTGATAATCTTCAGGAACATCGGGATCGTTTCCTTTGTCAATTGTAGTCTGGTCTTCCGTTCGACTACCCCAACCCCATCGAAACGTCCTAACCACCAGCCTCAACATAAATACTCCAATGTCGAAACTGTCCATGCCCTCATCCCGATCTTCGCCATTACCGTAATTTCTTCTAATGGGGCCGATTACGGTGACGGCGAAAAAAGTGCAAAGAGCAAAGATGCTGACAGCCATTTTGAAAAACTGTAAGAACACATAACAGTCCAGACCACAGTGTTCCAACACCTCCTCTTCTGTGATCTTATAAAGCTTCGGAATCCATCCAAAAAAAGTATTGGGCAATGGTGGTAGCCCTTTACGCCTCAAAGTCCGTGCAGCATAGATTTGAGGCCAGCTTTTACGGAGCACACAAAAGCTCAGAAACGCGCTCATGCCCAGCGAGCTGGCAATAAGCAGCTGCGTTTTCAAAAGTGAGCTGTGCTTCCATAAATCTGGGCCATCGTCATCCGGCTCCGTTAATATCGCTTGCCATGACATGGTGTGAGTGAGGATTGTCAGATGCCTGTTCAGGAGAGATAACCTAGTTTGAATTTTGAGTTTGGCGTGAAAGTTGTGGTTGTGATGATTGGGGGTGAAGTTTCAAACCCAATCAGACTGGGCTATTTATTAGCAAGCACAAGAGAAGAGTCTCGGCTTGGTGGGCTCTACTTGGTGCTATTTCGTCCTATAGGTGACTTTCCTTGAAGTCACTCCAACACTGAATTGGATGGCAGCGGGAGCCAACATACTGCCATGTCTCCAAAAACAGCTGAAACCTGTATGGTTGGAATCTGTACTTGGCTTTAGCGGGTCAAGGGCCATGAGCCCCAATTGGATATAGAAATATCATAAAGTAGTTGGATGAAAATACTAGAACATATTTGAGAAAAGGATAGTGTATAATTGCAGTAACATCACACTACTACTCAGCACACTCCTTCATGAAGGTGTTCTTAGTTTCCAGATAGTTTTCCAACTACCAGTTATAATTGCTAGGGACCCTGAATTATTAAAGAAAAAATAAAAACTAGAAAACAAAATGAGACACACTGAAGGTAGCTCTCTAAATCAATGTCTAATTAACAATTACCAACAAAAGTTTCCTCTTTCAGATTTCCATAGCCAAAAACATCCATAGCATAGAGTACCGGTAATATATAAAGACCAAAATGAATCTCCTCCACCCTAACTTCCTCCTCCCCCCATCCCTAAGACATGGATTCTATCGTTTCTCCTCCTACTCCAACCACTGAGCTCTCCATGTGGAGAGTCCTTCAGCCTCAGTGGACTCCCCCCAATGAAGAGAACGTATCAATATATGTAGGAAGGCATGATACCAACTCTCTAATGACTGGCGAGCAAGATCATTCCAAAGAACAAGACTTTTCAGAGATTGAAGATTCTCGTTTACAGATGGAAAAAACTTGCACAGTGATTGAAGTGTCACATAATGTATTTTCAGAATTCCTGAGTTCTTCTGGCTCAACAACCTGTGGTTTCTCAGAATATGACGATAGTGACAACTATCAATCTGAGCTCGAGAATCCCCCTCCTGGACACTGTGATTTTTCCGATTACGAGTTCAGCCCAAGTGAGATTGAAGACTGGAGTGATGCTGATGATTTAGACGAAGAAATCACAACTCGTCATTCATGGATGTTCCAAGCCTCTAGTATTCCAGTGTCTTATTCAAGTTCATGCTATCAACAGAACCTTTAACTTATTCATAATTCAACATAGCGCACATTTTAGTCATCCAATCGCGAGTAGTAGCTATGACACAGTACAACTCGAGACTTACCAGAAGTCATCCGTTACGTTGCTGAAACCTGTAGAACTAACGAGTTATGTATCAGTATTACCTACTATATAAATTCTTTAAGAAGATTCTTTCTAAAAATTTATTCATTTAAATTGACTCTTCTAAAATGGGTTTCAAATGTCACCTGCTCAAACAACACAAACCTTACCTCTAACTTTATTTTTAAACTTGCAGAAGCTGATCTGAATTGAACTAAACAGTTTTGCCAAAATGAAACGAGAAAACGAAGACAAAAGCGAGAACACAAAAAAGGTCTCGAAAACAGAATCCGCAACAGAGGAGGCATCTAAGGCGTTTTTTCTACAGTTCAAAGCCCGTCTTGATGCGTCGCAGGATGAAAGGACACAAGCAATAAATCTCTCGAGAGATGTGACTGCTGCCAGCAAGAAGGTAATTTTTGCACTTCACCGTGTCAAAAAAACTAATGAACCAATATCAATTCCCAAAGACGTTTCTGCGACATTATCTTCTCAATACGAAGTGATCGCTTCGAAGCTGGCTGTTGTTAACTCGTTAGTAGGCAATAGCACCAATGCGTATTACAAGTATCCACGCCAAATGTCAGGAGCTTCAGAAGAGCTAATTGAGGCATTGACTTTCCAACATTGGCTTGAAACTGGCCAGATCATGAGTCTAGATCAGGTTTATTCTTCGATAAATACCCTTAATATTGACATCTTTGTGCATCCTAGAGATTACGTTTCTGGGCTATTTGATTTGACGGGAGAGCTGATGAGGTATGGAACCATTAATCAATCACACGGTCTTTCAATCGTGGCTTTGCTCAGAGAATTTCAATATAACGTATTTGTTCTCACAGGCGATCCAAGTCTGGACAAAAAGATTGAGGTTTTCCAGCAGAGTTTAGCCAAGTTGGAGAGATTATTGTATGACAAAAGTTTGCAGGTCAGTGAGGTGATTTAAATTAGGCCGTGACATATTTGTTTCCACTGGATGCGATTATTTCTTTGAGAGACCAGCTGATAAAAGTGCAATTTCATCATGAAAACTAATAAATAGCATCCTTAGAACTTATATCAACATTTTCTTGACCCTCAAGAGGTTCTACAGCTAAAACTCCTTCATATTTGCAATTCATGTTAAGACAAAATAATAATTAGGAACGAAAACTATAAACCAGCTTGGTAAATTAATTTATATTTTTACTGACGAGTTGACAGGTGGTAGAAACATCGTTGAGAAAGTACAGTCAACCCTGAGTAGCCAGCGCCTTGTCCAGCATGCCTTTATGATATAGTGGGTCATTCTTCTGATCTCATGGAAGTTTATTCAGCTATATGAACCAAAAGGTGAAAAAATAAGTTAAAAAGACGAATTCCCAAGGGCCGGGAGCTGCTCATCTTGTCGTAAATCGTGGCATAAATAGTTCCTGTTAGTATCCTGTTCGATGGGCGTTTCATTCCTCCATTCGGAAAACATCGTCTTCTTCAATGCGAATCTCCTTCACATCTGCTTGGGTACATTCATCAAACTCTTGATACTCGCCGCATCTAGCCTGATGATATCGGGAAACAAAAATATCCTGGTTCCAAACAAACCCTTGTGACTTCTTTAGTGCCATGGTCACAAGACTAACACCATCTGGAGACTTCCCCATGTCATAGAAGGAGTATTCCTCGTTAGTCAGCATGGTAGGTGACAACATGTTTGATTTAGGAGATTGAGATTGCGACATTGCTGTGTTTATTGTGTTACGTAGAAGATGCAAGATAAGGCCACTATCTTGGGGTTTAAATGTGGGTGTGGATTAGGGTTTCATTTATGGTTGAGGGGTTGGTGAGTCATGTTTCACTTAGTGGGTGAGATATTTAAGGGATGAGGGTCGGGTTAGATTCAGGTCGTATTAAATAAAATTCATTATTTTCCTGGTTCATGTAGAAATCTCCTATCTAAGTATTTTATTCAAATTTTCGTGATTGATGAATTCTGTTCAGGAAATCCTGATAAAAGATAAGGTTTGGATAGAGGTTAGGGTTTTGCACCAATGTGACGTAAGTCTTAAAGCTATAGAGGGAATTGGCTAATCAATAATAACAAGGGACTAACAAGAAGCTAGACCAAGTTTGGATGGAGACATCTCCGTTTTCCTTCCAAATGGTAACCATTTCAAGGTGATTTAAGTTTGATCAGGTGATACGAGACTCATGAATTAGGTTGGGACAAAGTCTGTTTGTTTGAGTCATAAAGAGCTCGATATTTTAGACAAGAGAGCTGAAGTGGAGAATTAATAATTCTCGTGTATTGCGGAGCTATGTCAGAAACCACATCTGGAATCGCATTCTTGAGGGGGAAGTTAGTGCCCAGGCACCAGATTTATTCATTTCGAACAGTTTAGTCTGTCTTTGAACCTAATTAGATCGTCGGAGGTTTGAAATTCGTTGGTCTGCAGGGTGCTAGTGCGGCTACGGACGGAAATTCATTTGGCCACGTCATTTAGGACATGACTCTAATAACAACCCTTGCTACCTTGGAGTTCCTTAATCGCTACTTTCTGATAACTTGTATACCCTAGAATGTATCATGACAACTAACGCAAGGCTGTAATTTCAAACGAAACGTTTCTATTCCCGATAAATTACGGACCTAATCGGAACTTAATTATAGCAGCGCAATTCGTGGAGTCCCAACTATAATGGAGCCAACACCTTCTAAGTATTCTTTCGATTTCTATCCATGACTTAATCCAAGACCAAAACGAGTCTACACATCTCCCTTGGCCACAATTGATCACAGTTTTAAGACCTCCGCAATTTGATCTAAGTATCATCTGCTAATCAATCACATCTTTTCTACCATTTATTGATTTCATTGTTTCACTTATTTACCCCAATGGATATCTCGGGGTTTACAGTTTTCTCGGACATCACCAAACTCAAAGAGCCGATGAAATCGTGCATCCACGATGCGGCTCAATAAATTCATTCATGCTTATGCTTATGAGTTAGTCACAAGTGATAATCGGTTGATCGCGTCGCTTCGGTTTTCGCAACCTGTTTCCACGATATTGAGATCACTAAGTTGTTTGTTTGACCAACCGACCTGCAGAGAGTGAGTACAAAGGGGATGATGAATTGGTGTTGCTACCAACATATTCGATATGAACGTGTTCAACTGTTGTGTTCAACTGTTGTGTTCAAAGGTGGGGCAAATCACGTGATGAAGAAATCATAAGCCAGCTCGATAGGTTTCTTATGGCGTGAAGTTGTCATAGATGATTCTAAGACATAAATTTCACGTTTTGTCTTTGATCTGGGGTTGTTTTTTTTGTTTCTTGTGTCATGTCATCATGACCTGAAGGTTGGGTGGCGATCTGTGATATTTTGATCTGAGAAATAGAAGTGCAATTGTTTTATCATGCAATGTACTGAGATCATAGTCCTAAATTTTTTGCTTGATGTTTATGCGATTTGGTCATTGAGTGATTCCTTCTAGCCTTATTTGATTCGCTTTCTCATATTGTTTGTTTGATGCCATCACCGACCCTTCTAACACAGTGAGCCCAAGTCCCCCCGAAAAGAAGCGTAAACGGGAAAAAGTCGCTAGGGCCTGCAAACGGTGCAAGCACCGCAAAGTCAAATGCGATGGGAAATTCCCCTGCGAAACCTGCGTTCGAGCTGGTGCTCAATGTGTGTACCTGGGAGCTGAACGGGAGCATTTATTGTTTCAAGATTGCTACTATAAAGACGAAGACCTTCAAGATCCTGAAAACGTGATCCCGATGCCTGCTGGTCCTGCGTGTTCCGTAGGAATTCGGGCTACTCATGAAAGTGGCTTGATGGACGAGGCGAATCTTGCTGCAACCACTACGCCACCATCCAACCCATATCTTAATGTTCCTTCTACGATTCTACCGCCTATCCGAAAAACTAAATACACTAAAAACTTCACCTACTACATAGCCCCTCTCATGGCCAAGTCGATTCAGGACGGGCTGGGCAAAGAAGGTGCTAAGAAAATCGCAGTTCCAAGGTATCAGGCTTATGGCTGGAACATGAGTGGAATTCATTACCTGAGACCGCGAACGTTGGCCTCGGGAGAGCCGCTAGTGGACGAAGAGCAGCTATGGAAATTGGTAGATGTCTATTTCCGGTTTTTGAACCCAATTTTTTCACCATTGTGTGAGGGCGTGTATAGGAGTCAGCTTAAGGCTCGTTGCTCCGCAGAATCGAGTAGCCATGAAGAAGTTGGCTTGGACAGTGAATCTGCGGGCGTTTCTGGTCAAGGAAGCCCATATCAAAATACTTCCACTCCTGAAGTCAGACTCTTCACTGCCATTACTCATATCATATGTGCTACCGCCATGCGTTTTCTGGAGGTTACAACCAATGAAACGTTTCCTCCAAATCTTGAAGAGCAGCTCTTCGATGATGGGTACAAAACCATCCAGGGTTTATCATTTGAGTGGCAGTCTCTGGATCTCATTCAAGGTTGGCTGATAATGACATTTTATCTTCGAATGTGTCACCGGCAGAGTTCCGCTTGGGGTGCTCTAGGTCAAGCCACAAGAATGTGCATGGGAATGTACCTCTTTGAAGACCTTCAAAAGGATGAAGAAGATCTCAACCCTTTCGATCGTCAGAAACAGGAACGAGTGTTTTGGTGCGTTTATACTTGGGACAGGATTCTATCGCTCGAGACAGGTCGTCCGTTCTCGTTTCTAGACGACTCCATCACGTTTGAACGGCCCCAAGGCTATATAAATGATGGCTGGTGGAGTATTATCAGTTACGGTATGCTTCGACTTGCGTTTGTAGTGTCCTTGTATTCGCCAACGAAGGGATTCCGTTTTGAAAGACAAATTTTTGAGCCGGAAAAGAAGAAGGTTATGCTGGCGGGTCTTGATGCATGGAATGATGAAATGAAAGTTATCGGCCTGGGCTTTGACGACGATTTACAGCGTTTGCCAGGCGTCGATGCTTGTGCATATGCATTTTTGCGACAACAATTCTACACTGTGACTTACATATTCAACGTCGAGACCCTTCTGCAGTTTTCTTCAGGTGGTGGAATTCGGTATGATGGTATCGGATCTTCCAAAGGACTTTTGGCGGCTGCGCATGGGTTACTCAGGTTGAGTTTGGTGATGAAGCGTGACAAATGTCTAATAAGCCCGTTGTGGCTAACTTTGAGCACATTGTTTAACTCTGGTTGTGTTCTTATCTGTTTTGCAAATGTGGGAATTGACTGGGCTAATTTAGCCGATAATCTGGGAAATGTGGTTGCTTTGGTGACAGATCTCCAATTATCTGGGAAGTTCATTATGGCTGACGAAATTCTGTGGGCACTCAAAACCCTCAATCATGCAACCTATCTTCGATTACAACGCACCCAACAAATTTTCCGAGCTGTTGGAATCGACCATGGGAGTCAGGTCGTTAATCATGGTAGGTTCAATCGGGCTGTTATAAGTGATCAGCAAACAGTCAGCTCCCCTCCTCAAGATCTCCAGAAACTGATGAACCCCAATGGAGTGGAGGGGGTGCTGTTTGGTGCCGCAATGGCGGCGCCTGGAGGAAATATGGAAGAGCCTCCTCATAATTGGTTCGGCAGTTTCAATTGGGATGATCAGTGGGGTGTGTCAGAAAATAATGTATATAGGCAATAGTAATTACTAACGTATTTAAATGAACTCTGTATGGAATTTTGGCATCCTAACAGGAAGTCGCATAACAACGTAGCCATTTAGAGCCATCATATTTGATGGTTGCTGTGAGTTTCATCTTTTTTAATGGTCAAATAATTTCCTCACAATTGTTAAAAAGAATCGTCGTTCATGCAATAAAGTTATAACACACATGATCTTGTCTCAGGCTGAAAAATTATGAGTGATAATACATTTGTTACCAGTCAGAAACCAAATTATACTGCGTTACAAAAACACCCGAATTAATAATTTTCTTTTGACAGCTGCTTGTGTGAAATTTCTCAAGTCACTTATTCACAGAACACAAAACATCTCATAAAACTTCCCCATCCTTGATGAGTAAGAACCCGATTTTACATCCTATCACAGAATAAACCATCAACTGGTTACAATTAGCAAAAAACAGAGACAAAAAAGCGACCTCGGAGAGGGTCGAACTCTCGATCTTACGATTTCCAAGAATCTGATATTCTAACAGTCGTACGCCTTAACCAACTTGGCCACGAAGTCTTTACTGAGGTGGAGTGGGGGTAACTGCTGCTTTTGTTTGAAAAAGTGATTTGGCATGGTCGACCAAATTAGGCACAGTCTACTAGTAGACTTACTTCAATTACTTAGAATTTTTTCATATTCATGTTATAGGCAATTGAATGTATGAGAGAAAAAGATAAGTCGACGATGGGGGCACAGGCCCAAAAGGTGACTTTGGAATAATAGTGACGATCAGATGTGAGTCCGTCCCCAAGAAATTCTGGAGATCAAAAGCATGGCTGAAGAAACCCGAGTACAGCAGTGGTGTTAACGAAACTGTCGACAGTTTGCGCGTAACATGCGGGAATATTCGCGATTCGGCCATTGTAGACGCTCGTTGGAATGTGGCTACACCTAATGGTTCTCATGCACAAACGCTACTTCAAAGACGCATACAAGGCAGAGGTCCTTCATTTCCTTAAAGTTCTGAGGCTCGAGGTGGCCCATAACGACTACTCAGAATCTTTCAAGTTCAGATGGAAAAAGAAGGGATGCGGTATCTGCAGATCAACCGAGGCCAAATGGCTTACAGAACATATTTTCTGCAAATTTCCAATAATAATCTCGATGATAAAGAAAGCGGACATTCCAGTGGTCGAGTATTTGGAGGAATGGAAATTTGGAGAGTTCCTGCTACCATCCAAAAGCAAGAATGAAACAAAACTGAAGAAAAACAAATCAGAGAGAAAGTTCCTGGGAACTTACTTTAGAAAGTTAGCTGCTGGTACATGGAAGCTCGAACGAAATCTGAGGAATGGCGAAGATGAAAACAGACCGATTATTAATTGTTGATAGGTCAAGAACAGTTCTAATCATTGACATGTCCCTCCCTATTGTCTTCTTTCATTTTAAACCATGTATTTGATTGGCAGAAAAATGGATTTCTAAAAATAGTTAGCTTTCTTAATTGGCAGTAAAAAAAATGAAGGAGGGCGAGAAAGTGGGTTGTAAAGTGTTCAGGTATCTTAACCGAGTATTCATGGTGATTAAGTGAAATAGTAAATGTGATTTGGAAACATTTTGATTTCTAATTGGTTTCTGTGTGCAATGAAATCTCTACAGCGATGATTTCAATCTGTGTATAGTTTTAAGGTTTGGTTCTCAAGACCAATCAAGCGTTTCTCATGCATGCTATGCAGAGATACACAAATTCTAACCTAGTCGACTCTAACCTTATTTTGGGCTGTTATTCTCCTTTTCTTGTTTTTGTTTCCTCTTTCTTCTTACACCTTTGAGCTGCTCTTTGCTTTATTCCCAGAATTTCTTGGGACTGCTACAGTATGGGTAAAAGCAAACGTCGCTTTCGCCGAAAACTAGATACCCCTCGGTATGATACCTAATCTCACAAACTCCTGTTTGATTCATTCTAACACAGACAATTTGCATCACGACACAAACT
Source organism: Yarrowia phangngaensis (assembly GCA_900519005.1). Classification (NCBI taxonomy): domain Eukaryota; kingdom Fungi; phylum Ascomycota; class Dipodascomycetes; order Dipodascales; genus Yarrowia; species Yarrowia phangngaensis. The sequence continues at coordinate 913,467 of ULGR01000007.1, forward strand.
TCAGTTCACCATCCCTCACATTATACGGATCGGCCTCCTCTCTCAACCAGGGCGCCAGACATTTTACAATAGAAGTCGGAAAATGAAAGTAAACAAAAAACTAGTGGTCCTTGAAAATGATGACTTGAGTACGGACGGAAGCCCAGACCCCAAATCGGATACGAGCTTAGCCCCTTCTTTCATATCTTCTAACAGTCTATACGATCCATTTATTTTCGAAGGTTGGGAAGAAGTACTGTTTCCGATTCAGGAGAGACCACTTCGAAAGAAACCGAACAATGGGAATAAAAAGACCGAGTCTGATAGAGCTCCGGGAGCTTGCCATAGAAGGCTCCCACAAGTGGAAGGACCTAGCGCCACTCTGCCTGGCACATTCCTGGAAACTCAGCGAGTGGCTGCTGATGCCTCAGGTAATAATTCCACGTATCCAGATGACCAAGATGTCAAAACTGACTCTAAAGACAACACGGATGAAATTGAACAGATACATGACGACGAAGGAAGCCCTGAAAGCATCACTATTCATTCTAATTTTTCTGACGACATCTGCTACGCCGAATCAGGACAGGTTACATGCAATGGAGATCCTTCCGGTACAGTTCCACAGGGTTCTAACTCTGAAGGTGTTACTTCAGAAGGACTCCTTGTAGATGGCTCATATCTCTATGTAACTCCTGGGTATTCTTCAAGTAGTCCGATTCCTTCCCCAGATAAGAGTGTTGCCCAAGGTGAAGTTCAAATTAGCCATGAAAACACCAACTTCAATTTATTTGACTCAGATTTCCAGCACAATGGTTGGCTAGGCCAGTCTTCACCTAATGAATCTTCATCGTTTAGTTCTTCTGAGAGCTTTGTTGCCTCAACATCTTGCACCTCAACTGATGATGAAAACGAGAACAATGGAGAAGACAGTGATGATAATCATGAAGAGGGTCATTTACAAGGATCTAATCATTCAGAAGAGGAGGATGAAGATCATACAGACGAAGTGAACGAAGATACTTACGATGAAGATCAAAACGGAACAGACTTAGATCGATCCGAAGATCGAGAGTCTACCTACAGCCACCACAGCAACAATTGGGACATCAACATCAACGAGAGTGACATTTTAAACAGAGTTGTTCCTCTGTCGTTCAAAGACTCTGAAAGCCCCTTGAAACTCCAATACAATTGCAATTTTTTTTATCCACGTTTGAACCACAACTCACCCCCACTGTTTGAAGGCACTTATAGCGACTTTCATGAATGGTACTCCATTGATTCTTCTGAGATTTCTATGAGTTTAGATACAAACCTAAAGGAAGAGCTGGGGATCACTATGGGTAATATCAACGACAATGATTTCAATAATTCTTCAGAAGAGCGGTTGAATTCATCTTTGTCTCAATTTAACGAGACTGGAAGTAGAGGAAGTATTCTTGGAAGCCTTCACTTGGGCCGCGACTTATGGTCAGAGTTATCCCGATCTCCACAACTTCCCATGTCATCTTCAGTTTGCGAGACAGCAAAATTCAAGTGGAAAATGCCTCCTGTTGCCCCATTTCCTAAACCCCGAATTACTGCTGTTGAAGAAGATCTGAGATTTTCTGAGAAATCCAATGAGGATTTTGCAACAGGCCAGAAGCTATCGTCCTTGGGTCTTTCTTCACAGGCTCTACTTACTCCCCAAACGAATAATATCCATGCGAAGAGTGAGGGATGTGGGGATATCACACCATGTGACCCTTTCGAGAATTTCAAAGGGGAGTGTCCAATTGATATGAGAAATCATCTTGACAAAAACTATGACAGGTTCTATTTTTCAGAAGTTGCCTCTGGGCACATGAGGGAGCTTCAAAACGATGACGAAAAAGATCTCTTGGCTCTGCTTAAAAGTTACCAAAGCAATTTTCAGGAAGTTGTAACCCCTCCGTTTCCAACCGAAAATGATTCCCTTCCCATTAAATCACCTAGTCCATCTCTTGAGGGTGAAGTAAGGATGCAATGGGGGATCAATAATACTTCTACACCGTCCATTCGAGAATCAGCCACTGAAATATTCGAGGAGGTAACGTCAGGATACCAGAGTTCTTCCGTGATCAGCTCAAATATAAAAGCTGATAGTGATACTTCCCAATCTGACAACAGTCCTCAAGTTCATGGTAAAGTTCCAGGGATCAATTTCCTTCAAAATGCAGAAGCCTCTCAATCCTCTCCATCAATAGTATCGTTTCAAGTGAACAATGATGGGGGAATGCAGGACCTCTTCAGCATTTTTAATGACTCTGTTTCCCTGGATGAGAAAAATGACTTGAAACTTGCGCAGGGTGATATCATTTTACCGTCTCCAGGAGACAACAAGGAAATCGAGGAAATGACAATTAAGCTGAATTATGAATTGGAGAGCAGCTTTGATACCCCAAGAAGATACAAAGGAAAGATGATACTAGATGTGCAACCCTCTTTTCATGAAAGCATGATGGGCGAAAATGCTATTCATTCAGAGAATGATACTCTACAACAAGATGAAGATTCCGAAAATCTTGTGACAGCGTCTCCAAAATTTCTAGCTTTCGTTAAAAAAGTGAAAAGATCATTCAAGTTTGAACCCAAGCAAACCCCTTCTAAAGGAAACAAAGAGATTGAAATGGTCAAAGATAAGAATTCCACATGGAAGATATCTTCTTGGAAGACTCTATCATTGAGGAACAAAAAATTGGCATTAAATGAGTCTTCATGTTACTCAAATGATACATTAAGGCGACAGCGCACACTTGGGAAGTTGTTCAGTCGTTCACGGGATGAGACTATAAATAACTGAGAGGCCATGTTTACAACATAATTAATGAGTGACGGTGTACTGAAGCATATGGGGACGTAAAACTTGGAGAATGCTTGTTTATAGGGACACGTTAGCTCACTCTGGAAACGATAGAACGAAAGAACACCAGAGTATCTTTCTCTTTTGTAGTCACTAGTATTTTGGAAAACAACTAAGTGTAAGGAATACTCAAAGGGCAAGATCAAACTGCCATAAAGTGGGAAATTAGACCATCAAGATATGGTCTTTGTTGAAACGCAATTTCATGAGACAATTGTTTCCAAAATTAAACCTTGCTAGGATATAGCGTAAATCAGATATTCTCTTAGTTCCAAGAATAAAAAGAACAACACCATTTTAGTTTGAAGAGCATTCTTCGTCTGCACATATTACCTAGATTTCTGTGCTGTCAATAGAACCTTTCTAGTAATGGAAATTTGATAGATGTTGGTGAGCCAAGAGATTCATTTCTGAAGTCCAAACCACCTGGATACCCATCTAAGCTTGTTTCTTTCAACAGAAAAACTGTGGTTACAAGCATGGACTACTTCAAGTGTTTTGAAGAGATGTCACTAGTAATTTCAGTGGCCTTGAAAAAAATAAATGGTCCCTAGCAGGATCGAACTGCTGATCTTCGCGTTGCAAAGAGGCTAATTCTTATTAGCACGACGCCTTAACCAACTGGGCCAAGGGACCTCTTTTGTTTTTAAAAAAACCAGTCATTTAACACATCACTGGTAAGAAGATCACGTGACTTATTATTGTTTAGTCAATTGAATATATGAGGGAAAAAAAGAAGAAAAAAAACTCCACGTTGTGGTTATCGATTAACCAAGTAATTCCAGTTCTTACTATGAACTTGAGATGCATTAAAATACTATTTGAGAGAGCGATTATTTATTCTTAGGAATCTCCGCCAAGACAACAGATGCAGCTAGCAACTATACCAGGACCTGCAGCTGATTGTAAACGGCACGGCACCAGGCCATATGCGAGCCGTATATGGCACCCACCAGGTTAAATGTAAGCTTGGTCCCATGCATTGCGTCAGGTTTGGTACCTCGCATTGCATCGCGTCCATTACACAAGACGTTTCACGTGACCGACTAATGTCAATTCCTAACAATTTCGAGTCTACTCTATACCCAAAGATTTCATGTTATAGTCGATAGAATGGAAGAGAAAATACTAAAAAAAAAAAAAAAAAAAAAAAAAAAAAAAAAAACCCAAAAAACTCTGGAGGTTAGCTGAAACCGTGTAACCCAAGTCTGTACTGTTGAAACAAGATACATGACAACACAGAACTGAAGAGTATTATTTATCGAATTAATACAGCACCTTCCCGTAGGATTTTGAGTTGTAGCAGTTAATTTGGTAGCGAAATGGAGATTCTTTGGCACCATTCACGAAGAATCAAATGATTAACCCAATGTTACATGCTGTTGGTTGTGCATAAAACCAATTATTTTAGTATTTACCGTGCATATTGATATATTCCTCGGCTGCTCGTTTGATTGCTAAATTGGGATAAAGCTGCTTAGCACTGAGAGCTTTCCTGGTCAACGGATCTTTCCCATCAGTTTTCAAATGTTGCAATAACCAACTTCTCTCATAAGTCTGTCCGGCTGGTGTGACAACCGGGTCCATAAACAAGTTGAAAGAAATTGGATCAGTGAGGTACTCAGGGATATCCTGTTGTGAAGAATTGCTGTAGCCTTGAGAGGCATCAAAAACACGAACAAGTTCTTTCTCTTTATCTTCAAACTCTTCATTGATAAACTGAATCTCAGATTTACGGGCTTCTTCAGTGAAATCCTGCGAATCAAGTTCCTTAAATTGATCTTGTTTCTCTTTTTCCAACAGCTCCAACATATATGACAACAGATCATGCTTCTGGCGTGATGCCACTTCGACTTCATGTAGATGGCGTTCTTCCTTTAGACGCAAAATTTGTTCCGAGATTTTAGCTGATAGAACACTTGATATCTTAACCGATTCCGAATATGCTCTCTCCAACACTTCCTTGCCCTGTCTATACCTCCGTAGGCAAGTCAGGGCAATCCCCATATAATACAATGCTTTTACTGATGATGGTTGGATTTCCAGCGCCTTGGCACAGTCTCGTTCCATTTCCTCAAACTTTCCCATTTTTGAATATGCCATTGCCCTCTAAGTTAGAAATCATACTCGAGCCACCTTTCTCCAGGTGGTGTATTGTGTGAAATAATCAATGCAAACATGCCACAAATACTCACATTCTGATAGTATATGATGTTCCCGGGATTTTTGATGATTCTGTGTTAGATCTCCTCCAGGGAGAGGGTGCTTCAGTAACTCACGCTTGCGAGTAATTCTTGTGTTAGTAGGAGCCAGATATTTCGAGCAAACGATATACTTACCAATATCGCCGATTCAAAATCCTGATTACTGTAGCAATCATTCCCAATTGCCTTGAATTCCTCGGCTGTTGGCATAGCTTTGTTGTTGAGCTAGATGGTGATGCTCACGTGGCATAGGCTTTCATAACCATGCATGATTACTCCAATCCTAACAAAGGTTATGAAGGAATGTCAAGAAAGGTGAAGAGCAGCACAACACCCAAAGAAAAAGAAAAAAAAAAAGAGAAGAGAAATAACAATTAACCCAGAAGAGAAACGGGTTTAAAAAGTTAACCCAGAAAATCTACAATAATAAAGAATGCATTTCCCTTCTAATGGTCAGGCAAACGGGAAGGTGATAGGAAACTGTCTAGTGGCATCGGCATATCCCATAGCTCACTCACTGATGTCTGAGAAAGTTTTCATACACCCTTCATTACGAGTACTAAATACCTACTTGTTTTCACAGAAGGACAAAGATATGGGTTACCACAACTGCAGTGTGGAACGAATAATGTTATGGGGGTAGCACAATCTTGGGTGTCGACTATGGAAGCACCAAATTCAAGCTAAAGAACAATTCTCAAGTGATCTGACCTTAGATCTCATCTAAAGCAACTAGCAACTGTTGCTACCTGTACTTCTCTCATGCATCGTCATGCGATCCAGATGTCGTTTGCTAACTTTATCTAGGAATTAACAGCTTGTGACACATATGGGATAGGCATAGATTGGATAAGACAACACCTATTTTTGTTCTGGTTCGAATTTGATATGCTCTTGTTAACTACACATTCCTAAACACATCTATTTCTGTATACCCTACCCTAGTACAATCCTTCACCTTGCAGATGTATGCAACAGCAACTGAACCATATACCTGACCTGATGAAGATATTTATACCCCTGATAGATGTCCAGGATGTATCTTTCCATCATCAAGAACAACAATGATTCGAACTACCCTTAAGACATTTGTCTCCCCCCGACGACTTATTTCCGTTCGACAGTTTTCTGTCTCAGCTCGTGTAAGCAACGACCCTGTGTCTAAAACTGCAAAGGAGGCTTACGATACAATCAACAAGGCTGCCCTGAAAGGTCTAGATTTGGCTGAGGACATTTCCGAGGCCACCAAGGCTACTGCCAAGCAGGCAAAGGAGAAGGTCGCGGCTCAGGACTCGAAGCTCAAGGAACTCTGGGAGTCAGCCAAGGATAAGGTCGAAGACGTCAAGCAAGAAGCCAGCGACACTAGTGTAGAGGATATCAAGGGTAAGGCTAAAGAAACTCTTGGTGAGGTCAAGGGTAAGGCCAACGAGGTTGTCGGTGAGGCTAAAGGCAAGGCCAATGAGGTCTGGGAGTCAGCCAAGGATAAGGCCGAAGACGTCAAGCAAGAAGCCAGCGACACTAGTGTAGAGGATATCAAGGGTAAGGCTAAAGAAACTCTTGGCGAGGTCAAGGGTAAGGCCAACGAGGTTGCCGGTGAGGCTAAAGGCAAGGCCAATGAGGTTGCTGGTAAGGTCAAGGGTAAAGCCAATGAATATCTATAGATAATCATATTATGTTTCATAGTTGCTTAAGATTTGGAGATGTGGCAATGGTTATTGTGCGGGGTATAAGACGACCTTCATCTATTCTCGTACACTCAAAGTTAGCTGGCACTTGAGAGAGTTTGAGCGGTAGTATCCAGCAATCAGCAATCCTGTTTCTGTAGGACGTTATATGGACTTGAAATACCCTGTCCTAATAGATGGATCCGCGAGATCACCATTTTAGACTTGGTGCGGAAAAGAAATGCCATATACAAGAAGCGCACTAAGGTCATCTCCTTTGATGGCTACTGTTGAATTTTTTGCTATTGAAAGAGTTGTGATGAAATAATCATTAGTGGCACCTAACCCCAACTGAACTGAATTCCTTCTAGTTTTATTGCTCCTCTTTCGTTTAAAGCTTTCTTAACCCCTCTTTGAAACTTCTCCATTAGTAAATACGATGTAGAGGTAGAGTTCTTGCTGTAACTAAATCAGTAGAGTTTTAGGAGGGGTGCCTAACTGTGGCTACTGGAGTCAGACTGTAATGTCAATGTAAGACTTCCAAGAATGGATCTTATAATCCTTAATGAGTTCAACCGTTTATTCGTAACGTTTCTGTTTTTCTTAAAACAGTTTTTCTGGGGATTTTTGACTCCAAATGTTTTCATTCAATTTTGTTGCTGTTATTTATCCTGCATGTACTGGATGCAGAGAAGACTGACTGTAAGCGAAAGTGGGGTAGCTGTTTGCTATATTAGCCTACAATTCTACGAATGCTAGAAATTTAAAACTAAGACAGATATGTGTTACAGCAACCGAGTGACGTAGTCATGGCCTGCTGATGATACTGACTCAGTCTGAGACCGCTTGACGAGCAAATAAGAGAAATCATTCGTTAGGGTTCAACATTCCATGCAGTGGGATGGATTGGGAGGATCGAACCCCACCAACCGATGGCAGGAGGTTGAAGGTGGAAAGCAACATGGAAGAAAAAAAAAAAAAAAAGAAGGAGAAACTAAAAAGATCCCATCTAATAGTCAAAATTTTATAGCTTGGATCAAAACCAAATCAATGGCCATCCAAGACAATGTCTTCTCTTTTTTGCAATGCTACATGCTGTCCATTTTAGGCCTAGTGTACGAGTCTATTAATATCCTCACATAACCAAACAATGTGAAACCTTAAAAAATTACGTCATTCCACCGAGCTGGGTTGTATTCATAGGCTACTCTTTTGCTGTTGGATTAGATCAGTTTTATTTGAACAGAGATCTTTGGCTCGGGGATTTCTCTTTCAATCTACGCTACTGAAGAGTGTCTATCAACGCTTTAAAATAGAGTTTGCTACTGTTATTAGATTTTCTCACGGTGCCAGGTCACACTCTTGGCAAACCAAATAACAGGGTTTAGGTTACACAGCCTCACCAAGGTTTGGTTAGATAAACATAGTCAGGTGCGTTTTCTCCAGTGACCACCCTTACAGTGTTGCAGACCAGTCAGAGAAAGAAACCCCAGCAACTCTATCCCAAATATTCAAAAGAGATCACATCATAACCAAGATCACAACCACCACATATGAGCCAGCACACACCTACACTGGCCCAGAGGCCCTATCAGCAGTCGCCAGGTACACCACAGACCCGGACTCGCAGTGAGTCCACGGCTTCCCTGGGACTGGAGCTCGACAAAGATACACCTCCTGAGATGATCCCCATTCTGACTCTATTGGCGGCACAGAAAGAGCGGGTGTACTTTGAGGGTTACTTCATGTTGCTTAACGATTTGAACAAGGGTGAGTAAGGGTGGCTGCCAGCCGTCAGGTCAAGACCTCCGATTAACACAGATGGAAAACCAGTAAATGACCGAAAATGGGTAGAGGTGTATGGTCGACTACAGGGAACGGTTATGTCTGTATGGGACGCTGAGGAGTTGGACCAAAACAAATCGTCTCCTTCCAACCTCAAGCCATCTTATATTAATGTCACAGATGCCACCTTTAAATCAATCCTTACACTACCCTCCCCCAACGGAGATCTTCAGAATATTATCGTGCTGTCTACAACACTCAAAAACAGATACTTGATGCAATTCTCGTCCCAAAAGCTTCTCCAGGAGTGGTCTTCTGCCCTGAGACTTGCCCAGTTCGAGTACGCATCTCTTCAGGAGGCATACACTGGAGGACTGCTCTCGGCAAAGGGACGACAACTCAATGGTATTCGAACCCTGCTGGCTGAAACGCGATACGCGCATGAAGACTGGGTGTCGGTCAGGTTCGGACCTGGCATGCCATGGAAACGATGCTGGACGATTGTAGCACCGGTAGACCCCAAGGCTAAATCCAAGGCCAAGAAGAAGGGATATGAGGCTTACGGTACGGTTTCCTTTTTCGAAGACAAGAAGAAGGTTAAAAAGCCGCCGCTGGCGAAAATCACCGTGGCTCAATCAGCTTATGCCATTTACCCTTCCTCTCCTGTTCTTATCAACAACTCCACCTTGCTGAAAATTGACGGAACCGTGACTTTTGATGATGTGGAGGGAACCAAGGATGCTTCAGTTTTTCTGATGCCTGAGCAACATGCTGGAGTTCTCGGATTTGAGACAATGATCCGGTTTTTGGTTCCTGTTTTTGATGCCTTCAAATTATATGGACGACCTGTTCGACTCAATGCTGATAAAACTGATCAACGATCTCTTTTGTTTGGAATGCCCACACTGCCTCGAGTCAACTACCTAGAACTCCCTGACATCATGATGCTTGTGGGAGTGTCTGGCTCTGAGTCCTGGACCCCTGCCATGTGGACCAAAAACATCAAGGAGATCCTGTCTCGAAAAATGTCAACCGGTTACAAGGGAAGTGGCGGTTTGTCTCGACGAGTGACATCCATGACCAGCCCCCCTATCGGATCCGGAGGTAACTCACCCAACCTATCAATGCCCCCTAACGTGTTTAACAAAGAGCGATCCTTCTCACAGCCCAACTCCCCTGCAAGATCCCAGGACCATTTCCGAGAACCTCCCCGACGAGATCTTCCCCAACGAAACCTCAACATGGCCTTCGGAAACGATTCTGGATCAAGTGAGCGACTTCAGATTCCCCGAACTCACGAGCGTCATGTTAGTGACGGAGCAATGCCTAACACTTTGCTACCTTCTATTGGTAAATCTACTGATCCTAAATCCCCCCATATTCCCTTCCCTAATAGCGATGAAGACATTGGCTATGGCCGAGCAGTTGATTCTGCGGCTTCTTCGTCCACCTCAGTTAACCATAAGGGGTCTCGAGCAGATATCAGAGAATCCATTTTCGGCAACCAAGACCCATCTGAACAGATGAGCCAACTGTCAATCAACTCCAATGAGGCTCCCAACGGCAGCATGTACTCCGCTAACAACAACTCTTCCTCCTCCGGCTTTTCTCAGCGGTCTCGAGGTCCTGCACCTCAGGGAGGACATTCCCCTCAACCCCCTCCTCATGGATTCCAGAGACAGGGTCTGGGTGCGAACCTTGGTCCTGGTGGTATGGGTCCTAATGGTCCTACTGGCAGGCCTCAGACTCAACAGAGAGTGCCTCAGGCGCAACCTGGAAGAAATTATGGAAACGCATCTCCTCAGATGCCTGCTGTTCAGCCCCAACGGTCTCACTCTCCTGCTGGTAGTTATCGATCTCAAGGTCCGAGCCAGGGCCCTGGACAGGGACAAGGCCAAAATCCTTACCAAGGACAAAATCAGGGACCTCAGAGCAAGGGTAATTATGGTGGACAGAATAGTCGTCCTGGTCCTGGTGGTCCTGGTGGTCCTGGTGGTCCTGGTGGTCCTGGTGGTCCTGGTGGTCCTGGTGGTCCTGGTGGTCCTGGTGGTCCTGGTGGTCCTGGCCGTGCTCCGGGGCCTCAAGGACCTCCTCCCCAACATTCAGGACGACCGCAGCCGGGTCAGGGTCAAGGCCAGTACCCGGGATCATACCAGCAACCTCAAGGATCTCCTTACAACCAAGGAGCTCCTCAACCCCCCAGACATGGTGGTCCTGGCCCCCACGCTGGAGTACCTTCTGGTGGTATTCATCGACCTCAACCTCGTTCTGCAATTCCTCCTGGCCAACAGGGGTACCAGGGAGGACCTGGCTATGGCGGACCTGGTCCTCAGGGTGGTTACCAAGGGAGCCCACAGGGTGGTCCACAGGGCGGACCTCCTCCTCATATGATGGGTTCTCGAGGTCCACCTCCTGGACAGCGACGACCTTCTCAAGGAGGGCAACCTCATGGAGCGCCCCAACCTTACCAATCAATGGTCATTTAGACCTGTATTTAATTTTTGTATTCGAGATAGATTTTTTACTGGCGATTGATGCAGCTTTAGGATACAATAGCATGGACAGATAGATACTAATATGTCAAGCTTCCGCCTATATTGTGTGTGTGTGTGTGTGTAGCACAACGAAACTACTTTAAAACAGGACAATTTCCACGGAATTAATCAGAAATAAAATTGGTATTGGTATATTTGTTATGATGATTCACTAACCACCCAAATTTGTGTGTACAGCACATAAATAATATCTATATCTAGGCATCTCCTGGACGACGAGCATTGCAGGTGACGATCTTGATTTTGTCGGCGTTTACAACATCGTTGTTGTCCATCTTGAACACTACCCTGCGAATGATGAATGTCCACACATCCTCCAAACCCCGGTAGGTATGCAACTCGCCCTTAAACGACATACGGCATCGTACTTCATTACGTAGGGTGTCGGCCATTACCCGATCAAACACCTCTACCGCCTTCAAAGCCAGCTGTGGCGGAATCGTGCTATCTCTGATCAGCTCATCCAGTGCCTCTGTTAGAGCAGTTCCTATGCTGCGTTAGAGCTGAGCCGTAGGTAACCGTATGTAAGCAAAATACGATGTTCAAATAGTCCCAGTACCTGGCCCATATATGAAACTCACCTGCTGACCCGGTAAATGTTGTAGTATGGGGTCGACATGTTGTGGTATTTATACAGTGGTGGGGAGAGTGTCATGTGTGCAGCAAGACGTGGAAACCTTATTTTTGATTAGTCAGCAGGTGAAAGGTGAGAGGCGCCATTATTCTTGTTTGGGCTTTAGCTTTCGAATGGCCGAATGAATATCAGAATACTCAAAGGCACGTGAGATTCTGTTACTGATGGTACCAAAAAGACCTGCTTGGAACACAGCATCAGCGACACAACTGGCAAAATCCCGACAACATACCGACTTGCAATATGTCATTATACCATAGTTCTTGTCGCTATGGAAAGGAAAGAAAATGATTTCAGTTCAACGTTGTGAATGAATAACAGGTTACACTTTGAATTACTCAGAGTCCTTTACATAAACTCAGCTCGTCAGTAATAAATTATATTATGTATGCGCTAAACTCTCACAGGCTTCTTGCCTCTACCGTATCCGTCTTTTCCATAGTAGTCCATGGGGTAATCATTTCCTTCCAGGATATCTTCTTCCATCATCACCATAGCCTCATAAGGAGTGAGTAATGGTTTAGGGAAAGCATAACCCCAATCAATAGACAGTCGGGGGCATGCAACCTGAATCCACGCATCAACACCGTCAAACAGAGCCAGTTTTGCTGGGAAGATTTCACTCAACAAAACAGTATGGGTCTCAAAGCCTTTTTCTTTCAATTTGGCCTCGAGCATTTCGACTGTTCCTGTATTACCTTGTCTTCCCAGAGTTCCCAAAATTAGCCCAATTGTCTTGGCAGACTTGGCTCTCTCTATCGCCTGCTTTCTCACACCTACCATTTCAGCTTGATCAAAGTACTCACGGGTAAGCTTCCGGGAATAAGGATCGTATCTATAAGCTGGAATATCTGGATTGTGGATCATGGCGGACTCCAAGTGGAATCGTCCGTCTCCGACATACATAATTAAATCGTAGTCAGAGACACTCATATTTGCCGATGTGCATCCCAAAACCTCTCCTTTGGATAATGGCATGATTTGAGGAGCAGTACAAACAATTCCAGCCTCATTCAGAAGTCGCTCCTTCAATGTGTGAATAGTGGGGTTGAATTGAATAGTTCCGACCATCGCCATTCGGGTTCCTGTCTCGAAGTTCTTCTTAAACGACTTGACCACGTGATCGGTGTCGATTTCAATGGTAACAAAAACATACAACACCTTAATTTTGATCGAATCGATGGGTACCAGACACGAATGCGCATAGTGGATCAGAAAGTCACACCCAAGAGCAATAGCTGAAAAATCGTCAACACAACAGGCTCCATATGTAACATCCCCCATGACAACAGTGGATACATCAGGACCACAAAACTGCTCGATGATGTCACTTATAATGCATGCGTAAATGAGTAATCCTTCTGGCATTTGTAAGGCGATTTTCTTGCATCCATTTTTACGGATATGCCAAATACTCTTGTGGATTTCGAAGTTATAGTTTTTGGGCAAGGTCTTAGCAATAACTTCATTAAGTTCGGCATCGTTTAGAATCTCATCGGGGATTTGGTTGATGATTCGAGGCCTTCTAGGTGCTCCTGCTTTGGTTAGTGAAGTTGAGGTGGATGGGCTGGCACCTGCGCCCGTTCCGGCTCTGCCCACAAACCGCTTTCTGGGTGCAGCTGGTTTTGCGCATCCTTCACCACAATTACCGACAGATTTGGAGCAGTTAGTTTCCTTCTCGCAAGACATGGTTATGAATTTGTGATGTTAGAAAAATAATTAAGGTTGCATAAAAAACGTTAAACAACTTAAAGCTGGAAAAGGTTTCAGGGTTGGGGTACGTCCACCAGTATAACTTTAAACTTCTGGTCAAGAACAATAATGGATTAGGGTTGAGATTAGATACCAAGCTTAATGAAATTTGTGATGAACTTTAAGTAATTTATTTGTCGACTATTGATCATGATCACTCCGGACTTCACGGTAGATCAGGACGAGGATTTTGTATTTGTGAACATCAAGGCTCCTCATATTCGTGTTGCAAATATTGAGATAGTTGTTGATGGGGAGCTCTTTGTTTTTTCATTAGCTCCATACTATCTCAGGTTACGGTTTCCTGGAAGGTTGTTGGATGAGGATGAAGACGAGGTCGAAGAGGTTAAACGACGGATCGAGGACAGCGTAAATCTGGGGGAATCCCAGCCAACTGTTACTGCCGCTGTGGAGTCTCGACCACTTGTGGAAGAGATTGATGAGGCTGGAGACCTGAATCGGAATCATGAAAACAAAAGAAACTTTGAGCAGATGAGTTCAACGACTCTGATTGAAGAAATCAATACTAACAAATCGATCATCGAAGGTATCACGGTTTCTCCATTGGTCGAAGAGGCTGACGCGAAACCTAGTAGACCACTAATTGAGGAAATCGTGCCTGAGAATAGCAGTTTAAAGATCGAGGAGGTGAAAAAGGTGCGCCCTGCCGTCACAAAGGCAACAGCAACGTATGATTTGGGAAGTTCCACAATTAAATGCAAGATTCCAAAAGAGGAACCAGGGCTCTGGAAGGATATAGACATGATTGGGCGACTTCTGGCGAGACAGAATGAGGACAAGATCATGTCTGAGCTTCGCAGCGCTGTTGTCGAAGAGTTGGGAGACGAGGATCCTTCAGAAATTGCTGAGGCAGAAGCTTTTGACTGGGAAATTAAACAGGAGATGCCCAAGTTGGGCGAGGACGACCATGTGCGGTATGGCTGGCAAGGAAACTATAATGGAGCAGTGGGGATTAGTGTGGCCAAAGGAAACGATGTTAACGAGATTGTGGATCCTGAACTCATTAACGTGGATGAGTTGGCACGAAAAGAATTGAGAATTGATATTGAAGATTCCCGATTCAATGCGGATTATTACTTATCAGATTTATTTGATAATGATATGATTCCAGAGTATCTACACTTTTCTCTCCCTCCAGAGTTCACAGAGAAGGCTTTATCAGGTGAGGAAAATCGTGTCCTGAGTGAGATGGGAGCAAAATCTATGAAATCTTCATATAGAAGAATCTCAAACCCCAAAAAAGCATATGTGGGGCTGCTAAATTTTGTATTCTCGTTTCTATTCGACGTTAGAACGACTTTCAATGACCCAACAGTGGAATCTGCATGGACTGTCGGAAAACTGACTCCTCAGTTTGCCTCTCTGGATGACTCTTTCCAGACTGTCTCAGAAGCAGTGGTAGCATCGTCGCGACGTGCTCTTGTTTACCCGTTGGTGCGAAACTTTGAATTGGTGGTCAGAATTTGGAAGGATGTTTATGAAGTGATCAAATCGGGTAAACGGGCTCTTCTCCGGGTCTTTCTGAGGCTTTACAAGCTCTTTTCCGTCCACGACCTATACTACGTATATGCAGATATCTGGATCAAAGACTATATTGGCTGGCTTCAGTACTCAAATGATAATGTGCTTGAGTCGCTAGCTGAAGAGTTGAACAAGTTTGACTTGAAAAAGGAGATGCTAGGCCTTGAGCTGGGTGAGTTCGAGGAGAGGGCGAAGGTGATGATTGCAGAACAGGGGCGACAGGGTGAATAATGCTGTTACTATAAAATAATGTAATTGGTGTGTTCGAGTAGTTTTCACCGTTTTTATTTTTTACTTATTTTTTTATGTTTTTACTTTTTTATTTCTGTCTCTAAATGATAAACGTCAACATACTACAAATTGAAATTTTCAAATTTTTCCCACTAAAACTTATTTTCCGTCCTTATCGATCATGAAATCCACTCCATGTTTGTGGCTCTTGACCTGTGGGTTTGGAGTGGTTCGTTCAGACGACACAGGCTCCGTTTTATAAGGATATTGAGGAATGCCGAGCAACGACATTCGTGACTCGGAAGGGTTGGAGCTTCCACCTGTTTGAAAGTAGTTTAATGACCGTTTAAAAGAATCGCTTCGAATGGAAGCCTCAGATCTGTGTCTAGCGTGACCTCGTCTCCGATTCGACGTAACATGAGCATTAGCAATTGCAGACGAAGATGTCGCCGGAGTAGTTTGGCTTGGCTTAGTAGTGGCCTGGTTGTCCTCCACTTGATAACTTCTTCTACGTTTGTTACGGCCACTGGAGGCGTCATCGTCGTCGTCAGGTCGAGACCGATCGTCCTTGTCTTTATCCTTGGATTTGCGATCCCGTTCTTGTTTTTCTTTTTGTTCTTTTTCTTTCTTAGTATTTGAAGGAGTCCGAGTCGGTTGCCAGTGGTGGAATTGGATCACATGATGCATGGGTTGAGATGTTGGTGGGGCCACTGGCTGAGGCGAGGAAGGTGCAGAACCAGCTGCGATAGCCGCGTGTTGACGACTCGGCGTTCCAGGACCTGCCGTAGTTGGAGCTGGAGAAGCTGCCCCAACTGGCGTACTGATAGGTGTGTTTGTGGACGCCTGCGGAGGTACCGACGATGGCCCAGGACCTGGGAAGTACCAATTCCCACGAACAGGAGAGCTGTGAACTGAGCTTGAATAAATGGATGGAGATGGATGCAATTGAGGCTGTCCAGGGCCTCCGGGGTGTTGTTGATGCAAGGGATGAGATGTGACAACGGGAGGTCCGAATTGGAACCGACGTGGTGATTGTGATCCAAACTCACCTCCCGACGGTTTAGACCCCACGCTCAAGTTACGTTGGTGAAGGCCAAGTGGCATGCGGGCATCGTTGTGAATTGGAGACAACAGCCGAGCTGACTCTGGAGGGTTCGGATTGGCCTGTGGGGTACCAGGTACTGCCCCGACCGCTTGGGCTCCAGCAGCAGCCTGAGCTCCAGCAGCCGCAGCAATGGCTCCTGCTTGTGCAGACATCGATCTGGGCGTATTGTGAGCTGATGGAGGCTGTTGGGCGAGGACGTTCGCCGCAGCACTAGCAGTAGCCTGGACCAGGGCAGAGTAACTGGTTAAGGAAATTGGTGCATCTTGAGATAGCTTATCGAGTTCGGTCTGCACGTGGGCAGAGTCGTTTTGTACAAATAAAAGGGGTATCAGTGCTGGGGGAACATTGTACTTGACTGCTTCCTGCAATAGCTGAAGAGATCGGTGCACTCGTTCCAGTCGGTAGTATTCCTGACGTGAGTGTTCTTGTTCGATGAGTAGCTGTGTGTGTGGTCCTTGTGGGGTTGGATGTGGTGGCTGTGGCGCTGGGTGTAATGACTGTGGCACTGGGTGTGTCATTGGTTGTGTCGTTGGTGGTGTAGGCTGTGTCGTTGGCTTTGTAGCTTGTGCTGTTGGCTGTGTTGTGGGTTGTGGCTGAGCCGATTTTACAGCTTCGGCGACCACCTCCGTAGACTTGGGCGTTGCAGCCTCTTCTGTCTCCATTACCACATCTTTGACCCCTTCTTGCCGTTTTCCCGCATTCCATGTTCTGGATAAGTCGGACATCTGCAGCACATGGGGATCATCCACAGTAGCGGCCATAGAGTCGTTGGCTTTGGCAAGGATTAGTGACAGAGGATGTGTGGTTGGTGCGTTTGCGTGTGTCTGTGTCGACTTGGGGCGCTACTCGCGTCTAGTTGTATCCTGTCACGTCCTCCAGGGCAGCAACGTTGGGCTAAGTTGGGTTGACTGGTAGTGCATGAGGGAGGTGAGTTTAGGTAAAAGGAGTGGATAGGGTAGAGCAATATCGCTCTAAAAAGAGGGGTAGATACTTACAAGGAGATGGACACGAGAAATTTTTCCTTCTGTGTCCTATATTCAGTTTCATTTTTAATCTCACTTCAATTTACTGAAGTTTCCCTTGGAGTTCTTTGTTTAAGTCGTATTGAAGACTTGGTTTTTTTTCCTATTCAAGTAAGTGCCTGCATGTCTAAAATAAGTTGTCATATATTCTTGCCCCACATATAATGCTGGTTGGTACTTAAACAAGTCACGTGCCTGGTATTACCTGTATGGAAACCATGATCCTTACTACATCTCCAGCCATTAAATTTACGATACCCCCTCTAGCCTAGTCTAGTCGGTGAACATCAGCATTGTTTCCTAATATACACAGCCCAGATTAAGTTTTGCCATCGCCTCATCTTCGCTCCAAGTCTATCTCGAACACAGGAGGTATTTTATTTATAGATATATGCACTGGGTTGCTGCATCTTTGCTTGATTCAATGTCATCCGACCACCCGCAGTAGATCAAAACCGCATGGAGAGCCTGGAAATCTGTCCATTACTTTCATTGTTCAAGTTTTAGAACATCTTCCTTGGCTATTTTTCAATCTGTTTTCACAATGTTTACTTTCACATAGTTTAAAAATAGAAACCAATACGATTCCTTCTCATAATTAGTAGCTTAGCATATTTCTCTTGTTTGCATGCCTCAACCCCTTCCTTCAATCTTGCCAACAAAGCAGCTTTGTTTCATATTAACACAGGAGCCTAATTGAGATAAAGTTTTGTTCACAAAAGCGGCAACTGTGATGAAGTTTAAAATACTAAGGTTGGATGTTTCGAATCCCCAAGTTGCTGCAATTCCATGCACAGAATTCGAGGCTTACACGATGCATTATTAATCTTTCATGACAAAAAGCCAATCCATCTACTCAACTTAGGGAAACAAGAAAGGATAGGTAGGAATGCATCCTTACTATTGCAGAACATAGTATCATTAAGAAATTTTCTGTTTGTGACCTTTTGGGTTTCAAGATTCCAGCAGTCCTCTTGGCTGGGTATGAACATCTTTCCATTTTAGGCACCCATAGCCAAACTCTCAAGAGTAGATTGGGAGCTTCTCTCAGTTTGTGATTGTCCTCACAGATTTCTCACCCATGGACATTTTCTTTCAGGAATTAGACAGCCAACTAGTATTTATTAGAATTTTGCGGCTGTGCTAATATGCTTCTAACAGAATTGTATTAGTTAGATTGTCCATCTGGATATAACGGCCCCTCAAGCTACAATTGGAATTTGAGAGACTCAAAATTAGTCCCAAATCTACATTCCCTATTATATACATTCCATTCTCCTAAATTGACATGAGTAAGGAAGTATTGGTGGAGTTTGGGGTTATTAACCAATTTTGGCCACTCTATCTCTACAACACAACTGTCACTCTGCGATATGATTTGAAGAGAGCAGCACGAGGAATTGGCTAAGGATTGCACCATACACAACAAGTTCTCAAAATCTGTTCACGTAAGGAAGGATAAAATGTTTCTAAAGTTTCAATCTTTGATCAGGAAGTCGCGGAACTAAGTCTCACCTGTTGGGTGGATTATCATAAGATAACGTCGTAAGAGGTGGAATCTAGCTCCAGTTAGAGGGCGTTAATCCAACATTGCTGGAACAGCTTGCTACCTAATTCATTTGATACGGCGGTGTTATATAGTGATGGGAACCCACCAAACATTCTTTTAACAACAGATCTACGAACGGATCTAGGATGTCTCCTTATCAACATTTTAGCAGGAGTCTAAATGGACTGATTCAAGAAATAAATCTGTAATGTATTATTGTTCTGGTGGAGTCATTTACGACTTTGGGGATTACCCTGTTCCACGACTCAGTCTCGAAGTGGACAATCAATTGTGGTGGGCGAGTAAAGAGCCAGATGTATATATTAACTTCTACAAGTACTACCTTGTTACAAGCCTGCCGCAAATCTACTTTCAATATTGCTTCCCTTACTTCATTCATTTTAATACTATACAAAACCTAATGGATACCGAAGAACCTCCGCATCTGATAAGGTTATCGAATAGAGTTTATGCACTCCACAGTGTGAACTTTATTTTGAAATTGTATATCATGATTGCCGCTGTCTCAATCTAACCACCGTTCTGACAAACTCATTCGACTTAACACACAAAATGCTCCAGACTATCACCAGAACAAGAGGCATTGCTTCGTCTCGATTGATCATCCGTCCTGTATCTTGCCGATGTTTCTCAGATGCCACCACCACCAAAGGAGAAACATACACTCTTACTAAACACTTTCTAGACTCGTCAAAAACCTCTCACATCGCTGTCTATTCACTCAATCGACCAGAGGCTATGAACTCCATTTCCAAGAAATTGTTAGAAGAGTTTGAAACCTATATCAACTCCTTGGCGGCTCAGGGACGTCATCAGAATGTGACTGAGACTCGAGCACTGATCCTGAGTTCGGAACTGCCTAAGGTATTTTGTGCTGGTGCTGATTTGAAAGAGCGAAAAACATTCACCGACGAAGATACAGCTGCGTTTCTCAACAAGCTCAATGGTACTCTCAACACTATCCAGAGTTTGCATATGCCCACTATTGCAGCAATTCAAGGAGTGGCTTTGGGTGGAGGAGCTGAAATCTCCTTGGCCACAGATTTCCGAGTTCTCTCAAAAGTAGCTCAATTTGGACTCCCTGAGACTCGACTCGCTATTCTCCCAGGAGCTGGAGGTACACATAGACTGCCAAAGTTGATTGGATACTCACGTGCATTAGATCTGGTGCTGACAGGTCGACGAGTGGGAGCGGATGAGGCTCTCAATATTGGAATTGCCAATAGAACTGGTGAAAACGCCCTTGAAACCGCTCTGGAAATGGCCAAGTTAATCTGTGAAGGTGGCCCCATCGCAATCAACGCTGCCAAGATGGCAGTGCGAGGAGGTACAAAGGAGTGGGAGATTGCTGCCTACAATAAGGTAGTGAACTCTGAGGACAAGTTTGAAGCTCTTTCTGCTTTTAAGGAGAAGCGAAAGCCTATCTTCAAGGGTAAATAGGGTAAATAGCAGTAAAAATAATAGAATGCGATTTAATTTAGTATTTAATTTCTTCTCTGTGTAGCTTGTTGAAACATGCAATGACGGTTCATGGCATGACACACACTATTGTGAAAAGTTAATACCATTGTAACCTTCTTCCTGAAGAAAGCCCAGATCTAGTTAATGCAACGTTTGCCTGATTGGCATTGTGAGCAGATAACTTACTCACTTTCTAACCCCAACAGCAATTGGACATCTGCTGTGGTTCGGGGAAAAAACTGTCGGTATTCCTCCTCATGTTTGTACTTTTCTTGCACTTTGTCTTCCAAAATGGAAAACTCGGCCACAAACTTCTTGGTGGAATTTGCGACAATACTATCCACAATTGAAGGAGAGGAAATTCTGAAAAGCATGGAATGAAGATCAGTTAGAGCGGAAGGTAGAAAATCATCCAGTTGGAACGAGATTTCCGATAACGTTGAGGGATCCAATTCATATCCAACGAGTCCCACCTGTTTAGTAAACTTTTGAAATAGTCGGTCTGTCAAAACCTGTTCAAGTTCATTCACTGAGTCCTGGAAAAACTGGATCTTATATTGCGAAGACGAATATAACTTGAGAGTAAGAATGATCTGGTCCAAGCAATTGAGAAGGAAGATCTCTGCATCGAAGTCAGCTCCGTCAAGGGCAACTCGACGGCAAAACTCCATGTATGGGTTAATGGAGTTGTCAATGTGCTTTCTTACAACAGCTTCATCAAGGGCATATTGTTGGTTGGCTTCGAGAATCTCTTTAAGGTCAACCAGAGTTTGAATGAGAAACTCCGGAGGTTGAAGATCAGAAGAAAGGCTGGTGGGGAGAGAAACCCCGATATTTCTAACTCGTGCCTCGCAGGTCTTGGTGAAATGAGAATTGCAGAACTCTAGTAGTTGGATCAGAGTTTCCACAAGATGCGAATCCTCAGAAAGTTGCTTTGTCAGCATTCCTTTGTAAAACTCCACCACGCCTGCGATTTTGAAAATCAAAGGTCCTCTGGTTTGAGAGGCCACGGCTCTTTCAATTCTCAATCTTAGCGGAGAACATAAACTTTGAGAACAGTTGTCCACAAGGTCCGAATTGCTAGCCCCAAACAAAATTTGTGTATTTTCGGATTCTAAGACCACACAGGAATAAACCCAAGCTAAGATGTCTCCGACATATCTCTGGCAATCATATGCGTAAAAATCTAGCGCTTTCGTGCCATATACGGCCGAACTCTCGGTGAGAGCACTGGTAAACGACTTCAGGAGCTGTCTGCGACGGGCTTCAGCGTATTTATTCAGAGTCTTAGACCGGTTAGTGTCATTCAGCATATTTAGACTTTCTTGTAGCTGCATATCTTGCTTGAAGTTATCTGCCTCACTGAGTTGGGCATAATTCATCAAAACTGTTTCAGTGTCTCTGATTATGGTGGAGGTTGCTATTTCCAACGCCTGGTTGGCCTTAAACATAGTTGACTGACCTGCACGTGTATCATCATTAGCCAGTAAAATCTCAGAATCTTTGTGGATTCTTTGTGCCTTGAGAAACGTTTGTTTAAACTCCTCGAAGCCAACTTCAGTGTTGGTTTTCTTCAAAATTTCCATCTCCGACTCGGTCAACACAAACGCATCAGTATAAAGTTTCAACAAGTTCAACTTTTTGCTGATTCCATTCTGTTGAGCCATGAGCTCCGACCCCTCTGACACAACATGGCGAGTGTCATTTTTGCAGGTGTTAACATATTGCTGCATCGACTCATACTTGCGGTTGAGCTCGGCAACTATGTCACCACATGCCTGTATTTGTGTCACCAATGGTGCAAACTTGCGTAAAGCCTCTCCGTTGGCCTTGATCACTTCTGCTTCTGTGTTGGCTCTTAGGGACCTTCGAATTGAAGCGGTATTTTCGTCAATCCGTTGGTCCAGAGCCTGTAGAGCATCACGGGTTCCTCCGTCTGCATACCCCGTTGACAAAAGACGGCTTATTTTGTTTTGCAGTACAGTAGTTTCCATCTTGGACGAGTGATGTGCTGTTGGTATGAACCAAGTAGTGGAATTAGGGTTTCCATTATTAGCTCAAGGTTCGGTTAAAGTTGCTCACGTGAAATTGAACTTTCTTCAGGACTGTGAGAGTTGTCAAAATTGCAAACAATGCATTTGCCTAGAGGTTTGTTTCTTTCTTGGGCACTGTTTCGTAGTGATACCTAGCATATCTAAAATTCAGCTTCAGCCACAGTGACTTTGACGAAGATTTGAAACAATTATTGTTTGGGGGTTAAAAATGAGCTACACCGTGTAGACATATTGGTTGGAAATGCTGTCAATAGCAAATTATAGAAGAAGTTAGGAGCTTGAATAGCAAGATCTAAATCTACCAAAAGCAATAAAAAAAAAATAATAAATAAATAAAAATAAATAAAAAAAACAAGAGAGAATTACCCTTCAGAGAGATGAATGGTCCACTAACAGTGGTTACTGAACGTCTTTAAGAAAAGCGATCTCTAACACGAGCGAGGTGTGCCAGAAGCATGCCAAGAGATTATGAAAAGATAGTTCCTGATTTTAGCATTTAGAATTCTGGTCTCGGTCTCCGAAACCGAAGTATATTGGCGAATAAGCAAAATGAGAATGTAATCGGATAAAGGCACCCATATTCAAGGCTTCAATAACTTTCCAAGATTTCATTTATTCTTCCTTGTGTAATATAGAGGTTCAGTTTTGCTTTTCCTATTGTTTTTCGAAAATTGAATACTTCGTTAGCTTTACAGCGAGCTTAAATCTTTCATTCCTTTTTCAAACCCACCCCACTAAAGTCAACACACCGATGAGATCATTGGATTCTTTGTTCTCCAAACAGATCGTCCACAATCGTGCACAGAGCTCGGAGGCAGATAGGTGGTATAAACGAACATCCATTATTAACCATAGAAACAATTTGTACCACAATATTCTCCATCTTTTAGAAAATGACATCTAATGGATTATGAGACGCTTCTAGTAAGTGTAACATTCGTTTTATGACTCAATGGTGCAGGTAGTTGAGTGGAATATGCAACAATGTCGACCCCTGTACAGGTAAATTATTTCGGCTCGTCGGCAATATACTAATCACCGAACCTTGAGATTCATATTAGTAGATCACGGCTGTTCCTGTTGGATAGATGCTCCCCCTCTTACGCCATCCAACATGTTCTCATTAAAGTTAATGCAAGATTTCGGGGTCCGATGGATCTAGGAGAAATAGGTAGTGCCAACAGGAATCATTTATTTCACATATTTAGGGCTAGAAAAAAAGGGAAATATTTCCATTAGAAATAATGGTAGGCTTAGAAACTTGGGTATTGTGTTCTTGCCTCACCAAAATTGCTTCAGCCCGAAAGTGGGGCCAAACTTTATCATTGGAGTCCGACTTCATGCATATAGAGAGTCAACAATGACCCCATACATGCATCTTATTGGATGTTAGGTTCTAGAAGAAATATTTTCCCCCACTAGTCACCTATTATGAGCAGAGAACACCTCATTTAAGCGAAATTTCAGAAATAGACAATGTCGGGTATACATAATTCGATACTTGCCATTCATTGCCGACAAATTCCGACAAAACATTTCTTCGGTTTTCACTCTTAACTAAGGCTGGTAGTTGGCTGTACTGTAACCCCACCCAATGCTGCCTCGTCGACCTGCAGGTGAGCCAATAGCACACATGTGGCTGTGTGGCTGTGTGGCAGATAAATGTGAGGTCAAAGTGAGAATCTATAAGCCAATCAGAATCACGTATATGGCTACTAAGAGAAGTACAAGTGAATCAATTTATTGATGCTTTAGAATTTCTACTTTTCTTTCACATCTAATGTTTACTTTTAAACCCAACAGCTAGTATATGCGCGTTGCATTAAGATAGAGTTTAAATGAGGTGGATTCTCGTAACTTTATTTAAAAATTTGACAATCGTAACCAGTGTAGATCATTGGAACGGAAGACTCTCAGGGAGGTGTCTTTCTCATACAATTGGAGGGATACGACGTACTTTTACTTAAAAGTGCAAACCCGTTCTGAATGGATCAGTCCGTCGCGTCGCCAGCTGTAAGTGTTTATGGGTGCATCCGCCTTAATGTGTAAGCTAGGGTAACTTTATTCCCAAAGTTCACAATAGAGTTGGCAGACTAAAATCGTATATAAGTGTTCGTCGACCTGCCATTTGGACCCTAAGCAAAATGGAGAAACAGCAAAAAGCCAAGCAAGCACAAAAGCCCAATGACACAGGATCGTGGAAGAAAGTCGGATTCGTCCTTCTCTCTGCACTAACAATTGGTGCTCTAGCATACAAGAGTGGAGCCGTTCAACAAGTGAAGGATGCTGCCCAAGACGTCGCCGCAGGAATGGCCAAGGAGGCTGCGTCAGAGGCCGCTCAGGCAAAGGCCGCCAGCGACGCTGCAGCCCAAGCAAAGGCTATGGCTGAAGCAATGGCTAACTGGAAGACTCTTTGTCCTGCCCACAAGCCTTTGGCTCCTCCTGGTTTCGAGCAGTCTGAGCTCGACTACATCCTCAAGAACGAGGAATACAAGCAGCATGCCATCAAACGGTTCCAGGGTGCCATTCAGATCCCTACCGAGTGTTTCGACGATATGGGACCCGTCAATGAGGAGCCTCGATTCGAGATCTTCTACAAGTTTGCCGATTACCTCAAGGAGGCTTTCCCTCTGGTGCATTCTAACCTCAAGCTCGATAAGGTGAACACCCACGGCCTTGTTTACACCTGGGAGGGATCTAACCCCAGCCTTAAACCTCAGATGTTCATGGCTCACCAGGATGTTGTCCCTGTGAACAACGAGACTGCTGACCAATGGTCTTACCCTCCTTTCTCTGGTCACTTCGATGGTAAGGACATCTGGGGACGAGGTTCCGTCGATACCAAGAACTCCCTGATCGGTTCTTTGGCTGCTGCTGAGCTTCTTCTCGAGCAGGGATACTCTCCTGAGCGAACCCACATCTTCTCTTACGGCTTTGACGAGGAAATTTCTGGTCCCCAAGGAGCCACCAACATTAGCAAGCACCTTCTTGAGAAGTACGGAAAGAACGGTATTTTCAGCATTGTGGATGAGGGTCCTGGTATTCTTGAGACTAAGGACTACTCCATGATTCTCATTGCTACTGGCGAGAAGGGATATTTGGACATTGAGGTCACCGTCAACGTTGCTGGAGGCCACTCTTCCATGCCCCCTAAGCACACTGGTATTGGTCTGGCTTCTCTGATGATTGCCGAGATCGAGCGAACTCCTCATGACAACATCCTCACCCCTGAGAACCCCTTCTTCTACACCTGGCAGTGCATTGCCGACCACGACACCAGTCTCAGCGATATGGTCCGAATGATGATCCGACGAGCTGGAACTGACAAGGTCGCCAACCAGAAGCTTGTTGCTTACCTCGCCCAGAACCCCTTGTACCGAAGCTTGATCCGAACCTCTCAGGCCGTCGATCTCATCAACGGAGGTGTCAAGAGCAACGCTCTGCCGGAAACCACCACTTTCGTCATTAATCACCGAATTGACATGGAGGCCAGCGTTACCGGGGTCAAGGAGAAGATCATTGGTAACGTTCTCACTATTGCCAAGGAGAACGATCTGACTGTCACTGCTTTCGGAAAGGTTGTCAATGAGGGCAAGTCTGGAAGCGTTGACTTGCATCTCTTCAAGAAGGCTCTAGAGGTTGCCCCCAAGGCCCCCACTACCGGCCCCTCTTGGGATATCATGTCTGGAACTGCCCTGCACGTTTACGGCAAGGGTGTTTACCCCGAGGGCCACAACCTCTTCGCTGCCCCCGGTATCATGACTGCTAACACTGACACCCGACACTTCTGGCCTCTGACCGAGTCCATCTACCGATTCAACGCCATCCGAATGAACGCTGTTCATGGCATTCACACCGTCGATGAGCATCTCGAGTTTGACTGCCATCTGGAAACTATTGCTTTCTACCACCAGTTCATCAAGAACAGCGCCCACTTTAACTGAAGAGCATATGTATGAATAAATTGTTGTATATTACAAGGAAAGATGAGTAGCACTCAATTATTCGAGCTAGTTGCAATTCGAAAGATATCGATGTGTTAGAGTGATAGTGCCCCTTCTACTCTTCACAACTCTCTATCTAGACTGGCCGCTAATCAGAGTTTCGTAAAGTTATGAAGATCACACGATAACTGTATGATTATGCATACCCGGTGCAGTTTGGTGTCTTCACAGTCATGAGGGGTAATGGGTTGTAGCTTAGTAATACTAGGATCATTCCAGAAGAGAATGTGAATAAGTGAGACATTATATTTCAAATCCATGACAACTTGAATTCAGTAGAGGTTCTTAAACTCTTGATATCTTCTGAAACTTGCAGCCCATAGGAACAAGTGGAAAGAGCAATGAGAGGAAGGCATCCAACTTTATCCCAATTAATTACAATCATAGACACTCTGGAGGTATATAACGGATATAGCTCAATCAATTTGGTGTTCAATACCATATGTCAATGTCAACTAATGCTTTTCTTTTTCTCAGCTCGCGCAGTAGTTACGAGACACTGAGATGAAATTGCGTCATTTTGGTTCTGGCACACTGTTTGTCTTTGCTTGCGATCTCGAATTAACTATTGTTTTTTTTGGTGGGCACATTTTTTCCCAATTTATTATTTCATTCTCGTTAGAAATTTCTTCTTTCATCTCCCTTAATATTAGATACCGGATTCATCTTGTGGCTATCAGCGTGCATCCCTATGCAGTTTACGTTCCAGCAGTGCATTGATTAAAAAGGAAGCCTGAGAAATTCAAAAGAGGGGTAGAGTGCATATGAAAGCGATGCTGCATTATGTGAGGGCTCTAATCCGGACCATGTCTGAGATCGAACCATTCTCAAGAAAAAAACAAACACGGAATATATGACTTCAAACTACACTGGGCTGCTCAAACCCCAGCTTTGTCTTGCCCAGGGCATCCACTATAGCCGCCCGAATCATGACAGGACAATCAATAGTGAGAATTAGTAAACATAATTGGAGGGGTAAAAAATGAGCAATCGTATTTCCCAACGTTACAGGGCTTTAGCAGTCTACCTGAAATAAGGTACCGACCTTGACCACAATATGTTCTTTCTGGGTTTATTTACGACTTGCAAAAGCACCACGGGGTCAACAAAGTTAGAGTTAGAGTTGAGATAGCGAGACAAAGACGTTTGCTACTACAGACAGTGCAAGGTTTCTGGGTGGTGTCAGCTGCATTTGTGAGTACAGGAGTGGAGAGACAAAAAATGGAGCCAAGATGTTAAAAATAGTATTATTATTTAGTACAGCAAGATCTCCTAATTCTCTCGTTTTGTTAGATTTTAATTTTAGTATTATTATTATTATTATTTTCAATTCTTTCAATTGTTTTTTTGTTTTTATTAATGGTTGGATGACTACTTTTGTTTTTTGGTTGACTTTTGTTTTCACATTTTTCTTGTTGACGGTTTCTACTAATTTTCAGTTTACTTACTCCTGATGTTTTGTTGCCCCGTAGGATTCTGGTTCTCCACTTTTTTTTCTTTTTTTTATTCATCCGTTCATTCCCCTTCCACAGCTGTTCCGTTTCTTTTTTCATTTCCCTACTTGTGTGGTTGTCACATTGGTATATTTTAAAACACTCCTCGATCAATTAAGCTTTCATAGCCACTAAAAAACCCTGAAATGATTAGACTTTTTATTTGGAAACAAACTGCCTTTCTTTTCTCCTTCGAGACGAGGAGAAGAGGGTTAAACAAACCAAGACACACACCGAGGCAAGGTGCCGCCGAACCCACAGAAAAGAAGCAAGCAGAAATTAATGGGGGAGAAAGAAAGCCAAAGTAAAATGGCAAGATGTGGAAGTAAAGACGACATAGATAATCTCGTTATTACCAATTCCCACCAGGTCGTCACGCCAAATGTCGCCACCACTCATACTTCAGCTTCCCCTCTCTTATCTCTCAAATAAAGTTTTACATTTTCATATGGGGTTACTGTTTCCTTGCCATTGTGGCCCCTGAACTATGTGGATATGATGCCTTATCGATTAAAAGTGTTTGTTTGTGTGTCTCTGTACTGGGTGACCTGAGACGGTTGCCACTCTTTGGAGGGTGACACCAACAATTTTATGGCGGTCATGAAGCGGATGAGCTTAGCGCTGTTCCTTACGGACTATTAGTTTGTTAATTTTGCCCGCAGGTTGCATCGCCGTTCATCTCGGTCCCTGTTCGCATTGGCCAACCATATCTACAGGAGTGTTATCTTCCCCACAGTCAAGTCA
Organism: Yarrowia phangngaensis; assembly: GCA_900519005.1. NCBI lineage: Eukaryota > Fungi > Ascomycota > Dipodascomycetes > Dipodascales > Yarrowia > Yarrowia phangngaensis. The sequence goes on from ULGR01000007.1 coordinate 942,150, forward strand.
CTAAAACTGCATTTATCCGTATGCATATCCATTGTTCTTTTAGGCTTTTGACTCAGAGCTTAATCTTAACTGAGATCCCCATTGTGAGTCACGGGACAAGGAGAGGGGGACTGTGTGGAACCCATCTCGGCCACTAGAACAATCTTTGAGGAGTGGAGCATCTGGGGCTGTGCTCTTCATTAAGGCCTACTTTTCCAGATTCATTTCTTTCTTTCTCGCCACGGTATTCTTCAAGCAAGTGAGTAGAAAAGACAAACGGCATCATGGCAGGCATGTAATGGGCACTATACACCAACATAATCGATTCTCAATACCAGTCCATGCTGCTCGACAACTTCACGCTATCGTCGACTGACTACTAACACAGTGACAACACAAGAACCTGGCTTTTTGGCAACGTCTTCAGCATCATCTTCGGGGACAAGGGAGTTCCCAGTGTACGCAGTCAACTGGCCTATTCACCCCATTCCTCAAGAGTTAGTAATTCCTAATGACCAAAAGGAGCTGGTGCCAAATCCCGACACTATATGCAAAAAACGATACGCAACATCGGTGGATGAGCGGAATTACCTTACCGTTTATGAGTACCAGATTAATAATCAGTGGATTATCTGGGATTACCACACCGGCTATGTCCACCTCACAGGGCTGTGGAAGGCTATTGGCAATTCTAAGGCTGACATCGTCAAGTTGATTGATAATTCCCCCGACTTGGAAGCAGTGATCCGACGTGTAAGAGGAGGATATCTCAAGATTCAGGGGACTTGGGTGCCTTACGATATTGCACGGGCATTGGCTAGTCGCACCTGCTATTTTATTCGATTTGCCTTGATCCCATTGTTTGGGCCCGATTTTCCAGGCACATGTTTGAAACCCCATGAGCCTGGGTTTGGATATCTTCAAATGCACTTCAATTCCAGTAAGAAGCGGAGAAAGAGTAAGGCGCAGTCAACGCCGTCAAAGATGGGTGTTAAACCGAACCAGATGCCTATTGTGCAACCTCAGATGTACCCACCTCAAATGTTGGGAATACCTTCCATACCCCAATCTGCCGTCCCAAGGTATTACCCCATCCAACCCCAACCTCAGACTAGACTTTCACAGTCGGCTCCCTCCCAGGTGCCTTTTGCCACTGGTCGAGCAACTACCATGCCTGTGCCAATATCGCCAGCTCCACCGGCATACTATCATCAAGTTGGTCCTCCATCACCCCATTCTCAGCCTCTATTACTTCCTCGCATCGCCCCTCTCCCCAGCCCACCACAGCAGCAAGTGCCTCCCATGACACGAAAATACTCCAACTCCAAGCAGCGGCCTATTTTGATCCGCCCCAACTCGTTTACTGATGCTTCCAAGTTGTATGCACCAGAAGCAGAAGACTTGTTTGGTAACTACTCAATGCAGCGTCGTTCCTCAGCCGGTGGTGGAATCACCAAACCTTCATCTGCACCTGCAACTCGCCCTCGTCGTAAATCAAGATTGTCTTATGATGATTCTCAAACCAGCTTGCTGACTGCTGCGCTCAAAGAATCATCTTCAACAAGAAGCCGAAGAGGTAGCGCTGTAACCACCACTGTTGCTGGCTCTGCTGTTACTGGCTCTTCTTCGGAGTCCGAATTGGATGACGATGAATACTACCGAAACTTCTTTGCTCGACGGAAATCCATTTCCGAGTACAACCCTGCCAATAGTGCTATGAAGCAAGATAGTCCAGACGTACTCGTGAAGCAAGAAAGCCCTGAGGAAATCATGGAGGTTTTGCAAGCCATCCGATCCTTGCAACAGCTTAGCACCGGAGGTAGTATCAGCGGCCCTAGTTCTTCCAAGCACAAGGTTATGGATATCAATTCTGTCTTGAGTTGACCAAGGGTTGTTATAACTTATTTAATTTTATTTAACTAGTTATTATATTTATTATGCCAAGGCTATTAATTAGATAGACAGCTTCTATAGTCTTTGATAAATGCATCTCAAATGTCCCACTGTTGGATTCAACAGAAGATCAACTAGTTGATTTTGGTGGGGTGAATAGCCCATTTTTATTCTTTTTTCACATACCACTGGTGGTGTTTAGTAACTAGAAAAAGATTGAAAAATCAAATTCAACAGGTTATCGGGTTGTAATCATAGTTCCAGTAATGGATATTTATTCTTACACCGTGAACAGACTTTTCCTCCTTAATTTTCTCGTCTAGTATTTTCTCTTCCTCATTTCACTCCATGGGAAACTTCGATCCAATTATTGACGGGTCATGGCAGGCCTGGGCCACAGCCAGTTCTACCATGTGCTTGGAGGATCATACGAGATCTACCAGATACGAAAAGCCAATTAGATGTAGTTTCTTCCTACGGACTTTCGCTGAACCCGGTTTTTGGTGGGTATTACTTTGCCATAGTGGAAATTCGAGGGGAACTCTCCAAAAATCCAACCCTCAAGTACTTGGCCAGGGGATTTTCGCTGTCTCTAGCATGCATCAAGAGCATTTTCGATCAACCTGGAGATACCGCAACTTTTCTGTTATCATTTGATTGAATTTAAGGAACTCGAGGTAGTTGTGATTGGCCGCCTCAAGACTTTTAGGAAATGGAGAACCTCCACCTTGCATGTTGCTTTGGTGCAGTGTTCATGAATGGGTGTAACGAGGCGCTACCATACTTTGTCGCTTCTGATAGAGTATTCTGACTCTTTCAGCAAGAGTCAGCCATGGAGTTGGCCACCAGAGGTTCTCAAGACCATTTACAGTCATTCAAAGTTAGTTTTTGGACCAGCACCCCATCATTGTTGCACACCACCACAGTGCAGTGTTCATTAATCACCTGAAGGTTGGAGGTGCATTGCATAATCCGAAACTCAAAACCCTAATTTCTCACGCTCCTTGATTTGGGGGTACAAAAGCAGTTTAGTGAACGTCTTCCTCCTTTAGCCGAAACTGGCGATAGCCCGAGATATATTCAAGATATCATCGAGTTTGGAAAACCGCTGTGAAGTGGCTAGGGATTTCAAGGCATCTGCAATGGTGGTAATGAATGATGGTCCTTGACCGTGTTGTCACAGTCCACACATATCCCCTGCGTTCCGTCCTTCTTCTTAATAGGACAGGAGTGTCAAATGGAAATGAAAACGGGCAGATCAGCAATCTGTTGTGCAAGTTCATCCTGATTGGAGAGACCAAGGGGCAACTTTGGAGACACAGCACCCACGAAGCCCAGTTACTTCAGACCCAAAAGAGCACAATGTCATATTAAGGATTATCAAGATGGAGATTGCCAGGATCAAGAAACTCAGAGTTCTACACCTTCGAATTGAAATGATTGACGCCTATGGTCAATCTGATATCTTCGTTCGTGGTCTGCTTCTTGGGTAAGTGGAGATTACTCTAACCTTCAGTAGTAACCCGGTACATACCCACGTAAAGCAGATACTGGAAAGGTTTCATGAGGCTAAAATCCACTACAAAGCTGGCCTAGAAGATCTTTCTTCAAGGTACCATAGTATCTATTGAGTGGTTTTTCTCCGCAGAAATGGACATTGAAGTAACGGATAGAGCTCTCCTTAGGAAGGATACTAGGGCTTTTACTTGTGTTTGGATTTCTAGGTCGGTGTAACTTGACCAGTTGAGTTGAAAACGTTATTGTATTGAAAAAGCCGAGGGTATGTGGGTTCGGATTTGGGTTGTAAGTAGAGCTGTAGAGGGAAGTTGTTTTTGATGGTTTATTTTTTTGTTCTTTTTGCTGTTTTTTTGTTGTTGTTTTTTTTGTTTTTGTTTTTGTTTTTTGTCCATTCAGGTTCATGGTATCACCAGAATCTCCTCACTATCAGATTTAGTAAGTATCTTTAACTGCGCACTAGAAAACTTCATAAAAAAGAATTCGTTCTCAGATGGAAATGGAGAGATCATAACTTCCTGGAAATTGCTTTGATACCTTTTGAGCTGAGCCAAGAGATTTTTTTTGGTCATCATTTTGAAGTTCCCTACAGCCCTTTGTTCAGGGGCAACTTCTGAAAAATAGAACCAGTCATAGTTTTTATTGGGCAAAACCCCCCTTTGAAATCTTCGAAAGGATCCCATGCAGTGATATCCCCACAAGTCTTCGCATGACTATTGATCGTTTGGGGATTAAGTAGAGCCTGTGAATAAAGACCCAAAGACGATGGCTTCTGAACTGTTACAAATTCCTCATTGGAATCTTCAAAAATCTAAGATCTTCTTCGGCAGTATTACGGGGTTAAGGAAATGGGACAACAGGCAAAATTTTCCATTTGAATTTTGCCGTTTGAGAGGCTTTCTGAGTCTTTGAAAGGCAGATGAAGAAGGCCAATACCAATGCCACACTCGTTGAAGTTGTTGACATCCCATCCCAATTGTTACGAAGTTGATTGTAGGTAGACTTTCGATAATCGTCTGTTCCGTTCTGACCTTTATCGTAAGTATCTTCGTGTTCGTCATCAGTGCAACCTTCTTCCTCTTAATTTGAATGGTAGATTCTTGGAAATTATCCTCGCCATGGTTAACATCACTTTCATCGCCATCATTCTCATTTTCGTCATTTGTACAAGTGCAAGATGTTGAGACAACAAAGCTATTTGAAGAGTCAAACGATGAATTTTTAATATTCAATAGGTGAATGCTGGTTCAGCCAACCATTATACTGGGTACAACATATATAGAAGAATTAAGTCTTGGCATTCTTGCTCCACGGATATTTGTAGCTTAGAATATATGCAAAAAAAAGAAATTTGTCGGGTTGTAAATCAATGTCATACAAAAGCGTCTTCTTACATACTCAATCGCTTTTCTACTTCGTTTTAGTTTAATTTTTTTGTTGTTTTTTTTCGGACATTCAACTGACTAACTTATTGACTTTAAACATAGATATTAGATACTTCTAAATAAGTGAAGAGAGAAGATAACAGGTTAACAGGTTTTCACAGGGTTCAATTGATCATTCCAGTACTTCTTTTTTTATTTTTTATTTTTAGTTTTTTATTATTAAGTTTTTTTTTTTTTTTGTTGTTAATGAGAATGACCTTGAAACTGGTTGTCAGCCAGAACCTTAAGGAGATCGTTTGCAATCCACTAAAGAACGAATACGGTTCAAACCAGTTGGCGCAGCTTGGTTACTGCTTTTGAGTACCGTTTTCGGGATTGGAATAAACCTGAGAGCCAGGTTATATAGGGAGATCATACGAGAATCCTAAGTGCTGCTAAAGTCTTTTTGATTAGATCGATTTTTTATTTTCAATGCCAGAAGCTAGGATGAATGAAACAGCCACCTTATTCTATCCAGTATACGAGTATCTGTGCGGCTCCTTGACCCCACTGACAGATTAGAGTTTCTCAAATACGAGCTAAGATTGCATATTCCAGTACAACCAACTTGACACAAATCACAAAAACACAATAAATGGTGGTCATTGGAAAGTGTTGGGTAACTAGTTAGTTGCATTATCGTATTTAATCTTCATATTAAATCGGATTTTTCATTTGTTATCCTTCCTCCACTAAGACCAAGGCGGTTATTATTACCCTACTAAGCGCACCGGTATCGGTACATGGAGGTACTTAAGGTTTGTCAATAACCGACACAAACCACCCCAGATCATATTTATTAAACCCAACTCACCTTCTTGGTATCACCCATAAGCACGAAGCAAAATGGCTAAAGTCCTGATTATTGGAACCGGAGGAGTCGGCACCATCGCTGGTCTCTCTCTAACTCAACATGGAAACCAGGTGACGTTTGTGGTTCGATCCAACTATGACCAGCTCAAGGAGCATGGTTACAACATTGAGAGTTGTGACCATGGAGATCAGAAGAACTGGAAACCCCATAAAATCGTCAACTCTGTTGATGAGGCAGTTTCTGGTGGTGAGACTTATGACTACGTTCTGGTTGCCATGAAGGCGCTGCCTGATGTCTTTTCCACTGCTGACATCATTCGACCTGTTGTTGAAAGCTCCCCCAACTGTGCCATTGTACTTTTCCAGAATGGCCTTAATATTGAAGAGCCTATTGTTAAGGCCTTCCCTAACAATGTCTGCATTTCTGGTGTCTCCATGATCGGCTCCACCAATCTGGGAGCTGGAGAGATCCATCAGGCTGAGCCGGATTACGTCAAGATTGGATTCTTTGATAACGGCTCCGACAAGGCTGCTCAAGAGAAGCGAGCAAAGGAGTTTGTTCAGGCTTATGGACCCAAATTTGCTCATTACGTTGAGGATGTTGTATACCACCGATGGCGAAAGTTGCTGTACAACTCCACTTTCAACACAATCTGCTCTATTACACGAATGGATTCCGGACGATTGTGGCTCAACGGTGTATCTGACTCCCTTATTAGGCCAGCTATGGGTGAGATCCGAGCAATTGCAAAGGCTGATGGTCATATCCTGACTAAGGAGGATGAGGATTACATGATTGATTCAGACGGTGAGGTCTACTACAAACCCTCTATGCTGGTAGATGTCGAAAAGGGTAATTTGATGGAGATAGAGGTAATCCTTAAGGCTCCCCTAGATGTTGCCAAGAAACACAATGTCCCCACTCCCATCTTGTCTGTTGTATACGAGCTACTCAAGTGTCTTCAATTTCAGCTTAAGGAGGCCAAGGGTATGGTGGAGCTTCCAGAGAAGCTTGGCCGAAAGAGCGCTCTTCACTAGTGCTCCTTGAGAGCTTCATTAACGTAATGAATTATGATTTTTGTTTTAACCTGAAACAAACAATAACGTAACTATATCAAGCATTTAAAGAAAACAAAGCGAAATCTTTTACCTTTCAGGTAGCAAAAAAGTAGCAAAAAAGTGTTGACTTACAGAGGATTTAAACCCCCTTTGATTTCCTTTTTAGGCCATCGTCAATCCCTAAGGACTTTGACATGGACAGGAATTGAACCTGCAACCCTTCGATTACAACTTCAAGCTGGAGTCGAAAGCTCTACCATTGAGCCACCACATCAACACAGTTGGAAAAAAAAATTCTCTGTTGCAGGTAACCAGACATTTGTTAAAAAAAGACGCGAATTATTTCATATTTATGTTATAGTCAATTGAATGTATGAGAAAAAAAAAAAAAAACGCGAAGATATTTATGTTATAGTCAATTGAATGTATGAGAAAAAAAAAAAAAGAAGATGGAAACAAACCAGAAGTTCAAACCAAACACATGGGCAAACTAAAAGGAGCCCAAATCTCCTACGAACCCGTCAAAAACAAAAGCTGGTTTAAATACATCTCATGGCACAAAAAATGGGAAGGTGACGCATTAAGAGCAGAAAAAAGAAAGATGAGAGAGGCACTAGCATGACAAAAAGAAGAAGAAGAAGGGAGATTGAAAGAAAACAAAAACAAAGAATAACCTGCTTCTGAGAACATGAGTTTAACCTGTTAACCAGTTCGCCAATTACAACCTCAAGTCGATCAGTTTTCCAGTGAAAACACCAAATTAAGCACAGTCTAGCTAGTAGACTTACTTCAATTACTTAGAATTTTTACGTTATAGTCAATTGATGAGAAAAAAAATCAACTTATAAGCACCGATTATAGATTATATACAGCATGACTCTTGTTACTTAGAAATAGTTAAGAATATGCGAAAAAACACAGCGTGGAACCCACTCCAAGTAATTAGTTCATTATTGGAGGGGAAAATTGACTTCCATGTTTTCTTTGAATAGATTCCATCTTTAAGGAAAACTTTCACCCTACTCTATATGGACGAACTCGTTCTAGGTCGACCTTTTTTCATATTGATCAGCCTACATGAGGGTACATTAACAACCTCAAAGGTACAACTGAGTTTATCACATTGACAGAAGAGAAAGAGCACACTTTCTGTAGTTTCTTGGTAATTCAAAAGAAATTGTATCGTTAATTTAAGCAGAGGTAATTGATTATAGCATAATCTCCATCAATATGAACCCGTACAATTATCTCCAAAGTACTAGCAACTACTGATACCAGAATAGAGTTTTAGGGTATAACCACATCTTTATGTAGGAAGGAAGGGTATATGAGATACGCTTTATTGATATCCCCTTTCTTTCTTTTTTTGCGTGTTGAATTTCAATTTATTTATTTTTAATAAACTACCCTAAATTTCTCTCTTTTTTAGCTATTTTTAGTATATTTCTTCTTCGAGGGGATCCGTTTTAATCTTTCTATTATTTATAATAAACTTTAAATTATATGTAAGATAAATAAGTACCCGGTTTGTGTTCAGCTACTCATACCTTTTCAACATGGCATCACAAGATATGGTTGACGATTCCACCGATACCCTGGTACATGAGTTTTCAGAGCAGTTGCTTCCAACGGAAACAGCACAGCAAAATAGTGACTGTGACATGAGTGATACCATCGATCCCAACCCGAGCATGGAGCTCGAGACCCTACCGGAACAGCGGTATGAAGATATGGATGTTTGTGCCGCCCTAAATCTACTAACCACAGAAGAAGCATCGTCTCCCAGAAAGGAGCCCTATTCAACCTCATGGTTGTGGGAGAAAGCGGATCCGGAAAAACCTCCTTCATCAACACCCTCCTCGGAGAGGAGATTCTCAGGCGGGTGGACCAGCGACACCGACCGATCGCCTTTGGCGGTGAGCAAGAGGAGAAAATGGCTTTTACGAGCAACGGGTACAAGTCGGCGGGTCCACAACACGATTGCACGACGCAGATTGAGACGGCGACCTTTGAGCTCGAAGAGAAGGGCATTAAAGTTAGGTTCAAGGTCATTGACACGCCAGGATTTGGCCATTATGTCAACAACTCCAATTCTTGGGTGCCCGTCATGGAGTACATCGACTTGCAGCACCAGCGCCGCCTCCTACAGGAGGAACAGCCCAAGCGGTCGGCCATCCGAGATGACCGCGTCCATGTCTGCATATACTTTCTCAAACCCAGCCACCAACTCCAGCCACTCGACATCAAAGCCATGAAGGCCTTGTCTGACCGGGTTAACTTGATTCCAGTGGTAGCCAAGGCCGACACGTTTACAACGCCTGAATTAGACGCATTCAAGGCACACGTGAGTACTCTACTCTTTTGTTGAGTGATTATCACGTTTTTCTAACTTCAGGTTCGTACTGTTATTGAATCTCATCAGATTAAGATTTATGTGCCAAGTGAGGATTGCAATTTGGACATGAAGTATTCGACCAACATGCCACTTTCGATCATTAACAATTGTAATGGCAAGGGCAGAATGACCATAAGAGGCCGGTCCTACTCATGGGGTAGTGCCGAAACTGACAACCTCAACCATTGTGATTTCTTCGTACTACGAGAAATAATCTTACGTCAATCTATGTTACATCTCATAGATACCACTATTGACCTACACTACGCTAACTATCGTGTTCAACGAATTGAGGTCGCACGAGCCTTTTTGAAGAAAATGGGTTTCAGCGATGATGGTCTTTCCAGGATGCCAATCTGTGTGCTCTTGCGTAAAGCTGCATCAGGTCTTCATGAGTACGACCTTCAAAATAGTATCTCGTTTCAGACCAAGGTTTCATCACTACACAATAGATTCTCTAATGTCGTGAAGAAGCAAGAGGATATTTTTGGCAAATGGGAAACAGAACTTTGTCAGAAACAAAATGAGATTAACGCTGACCTTAAGCGTACCCATCAGATGTGAGTAATTTCCAAGTTACTGTCTTATCAGACTGCCTGAGTTTACTAACATAGAATTGTTGATTTGGGAACATCTATCGATATTTTGACTCGTCGTGTAAGTGATGATGCAAAAGAATCTGGAGGACGAACTTCTCGAGAGAAACCTCTGATTGCTGAGATGTTTCATCGCCATCGGTGAATTGATTCCAATCTTATCTTGCATAATCGCTACATCATATGCTTCTAGAGTAGTTAAGTTTAATAAACGAGAATCCGAGAGCTAGTTGGATAATGCGTAGTTTTTTAGCAGCCATGCATTAATTAAGACGACTTTGTTGTTAGCTGGAGAGGGAAATCGTCTGGCCGATTCTTTAAATATCACCTGTAGTCAACGGATTTTGGGAGCTTCTTGGATTAGCAATATTTTGATGAGTCTCATAGATACACGCCATGATGGAATTAGTCCGCATCATATTTTTCTCATGTATGTACTACAACTCGTTAAGAATCACATCAATAAGTTTGGGTTTTCTTGATGAGTCATTCTTAAGCCATCGGACATCATAAAATTTTCCCAAATTGTCAAATAAAGTTATCGTTGCTGCGTTATCGTGCTGTTATCAGAGTTAAGGTTTGTGTTTTGGATATGAAGTTTTCAAGTTGCAATTGTTTTGTAATTGTTGCTTATGATAGTTTTGTTGGTCTGGATATTGCTTATGTCGGGTTTAAGTGGATTTTTTGCTATTTTCCATTGTCTAAACTTTTCCTGACTTTCCTAGTTTGAACATATGGTGATGATTAAAGGTGCATTAACAAAAAGTACGAATCTGAAAATCAACACACCAGAGGCAATTCACGTTCATTTGAGTGACAACGCCAAATACAATCAAAATGAAACCCCAATACATATAAAAACACAAATATCAATACCCTTTTTGGCTCGTGTCATACCCCTAAATCACGTCCAGTCATTTTTACCAATATGCACTGTGAGGTTATTTGGGCACACACGATGTATCCACAGGAATGTAGAGTCACACGCAGGCTGGATTAGCGGGACAGGAGGAAAACGGAAGAAAGAAGACAAAAAGTGGGAAAATTAACTTGAAAAAATCATAGCAAACACAAAGAGAAGCAACTGTCCCCATTTGGAAACATTTTTAGCACCTCAACCATTTTAACAAAAACCTTATGTAGAACCTTAATCATCAAGGTCAAAACACGATCATGATGCATCTTCCTCACTCCTACAGAACTCACCTCACTAGTGTCAAGAATGATGGGCCTAGATTCTCCGGTGCTACAGCCTCTAGACCACAACCAGGGCAATGGTACTCCGAAATCAGGAACATCTTCCCCTTCCAAATCTTTGCGACCATCTTCCAGTGGTTCTGGGTCAGTGTCCCCGCTAAGAAAATCGCCTCTCAGGCCATCATCCCCGATCAGACGCGTCCTCCAGGTACAAAGAGATACACCTTCATTTACAATCTACACGGCTAGTGAAGAGGAGGAGAAGGAAACAATGCGGCAGACCCAGCTGCTGCCCAAAATGGAAATGTTTGAAGATGAAAACCCCAAAGAAAACATGGGCGAGACAACCGGCAAGAAATCGCCCGGGAAAAGACTTTCTCCAGGCAAATTAGGTAGAACTCCACTGGAAGAGCACTGGCCAAATCTACAAAGATCCAAGGTAACCAAACCTCTGTCGCCAGCCAAAAGATTACCTTTCACTCCTCTCTCCACTATTGACCACCCAGCATTCATTTCTCGTGGAAAGAAGAAAGAGAACCAAAATGTTCTACTTACATCTGCCAAGGGATTAGCTGTATTCAACGATGCATTCACATATGAACTCCCCGTCTATGTCACACCTCCTCGAAAGCGAAGGTTATCCACCCCTGCTCCTGATACCCGAACTAGCATTACGCAACCTCTCATCCAAACCTGGCGCAAGACTGCATTCCCTGTTTTCCAAGATGATTGCGAGCCGACTAACTAATTGTATTTTATTTAATGAATTTTACTAGCCCACTGAATGCCACTTTAGGCTGAAGGAGACGAAATATACCAGGCCAAAAGAAAAGAGAGCATCAACTCAGAACTCACAATAAGTTCAATAGTATGTGAGATGAAACGGCTGCCCGAGAACTACTATTTCATTTCAGCCCTGGCACTAATGCCACATGCTAGACCAACCACACCACAATCCTTTTCAGTAAGCTGACTACACTGCTTGTGGATAAGCCAACTAATTTCCTTCTGAAATGATAATGTGTTTTCGTCGTTATCGTATCCTGTCAGAGCCCCTACGAGACGTTTCATTTGTAACTCCGTAATGTGCCATTCCATGTCCTCACCCGTCTGGCCGTATCCCGACATCCATCTTCCTGGCAGTGTGCACCACTACATAATTACTTCTGATCAGTCGAAACCACTTCCTCATACGTAGTAGACCACTCCTGATGAGCCGGTTACGTCCATCGTCTTTAGACTTTTCGCTTTCTCTCTGATAAAGAGCCATTTCCAGAATCAAAGTCCGAAGAGTGCTAGTTGTTAATTTTTGTCCCATGTCAATCTTCTATCTACCTTGGCTCGAACCTGAATGATTAAATTAATTGCTACTTGAGTTTAAGTCATCAATTATGACTAATGATTGATAAGAGGAGCCCGCTCGGCGTCGGCCACCGCAGTCTCTACAGCAGGCTGCTTAAAGAGAAGGCCAAAGGCAACTAGGACGGTGAGAATGAATGTGATTCCAGCACAAACGAAGGCGAAAATCCACTGGAGGGCAATCACCTTGTAGAAAAGCTGATGAACACCAATACCCCAAGTAATTAGATGAAGAGCAAAGGCAAAGGCCCAGTCTCGGTAGAAGAGGAGCATGAGGAAAGGAACAATCAAAAAGTCCCAAATGAGAATGTTGGCAACAATTCGGGCAAAAAGTCCTGTGGCGTGGAAAGCCGATGCGCCGGTCCAGAAGATGTTGTAAAAAGTCCAAGCTAAGGGGAAAGCTGACACTGGAATGTGCACAAACAAAAAGTTGGACCTAGGTCTCACGGCATAGGTTTTATGTGAAATGTATAGGCCCAGAACGTTGAAGAAGTTAATAATGGTAGTGATGAGAGCCAAAACCAAATGACCTCGAGCAAAGAACCAGAGCCATACGAAATGGAGCAGGTTAAAAAGCGAAAAGTGGTAAGTGATGGATCCAGAAGTGGCAGTTGCTTCTCCTGAAAACACCTGGCTCAAATACAAGAGCTGTGTTCCAAAGGTGAGTAGCCAGAACACAAACAGAAAGATGCTGTTGGCTGAGAAGGCATTGGTATGAATCCAATCGGGGCCATCATGGTCGGAATGAGATGTAGCCAAGCCAAATTTGATGTTGGCATAAGTCGCCAGAACGAAGAAAATGACAGTTGACAGTTTCTTGCTCAACAAGGATGAAGGAGTTTCGGCTTGAGGGACAGGCATTGTGTGGTGGGGAGGAGAGACTGAGGTCTCAGCTCAATCCCTCTTATACCACGCCACCACCAGGTTTCAAAGTTATAGTTCTCACCAAGGTTATCGATTGGTTTCCAGCAGCAACTAACACAGCAACAATAGATCTGGCACTAAAGGAAAGCCCAATCATAGCATTAAGAAGGGGACAGAACAGGAAAGCGAGTCTTTCTAAGGGCTTACAAATATTATTTATTTTCTCTTCAAGTGGTAATTCTGATGGGTAGGAAAAACCCCACAAAAATTAAAGTTAGCAACCTTAGGTACAGATGAAAGCCTAACTTTAAATAAGCTTCTTGTAGTGGTTTTGAAAAATGACCCCTCTTGAATTCCACCTGAAAGATTTACTATCAATTTGGATGATGATAGGTTTTTGAGTTTGGGACCTCTCTCAGCAAAATTGGCAAGTTCAAAGTTTATAAGTTTTAAACCAGTGCTTCAATCCTTTATATCCAACCCTTGCAGTTTGCATGTATGTCGATGTAGGCTGTGGAATGACTTCCCCCTCTCACTCAGGTAACTTTAGCTGAATGTAGTCTTGCTAATTCCTTACATACCTCAAAAACTTCAATTACACAAATCTGATCCCATGTTTCTCCTCTGAAGCATTATCATCACTCTCATTAATATAAATAAGTACAATACATGAACAATTTTTGGGTTGGTTTCGTTTGTCAGATGAAAATCACATTGACAATGGTGGACACCATCCAAATAGAAATGATGGTGACACCAATAGTCTTTGTCATATGCCATCGAGCCAAAGGGACCATCACCATGGTGATCACCAGGGTCAAAAACAACGTGATGGCTGAAATGATAAGAGTGCCACTGATCTCAATGTGGTAATTACCATTTCGAATGGCTGTTCCTGGGGAACTTGTGACAATCAGACCGGAAACTCCCACTCCAACAAGAACGTTCAGAAGAGGCCCACCAAAACAAGCTGAAAGAGCCATCATGGGGAATCCCATTTTGGCAATAGTAGTGTTAGCAATTAAATCCCCCAAAGAGTTACCAAACGCAAACACAGTAAGTCCTAGAACTGGGTCTGAGATTCCTAGAATTGCTCCCAGAGCTTTGAGAACGCCTACCACTACATCAGCGATATGGGAAACCCATGCGATGGAGGTCAGAAATCCAAAGAAGGCCAAGAAACGATATTGTCCTGACTGAACCATTCGCTCATAATTCTTTGATGCCAGCCACATCAAAGAAAGTGAGCTCACAATGCACAAAATCCCACCAATTATACCAGGTACATCATCCAGCATCAAAATAGTGACAACAGGAGGTGCAAGTGTTGCCTGGACAACCAGTAGGATCTTGTTGCGTCTGGCCATATTGTAGAGCACTTTATTATCACTCTCAGCAGCCAATAGGGGGTTTGACGTAGTGGAGATGACAGACTCATTGTCAGAGTAGGCTGGAGCTCCTCCTATGGAGGCAGAGGCAGAACAGGGACTCTCTACTTCTTCTACCACAGACTCTACCACAGGGATAGTGATGGTCAGAAGGAAAACAGGAATTGCAGTAATAATACCGGAAGCCATTCCAAGGAGAGACTTGGACATGAAGTCTGTCAGGGTGGGGAAAAGAGCAATCAACCATGCGTTTTCAGTGGTATCTTTACACACATTAGGTGACCACGAAGGCTCAATAGGGCATGTCTGCGGAGATACGCTTGGTGGCTGATGGTGATGATGATGAGGATGAAGAAGATCTTCACGCTCCTCATCTGGAAGATTCTTGAGACGATCTCGAAAGTCCAATGCGCCATATAGCGAAGGTCTGATCGGGGCGGTATCATGGATTCGATGAGTGGTGTGAAGAGGTGTCGGAAGACGCATGGAAGACGTCAGACCCGTATATCGGTCTTCTTCCTCCTCCTCTTCTGCTGCTTCATCATCAAAACTAGTCACGATTCTTGGAACATGTAGGTGGCTGCGACGAGAGTGGTCAGGGCTAAATGACGGAGAAGTCCTGCCAATAGGAGATCTCTCTCGGCCAATTCGTCCTCTGTCTGGAATAGGAGACAGAGAACGTCGGGAGTGATCCGCAGTTAGAGACAAAAATCCATCTCGATCGAAACCTTCTTGTAGAACCGAGTTGGAAGACTCACCGACTTCCTCATCCTCAACTACATTGGCCTGTTGGCTAGCATCCAAGAAAAATTCACGGGCTCGAATCTCGGACAAGTAAGCTTGTCGCTTCTTGGTATAGTGGTAATGCCATGAAACGACGGTACCCACATACACTAAATAGATCACCAACATGAGAACACATTCTGATCGACGAAGCTTTCCATCTGAGATGAACGCCATAGTACACAAAACTGCCACGGTGAAAAATCCAATGTCTCTCACAAACGATTTTCGTGCCACCTTGAATGGACGGGTCAATGCCATGGCTCCAACTACCACTGCGGTAATAAAACTGGCAGCGCCGATTAATTCGCCAATAGCCAAGGATCCGGATCCAATTTTCATGGACGAATAAGTGGAAAACAAGTCTGGCGAACCGTTTCCAAATGCCAAAAAAGTCACACCTGCCAGTGATTCACTCATACCCAACAGTGACGAAATTGTGCCCAAGTTAGGACACAAAAAATCACTTGCAGCAATACCCAATGTCATGAATAATGTCAGAAGCCACAAAAGCAAACAAATCAGCAGAATCGGCCGATGACTATACTTAGAGCAGTAATATACCTGCATGTAGTCAATGAACGACGTTTCTTCATCGGAACAATGTTCTTTCACAAAATCACATTGTTGAGCTCTCGGAATGTGACGCACATACGAACATTCTTGTTCATGATCAACTTCTCTTTTGTGTAACAACAATGAGTTGGCACGAGGAAGCGAGTGAGATCGAGGGAGTGCAAGCACACACAAAACGAACACTGATAATGCCAATAGTGAGATTAACGTTTTGCGAAACCTACTTTGCCGTATCCTGACACAGCCAAGTGGCCGATGCGTCTGTATCTGTGTCATGGTGAAGTGTTTAAAAATGTCGTCACCTTGATATCAATTGACACCCCATACTGATGGTATGCATTAACACGGATAAGGTTTGGTCAAGTAGGCTGGAGGTGTGGCTGTACAACGAACTATAATGTGGTCTCATGTCATGTCATTATTTTATGATAACTTAATGAATCTGATAATTTATGAATGCCTGCCTTGATGATAATCATCGACTAAGCAACAGCCAAAAGTGATGTCATGTGTATCCTTCAAGATGGTAACTAAGTTAGTCGGGGTAGGGTAACCATTTTCTTGACAGAGAGAAAAATCAAGTTAAAAAGATTACAGCACCCAGGATTCTCGTATGGTCTCCCACTACAATACTAACTAGGCTCTCTGGTGCTTGACTATGGCTGATCGGACGGGAAGCCGTATTTTCACCAGGATATGGCCGTAACCAAACTGCGCCGACCCGGAATCGAACCGGGGGCCCATCGATGGCAACGATGGATTTTACCACTAAACCATCGGCGCTGGTTGGAAAATTTAAAATTGAGAGATTAAGGCCAAATATTTTGCTTACGTAAAAGAATTAACCACTTGGAATCATTTCATATTTATTTTTTAATCTATTAAATATATGAGAAAGAAACCCCACAACAATGTGTCTAACCTGATCTCTAGCAGTTTTATGGGAACCAAAATCGACTTTCTCACATAGCTACATAACCAAAATTTCTATTTGAAATCTTTTTCAGATTATCCTTAAATAACGATGAGAAACAAGTGTTTGACAATGAATAATAATTTTGCTGTCATGAGAAAAAAAGAAACAGAAACAAGAATTCTTGGACTTCCAGTGCCTAGCAAAACACCATCTTTCTCACAAAAACAAAATAGAAGAATCAAAATGAACGAACTATTTCAAAAATTGATTCATAACTCGCCAGCGCAAGCTATTCTCATCCTATCAACAAAGTCAAGTAATTTTCCCAATGTGAGGTGACACTCAGAGATCTTATTTAATACACACTCTGAACAGAATAAATTTGGGTTCCCAGATTTCTTTTTACTGAATGTTTAGGCAACTCAATGAACTAGAAAGCAAGAGTTACAAATCCACATATCAACAAGTTGTCAAATTTAATGGTATTATCTTCTATCTATTTCTATCCCTATAGTCTCTATCTATAAATCAAGCTGTGCCGTTGCACGATTCTTTCAGGCCGTTCTGTTCAGGCTCGGGAAGGAAAATCGATGGCCACACCTTGGGGAGATCATGAATATTATCGATCTCCACAATTCCTTCTGTGTTAGGAGGGAAGTGCCGCATTCCAGGGTAATGGAGAAGGGCGTTATGTATCCAACCAAAATCTCTCGCAGCCTCGATATTCAACGGGCTGTCATCAACAAACCAACATTTGTTTCTGTCAGTGACCCCCGCATGAGCCATGGCTTTCTCATATGCAGCAGGCTTGGGTTTGCAGTTCAGGGGTTGGTGGTAGTAGTCGCAAAAGGTGAGTCCATCTACAAGGTCGTCAATACCAATGAGGCGGGCGACTCGTTCACCATGGGTCTTGTATGCGTTTGTGAACAGCCAGATTGTACGAACCTTGGACCGATCGATCCGCATAATCATTTGTCGAAGACGTTCATCTCGGTGCAGAACCTTCTCAAGAGGGAGGGAGTCATCCACCAACTGGTTATACTCATCAATATCAATATTGTGGTGTCTCAAAAGTCCGTCCAGGGCGATTCCATACTGCCGGTAGTACCGTTTATGAAGATGTGTAGCCGTCTCGGGGTCTAGACCAAGTTTGGTCTGGAAGTAGTCATTGATTCGTTCTCCCATCATCACATCCACTGCTCGATCTTTAGGGTACAGCGTGTTGTCTATGTCCAAGAAGAGTGTGATTCTGTCATCTGTGGCACCATCCACTTCGACAGGGCCCGCAATTGGGCTGTCTGGGGTTTCTACCGTCATTCTGGGGTTATCGACGAAGAGTTGAGGAGGTATAGTTTGTTTGTTTAAAACAAAAACTGCAATGCAAGTTTAACTCATCTTTATTCAGAGGTGGGGTAAACGAGTCATAGACTACGATGAAGTTAACATCATTATATGGGGGATTTTTATATTTTTTAAAAGAAGATGTTTTTGTGTCATTGTATGAGAAATGGCCTCGCACATGACTCGTCTTCCTGGCTTTTTCTATAGAGTTTAATATGATTTACCGAGTAGTCATAGTGCATAAATTGTGCACAATCATGCATTGGTGACAAGGGTGTTATATTGGATCAAAGAGGTGAGTAGAGTGACAGGTACGAGGTAAGGAGGTGACAAAGTGACAGGTAAACAGGTAGCAGAGTGACAGAGTGACAGTGGTAACTGAAGGAATTTATGGACTAGTTGGAATAGTTGGCTAGTTTGAAAGTCATTTATTGAAACTGATGGAAGTATTCCTGTCCTGAGTCCTACTCATCTGAGCCAGTAGCTATAGATTGAGAAACAGATGTTCCACATGGATTGGCTGTTGCGTTCCGTTGGAATCTCTAGAATCGCTCGATATTAGTTGTGCACTTTGTTAGAAGTGTGACTAGCCACACCAAGTTACTGTTTCTTTAACGAAGTATCCAATGTGATCCCAAGAGATATTTCATAACCTCATAGATGATGAATAACCAATAGGTGTTCAATGTTTTGTCAATCTAACCGTTCCTCTTGTGCTCCGGAACAAATACAAATGCCTGACTCTCAACAGAAACACCAGTTAATCGATTCGTCTAAAGAGTTTGCTCTGAGACAGATGCCTATAGTTTGGAAATATGAGGAGTACTTTTAATACCAACTGTTATCGCTCTGCTTTGAATCTGCAGTAGTCACGAAAAGGCTCAGCTAATCGATGAAATTCAACCTCAAGTAATATTGTTGAATGTAATCTTCCGAGGTAGATTACCCCTATCAAATATAACATCAGCTCGTAAGTGATAAATATGTGCTCAGTGCATTGTCACTCTGACCATTTCTCCTTTCTTCCAAAGACCTCAGCCCATTTCCAGGGATTGTGGGCTACTACTGGAACTCCCTGAGGGGTAAGTTCTTTAATTAACTAATTAGTTAATGTCTGATTCTCAACAAATATAGTTTGGCCTTATATTAAATGGCGGGGGGTAGCAATAGTGAGTCCATGGGTTAAGTTGACAGGTCTAAATATGTTCATACCAAGCAATCTAAACGTAGTAGAAATGTATCGATACTCAACTGAAATTCTTGAACTATCATATCAAGGCGTCAGGGTTAAGGTTGAACTTTTCACATGACTTTGAAATGTTCCAAAACAGGAAAGAAGAAAAAAAAAAAAAGAAGAGAAAATTGTGGTACGAGGGGAACGAGGAAAAAAGATAAAATTGATAAATAATAATTGTCACTAAATAAAAATACAATTTAAACTTAACATCCCAGTCTGGTTAGTTACTTCTGGTTTTTCTTTTTTTTTTTTTTTGTTCGCTCAGGTTCAAACGCAATTCAAAACTTAAAAGTGTGCAAGCAGCGTCAAAGTAAGTATCATGACTCTATCTCCTCTCGCACGACATAACCCCACACAATCATGATAAGGACTAGGCCAGGCTCAGCACGGGCATTACGCTTGACACTTTCTCGAAATCACACATACTCCCAATTAGCATCATTATCATTTGAACCCGAAACCGTCAGACACGAGTACCCTTTCACATCAGCATATCCAGTTGGATCGAAGGTGATCAATGAGCAACACTTCTATCAGAATGATATTCTATTCAATTGGTACAACAAGTCGCCACATCCAGTGAGTCTACGACAGCTGGCCTTTTTTGGCCGGAAACTGACCGAGGAGAAAATCATAGGTAGCGCCAACTTTGTACGCACTGAATTGCCAACTCGATTGGCCCACAGAATCCGGGATTTGCAATGTTTGCCTTTCAGCGTGATGCGCAATGAACACATGTCTCAGGTTTATGAGCTATATTACCAAGCATTCAATCAATTCCGTAAGTTCCCTGCCATCAAGACTCTGGAGGACAATGACCGGTTCTGTAAACTAGTGTCTGATCTATTACTGGACCATCTTACCATTATTCCATCATTGGTCACTGGTGGAATTGAATGTGCCATGGATAACTTGATTGAGCCTAAACGATTGGATGATGTCATGAGCTTGATGCTGCGATCTCGAATCTCCAGAAGGGTCATAGCTGAGCAGCATATTTCCCTATCGAAATCATTCAATGAATCGCTGGCTCAAGGACAACGCGAAACTGCTGAACGATCAAGCGATTATATTGGAGAAGTATTCCTTCAATGTTCTGCCAAGGATTGTATCCGTTCGGCGTCTGCCCAGGCAGAGACTTTTGCAGCCCAAGTCATCTCCAAAGAACTTTATATGTCACTTTCAGACATTGTCGTTCCAAAGGTGGTTATCCAAGGAGATGATGCCAAGTTCCCCTACATGGAATCTCATCTGAAGTACATTATTGGTGAGATTCTCCGAAATGCATACTATTCTACCATCAGGCGCCATATCATCAGCGGAAAGCAAGGGAACCCACCTCCTATTCTAGTTTCCATCTCCAATACCCCCTCAGATGTTCGAATCAGATTTTCTGATCAAGGAGGAGGCGTTCCTAAGGAAGTTCAACCCTACATTTGGTCTTTTGCAAAGGGCCCTGAGGCAACGTCTCGTCTGGACATGTTCAAACGAATACCCAAATTGGCAGGTGTCCCCCATGAAGTTGATTTTGCTGGCAATCTCGACACAAAGCGAGTGCTCCCTACTGCCGATCAGCATGAATCTTCTCTGGCACGATTCTCCAATCGACCTCCAAATGTCAAGCTGGGAATCGGCCTACCCATGTCAAAGGTTTATGTGGAATACTGGGATGGTAGTCTTGACTTGACATCTTTGGAGGGACACGGAACTGATGTTGCTCTTCGTATTTCACGCCTTGGCAACCAGAATGAAAAGTTGCAGCTGGACAGAGTTTGAAGGGGATGGGATGCATTATAACGAGAGCTTGACACTTATGTAATATATTAGCAGAAATTTGTATATATATGTTAGCTACCACTAAATCAAGTTGCCACCTCGTCCACGAGCTGGGCAACCTTTTCAGTCCAGATCTTCAGTACTTCATCACGTGAATATGGCATATCTGGTTTATCCCAATCTTCCTCATCCAATTCCGCTAGACCGAAAGTGGCCATTTGCTTGGATTTAATGGGACCCACAGTGTTCCAAAGCTGTTCCAACGTCCGCAAGTTATGGAAAGTCTTGGGCGGCTTCACCGGATAAAGTAACGGAATATCCTGTTGTGATGCGTTCGCTGACGTTCGTTGGTGAGCATTAGAAAACGTCGACAGTGAATCTGGACCAGAAACTATAGCATCCCCAGCTGTACCCCCACCTGCACAAAACATTTGGGTCAGATAATTGATGGAAGAGGAAGAGGTTTCGGCAGTGATGAGATCTTGAGCCTGCGACACTGTGGGGACTTCTAGTCGGGGCACTGATGGGTCTAGAATCACATGACCAGATACTTTATTGACTCGCGCAGTGCTAAGATTCTCTTTGTCTCCTTCATCACCTTCGACAATCAGATTAACAAGCAATTTTCGACACTCTGGCTCGTCTATGCTAGTTTTACGTGCAAGGAACGCAATATTCAGTGCACTAAATGGTTTGACGATATGGGCGACATACTTTCGTTGAACAGTATCAACGATTTGATCAAAATATTGTTTAAGAAACTTGTCCTTAAGTAAATCTTGATCGGATTTTTGTAGAAAGATCTTCTGGTAAAACCCACTAATATCTGATTGGTAGAAACCATCATGTAGAGCCATCATTTGAGATATTCGGGCATCGTTTCTGTAGGGTTGGAGTTCTTGGGAATCAAACACATTAATATCAGAGTTGGACAGAATGGAAGCCACCACAAGGTACTTGAGAATCTGGATTTTAGCTGGTGAGCCAGCCTCGTCGTAATTCTTGAATGACTCGAAGAATTCTTCGCAGGCCTTTTCCCACCGCTTCTCACGCATCAGCATTTTGCCTCCACATTCACGAATGACTCCCAGAATTCTTGGATGAGGCAAACACGCCGATTGGATAGCCAAAGTTTGCTTGTAGATCTTGCCCAGCTCTCGTGAATTCCCAGTTAGAGTATAATATTGAATCTGGAGAGACAGCAACTCCAGTATGTAATTGTCGGAGGCGTTGCTGTCAGTTGCAGTGGCAGACTCCGATTGGTCCAATTTAGACCGTAGTCCCATGATATGAATCTTGGCGTTAGGTAGATCTTCGATGTCAACGTACAATTTGGCCAGTTTTAATTTAGTTTTTAGCCACAATCCGTCTGCACCATTCTCATCCAATCGTTCAATCGCCATGGTGTGGATTTTCTCAACTGCCTGGTGAGCTCCTCCTTCACTCTCAGCCGCCTTGGTGATGCAATTAACCATCGAATTGAGCGACTTTTCAGCGTAATTTCGAGTGATCATTGCATTTTTACTAGCTATGAGATCCAGCATTTGACCATAATACTTAAATGTTAGCTCCCATCTGTCAGCCTTGTCGTTTGCGGACTTGGACAACTCCCCCGTCAAACATTTGATTATCTGTTTGATGGCCTTGAATGCCCACTCTCCAGCTGCAGGATCATCTATAATCTCTTGAAACTTCTCAATTGCCTCTTCAGGTTCATCCTCCTTCGTTGCTTTCGCATTGTAATATTTATTCTCACAATCCATAGCCTCATTGTCGTCATCTTCCATCTCTTCCTCCTCGTCCTCGTACTCAAAGTCGTAGTCCTCGTCTCCCGCACTCAGCATATACTCGTCATCATCGGACATTGTGATTCAATTTAGTTGTCTGTGTCAGTGGAGGAAGAACCTAATAGTGTAAGTACTGATGAGAAGTGGTATCACAAACTTTAATTGTAGAGGCAACAAAACGGTCAACTAGATGACAGAGATGTGAACAAAAATATTGGTGTTTTAAAATGGTATTGTGAAAAAAATGGGGTGAATAAATTTAATGGTAGAAGTCTTTCCAGTGTTTTGCAATGTACGCCAAGACACAGGAATTGGTTACACCTCTATATGAGATGACTTTTCTAATTTCTAATTTCTGAACTAATCCCTCTGTTAATTTTTTTTTATTTTTTTATTACTATTATTTTTTCCCTGAACACGACATTTTCATATCATAGTCTACATAATTTCATTCATGGGATGGCATCGACTTGAAGAGCTGTACTTGGCGGAAAGTAGTCAAAGATCCAAGTCAGAGCTATCACCAGAGACTTCTGTGGTTCTTGATTCTACAAAGCGACACAGTACCCTTGTCATTCGAATTTTTCCAGTGAATCAGAGCTCGTAGCTAGAGGGGTTTCCTAGATAGAACCATAGCATGGCAGACTGGGAAAGTGAGTTGCAGAAACAACGATTTGAGAAGTTCTTTGGTTGGTTGTAGGGAGGATCAACCAATGAACTTATCAAGTAAATGATCTACTCTGATACCATACAACAGCAGTAATACTACTGATATGCGATAGCATGTAATTTTTTCACATTACAACAGGTTTTCAAGTCCAAGGTCAATTGGTGAAACAAAAGAACTTCTAAACGGTGCATAAACCAGTGAATCATAGTCATTTCAGATATGATACAAATTCGTAACCTCCTTATTTTGTTGGCGGAGAACCCCAGAATCTAGAAACATGTTCACAGTTGAAACAAACCTGCTCCGCCCCGTTATCTGTTCTCACCTGACAGAGGAAGCCTCACACAGAGCATTGCCCAGTTATACGTTTTTTCCGATTCTTTTCTTCAGAATTCAAGCACTGGAAGATCTTTAATTCTTTCACATGAAGTATTTTCGACTTAATATATCGTACCGCATGTTTGACAGCAAAGAATAGACCACTCTCAAAAGCTCCTAGTCAAAAGTTGATTTCAAAATTAAGTAGTTAACAAACTTTACCAATGACTAAAGTTGGGATCTCCACTGATAAGAACAGCCAAATTAGAATCTAAAAAGTTCTGGTTTACAGGTCTATTTTGATTCAACAGCAAAGGCTTTTACATTCCACTAAAAACCTACTTGCGGAAGTAACGTCTGATTTTCTAACATTTTGAGGCAAGTCGTACAAACATGATTCTCCCCGTTGTAGTTTCCCACATTGGTTTCTGTTTCGCCCCATGCCTCAAATCCACCTAGCTTCTCCACAGTTTCGTCTCAACGTTAAAAGCTTCACATCAAACAAAGTGTCTTTGTTCCATCAATGATCTTTGGGGAAATACCCGAAACAGATTTAAACTTGCACTAACGGTCATACAAGTGGTATTTACACGTGACGAAACCATTTTGACTTTGAACTAGTAGCCTTAAACTTCGAGATACTGACAACAAGCTCATGGATGTTTCAACAGTAGCTATTCCCAATCCTCATATACCCTAAGGCTGCGTCTTTTTTACCTTTGTGCTGCCTAAAAGCCCTTGGGTACTGTACCCTTACCCTATCGCGGCATTTGAATATCCTCCCCACAAACCCTATTTATCAAAACACTTTAATTTTGGCATTCCCCTCATCCGTATCGTATAAAGCAGGCCAAGCACTAAATGGGCGGAGATAGTTCTATGCATACCTCTCACGTGTAGCCAGAAATAGTCATCACTAGTACAGGGCTTACTATAGATGCAGCCATGATATCTTGGTCGCCTCTTCTACACAATAGGGCTGCCCTTAGCAACACTGCGTGGAGGACAAGAAAGTGTGAGTGTCACGAGTTCAAACCCTATTAGGGTTTAAACAAGGACAAAGCTGCCATCTTTGTTCATCAAAGTGATGATGAAAGCTTTCATGAAGGCGTTCATCTCGCTAATGAATATGCAGGTATTTGGGCACCAGATGACTAAAACTCAAGAAGCAGCATCTGTAGTTTGTTTTTTCTTGACCTAGCTACAAATCTCAGGCGGATTTCTTACTCGTGCCTGTGATTTTTGGCCATATTCATAACAAAAGGCAGCCATTCATAGCTGCAATAATCAAGAGGCTGAAATGTTTCAAATTTATGGTTGCATGCAACCAAGCTTGACCTGTCGAGTCGTCCACTGACGGCTTTACTAATTGTGACACTGAATTTAATGGTGGTTCAGTTCTTCTAGTCTCCACCTGCCGGGCTTACCGTTCTCCACTCTCCACTTGTCTCACTCGGACCTATTGTTAAAGCTTAAATATTTCCATTGTGGTTTTGACTTTTCCTTGTTTGCTGAAATAATTATCTCTCCCGCTTTGCATGTTCCATACCGAAAGTGTGTCGACAGTAAGGAGGGGGAAGGGGCATGGGGGAAGGGGCATTTGCTCAAACATCATCGACGGGGCAGTTTCAGGGTTGTTTACTAAGAGGGGCATCTAGGAAAAGTTTCATTAATAATTTTCCACCAAATGGTGTGTGATTTCAGGGGTCTTTTTCCGTTTCCCCACATTTTCCAAAAGTCACTCTCAATCCGGAAGTTGCTGAAGTCCTCTGATGGACAGTAGGTTAAGGTTAGAGTTTCTGTTCAAATGGTAGTTGGCAATACGTCACATTCTTTAGAGTTTCATGGGGAGTTACCAAACCCAGGGATTTGTCTATCGCTTGGTAGAGGGGTTGCGGGGGCACTGTAGAAAAATTGAAAATAACATGTATTTTTATTAATAGAAAATGGTTTCAGAATTATGAAACTCAGTAAAGTGTTGTTGATGACTCCTTCCCCACATTATCATGCAGTTGTGTGGGGAAATGGAGAGCTTAATCTTGAGTCAGAGCTTAAATTGAATTGTGACAAGGAAAGGCAAAACAAAGATGACATATTTGATCAAGACAAACAAAGAAAAGAACAACCAGAAAAACAAGAATAAGAACAAAGTTCAGGTCAAGGTCACATTGACAGTGTGGGGATAATTATATATTGATAGGTACATCTCCATTGGTGGACTACTGGCCCACACAAGATACCATTTGAGAAGTAGCTGACATTCAACTCCCCCGCTCCCGATATCCTCACAAAGTTAGCCAAGAGCAAATTATCAACACCACAATATTCAAAAATGATGGCATACACAGAAGTCAAGCCAGAACAGTCGTTATATGGCAGCCACCCACAACAACCAAACGCGAGCCCAAGTTCGCCACAACTATTTGATACGGTGGAGGATTGTTGTATTTTACGATTTTCACGTCTGTGTCAAACCACCCCACAAGCGCTGGATTTCCTAAGCGCAAATTTCCCCCACCGAGAACGGCATGAATGGGATATGAGACTACAACAATTGGGAGCGTACAATCTGGCTTTGGCTAGAACATATCAGGATTGGAGTATAAGTGATTATCATCAAGTATTTGCCCAGAGATATCCACACATTTATGCTGCAAAGTTGATGCCACTGCAGCCTATGCCGAAAAGGGTAACTCCACCTCCAAGTCCAATGAACTACATACACACTCCACTTGTTGGAGCATCTCTATCTACACCACAACAAGCGCCTCCCCCTTTGCTACCAGTATGTCATGTACCCCCTAACAAACAACATTTGCGAAGATTTGCGTGCTCTCAATGTTCTCGAACCTTTTACAGAAAGGAGCATCTGCAAAGGCACATTCTGAGTCATACCAAGGAAAAGCCACATCGTTGTGATGAATGCAGCAGTGCCTTTTCCCGAAAGGATTTGTTGCAAAGACACAAGAGATCTTTGCATCAATATCACGGACATTGATTTATTGAGTAATATATGAGGTTTTCACACGTGATTGTATATAGTGAACTGAGTACTGAGATAAATTTTTGCTAACATACAAGATCTACTAACGCCATGACGTACTCAATAGATTACTTTTTCTAGGTAACAAACAAAGGTCTTTAGAACAGAAATCAATATATGATCCGTTCAAAGCCTGGAGGGGTCATTTCAATGGTCACCTTGTTGTGGTTTCTTCGATAAAAGTATCATCAAGAGTTCGTTTGAATGTCAGAAATAAGTCACTCTTGTTAATACAACTGAGAGCAATGGGAAGTTACATTATAGCTCTTGATTGACTCAGTAACGTCCGTTGGGGTCATTGCATGTTTCCCATAGAATTCGTCAAATTTTCCTTCCACACCCATTACCACCCCAAATATTCGTGGTTCTAAACTTCTCCTCCCTACATCCGGTTCACATGTCACCATACTGGAACGAGAAGACCAGCACGCCATGGACTATACTTTATTCATCTCCAGTCACTGACAGCGATGGACATGATGAAGGCTACAACCCTTTGTTTGGACAGACTTACAACCACTCCAGTGTATTGACGGAACACCTTACCCGAGTCCTTGCTACACCATTCTATAACTCTAGGCCTTCCAATGAGTTTTTTGGTAGCTTCGTAAACTCTGAAAGAAATGTCGAATTCAATTTCTTAGACACTTTTTCTACACTCGGAGATAACGCCAGACGATCCTTCAGTATTATCACCACATCTCCTCCTTCACATCGCCTGACGGTGACATTTGATACAATAACCTTATCACGTTATGTGTAAACCTTAATTCGTTCATTAGAAAAACGACGCGAAGACATGATATATAATCCAAACAGAATATTGAAGATCTTAATATCCATTAGAACTATTAAACTATTTTCTAACTTCAATACGAATTCGGGTCTTTCTAACAACTACGCCTTATAAAATAAAGTTTTTCTAATTACCCTACCTTACACGTCGTCCCAAAACAGCAATTTGGGTGTTAAATTGAAATCGCGTTTTCGCGTTTGCCTTTTCACCACCTCCACATACGTACACACACATATCCACACAAACAAACATGGACTTGGAAGACTCGCTGTTTCAGGATAGAACCAATTTATTCCTGGAGTTGCTTGATTCTCCCGGGAAACCCCACCGGGAGGGGATTCTCCAAATGCTCAATCGAGGGGAAAAGAGATACAGCATGTCGCTGGACGAGATTCGTGATTTTGACCGAGAATTCTGGCAGGGGTTAATGGACCATCCTACACCTTATTTAGAAGCCATGGACAATGCCCTTAAACAGGTTGTTCATGGTGTGCGAGATTCTCGGCATGTTTTCCCTGAGCATGAGCACTTCTACGTGGGGTTGACTGGATCTTTAGGAACCCACATGAGAAACCCCCGAACTATCGATGCCAAGTTGCTTGGTAGTTTGGTTGGAGTAGAGGGTATTGTTGTTCGAACATCTCTTGTGCGTCCCAAGGTGTTGAGATCTGTGCATTACTGCCCCGCAACCGGACGTACAGAGTCCAAAACTTACAAGGATGCCACAATGGGTGAGGGAACCACGTCACAAGCTGCGATTTACCCTCGGGAAGATGCTGAGGGTAACCCACTTATTACCGAATACGGAATGAGTACTTATATGGATCACCAGACTATTAGTATTCAGGAGATGCCTGAGAAGGCCCCAGCTGGGCAGCTACCTACTTCGCTTGATGTGATTCTCGATGACGATCTGGCCGATTTGGTGAAGCCTGGTGATAGAATTCAAATCATTGGAGTGTATCGAACCCATGGAGGTGGAAGCGGAAGCTCACGGTTCCGAGCGTATATTTTGGCCAACAACGTGATTATTCTCAACAACAAAAGCCATGTGGTAGTGGAAGGAGTGTCAGACAATGATTTACGAAAAATCAATCTAATTAGCAAACGAGAAGATATTTTCAGTCTCTTGTCGAAGTCGCTTGCCCCATCCATCTTTGGATTCGAATATATTAAACAGGCTATTCTGCTTATGCTTCTGGGAGGAGCAGAGAAGAATCTGGAAAACGGAACTCATATCCGAGGAGATATTAATATTCTAATGGTTGGAGACCCCAGTACAGCCAAGTCGCAGATGCTGCGGTTCGTGCTCAACACTGCTGAACTGGCCATTGCTACCACTGGACGTGGATCGTCAGGAGTGGGTCTTACTGCGGCAGTCACCACTGATCAGGATACAGGCGAGCGACGACTGGAGGCTGGTGCGATGGTTTTGGCAGACCGAGGAGTGGTTTGTATCGATGAGTTTGATAAGATGAGTGATTCCGACCGAGTTGCCATCCATGAAGTCATGGAGCAGCAGACCGTAACTATCGCCAAGGCCGGAATCCATACGACGTTGAATGCCCGATGCAGTGTTGTTGCTGCTGCCAACCCCATTTTCGGCCAGTATGACGTCACCAAACCCCCACACAAGAACATTGCTCTCCCTGATTCACTGCTCTCTCGTTTCGATTTGTTGTTTATTGTGACGGACGATTCCAATGACGAGAAAGACCGAATGATTGCGGACCATGTGCTCAAAATGCACAGATATGTCAAACCCGGAACCGAGGTGGGAGCTGTGGCCCGTGATGAGGGTGCCCAGGTCCTCAGCGTAGGTGAACCTTCTAAGGAAGACGGTGACTTTGAAGATGCCATGTGGGATGTAGATGAGGAGGTTTTGTCTGTGGCGTTTGTGAAAAAATACGTGCAATACGCCAAGTCCCGTGTCAACCCAGTGTTGTCGCGAGATGCCTCGGCGTTGATTGTGGACACTTATACAAGTCTTCGAAACGATGAAGGAGCAACACAAAGATCCGCTCCTATCACCGCGCGTACTTTGGAAACTCTGATCCGTCTTGCTACTGCCCATGCCAAGATTCGACTTTCTTCACGTGTTGAGCTTGAGGATGCCGAGGTTGCCCGGGATATTCTTCGATACGCTCTTTTCAAGGATGTTCCTGCAATCACACGAGTGAAGAGACGTCGACGATCTCCTGTTGTTGAGCGAGAGGTTGAGGAGGAGCTGGAAGAGCTGGATCTTACTGATCGGGAATCTGAATCTGAAGGAGACGAAGACGTGGTAGTTAATTCTCAGGCATCTACGGCTCGTCAGAAGACCTTGGCGGCATTGAGAGCTGATTCCACCTTTGACCAGTTGAGTTCCCAAGGCGGAAGTTCGCAAATGGAAGTTCCTAGCTCCCAGCTGGCCAGTTCGCAGGTTAGCGAGGCTAATCTCATCGCGGGAACCGTATCCCGTCCCAGATTGGACTTCTTCACCCGATACCTTTCTAACGTTCTTAGAGCTTCCAAGGACTTTGACAATGGTGGATCCATGCATCAGGATGATCTGCTTCAAGCTGTTAACCGAGAGATTCCGGAAGAGGACAAATTTGGCCAGGAAGAGGGATATGCCGTATTACAGAAATTGTCTGATGATGGAAAGATTATGTTGACTGAGGAGGGTGATGTTTATTCTATTTAATTAAGTATTAATTGTGATCTATTAACGAATGTGAGAGTTTAGAAAAACCAGCGATCACCGAGGTGAATAACGTGGAGGTAACCAACAATTTTGAGGAATTTGGGTTGCCATCCTCAGTGACTGAAATATGTGAAACCGATAGAAGAGATAGGCGTTGTAAGTTGGGCCAATCTGAGTGTAGGAAGTTGATAGTTGATATACCGAGTCTAGAACAGTCATTTTCTTGCTACTTATATCCTTCATGCAAGCAACAAGTAGGGACCCTTTCTCCGGGGACATTGGATAATCTTCCGTGATTCATTCTCTCCTCGATCATTGTTGGAGAATATCTATAGTTGCATGGTATACCTCAAAAGACTTCATTATACCGGTGAGATGTTCCCTGGGGTGTGTCTGGGAAACGCTGACCTCTGCAATCACTGCTTTCCTCGCTTGATGTTCTAGCAGAGAAGGGCGTTTAATAACACCTGAAAACTAATACTCAGACCTATCGTCCTCTTCGTTGATACGGTATTTGTGATTACAGAAGCTCTCTCAGAATTTATTATTAACTGCCTGGACACAACCTGTGTCGTTATCGCTCAAGAAATCTACCTAAGGGCCACTGGACTCTCAGTTAGTGCTATGCCAAGAATAGCTGCTGGACTAATGGTTCATTGTACAGGCAAAGTCTTAATCAATTCGCAGGAAAAATGAAAACAAAGGGGTCAACATTACTTTAATTTTTTTCTTTTATTTAATTTCATTTATTTATTTCTACTTCCTCAAACTCCACTACTTTCCCTTCCTCCTGACAAGTCTTCACTAGCACTTGCCATATGCACAAAGTTGTGGGGTTTACATCTCTAGCAACTTTAATCGTGGCATCTAAACTTTATTTACAGGAGAGTCGACAATTCTTTCCTGAGTGAGGGTTGAGATTCTCACCTCACTACACAAGTCTGCTCATCACGCAGAATATTATATTTTATAGACGTTTTTCTCTGTGTAAACGTTGTGTGATATTTAGATACGATTAGTGGTAGAGCAGAGAGTAACTGTGTCAGCAACCTCTAAAGGTGCTTATTTAGACAGTCTAAACTAAACTAGCTAGTAATATGGTTGCTGCTTGTATTATTTTGAATTTTTTGATTGGTTTTCTTCTTTTTCGTTTGTTTTTTTGTCGTTTTTTTTTGGTTTTTTTTTTATGTATTTATTTTCGTTTCCTTTTTTTTTCGTTTGACTTCGACAATTCTATAAATAGACCAAGACCTAGTAGCATCCACTTTGAGCATTTGCATACACAGACCTGTTTAAGATAATGGCTGCCAACCCAATAATGTTCACAGGATTTTTGAAACCCTCGGCTGTGCTCAGGAGAAGCTGCGGCTGTATACAAACAGTAGACCTTGTGCAAGCTGCAGATGTTCCTGCACGGAGAAACTGGGTGTGAACTTAGTCTTGGTGGGGGATGAAGTGGAGGGTGAATAGTGACACTTGTTTTGAAGGACTTGTTAATCCTGACTAAAACCAAACCCCCTCTCACATTTACATTGCTTATTCTTGTCCATGTCTTGGGGCGGGGTGGTCCGGGGTTTGCTACTGCCTTCTCCACTAGGTTATCGTATGGTTCCAAACTTTAATGCATGTTAAAGTTTGTGGGTTAGGGCTCAGCTTTGGGTGGTGTTGAGAGCCCTCATATGATAGATAGTAAGTTGCCTTTACGAACTAACAGGACGGCACAAGACGGCACACAAAGACAAAAAGGAAGTTGACGGACTCAGATTTGGTGCACAAAGACAGAAATACTACACAGACACGAAAACCCCCCTCTCCAGCCACAAACACACAGCTCACAGCCCACACATTAAGCGCAGTGTCATGAACACAGAGACTTTCGACTTCAAGTTCCCCGTGGAAATGAACCCAGGATTCAACCCAGAGCTGCCACTCGACATGAAATATGACCCGGCCAACTCCTACGATGACTTGTTTTCGGATTTACAACAAGTCGCCCCCAACCCACCGTATATGGATGAGCAGAACGTGGGCCCACCCATGACGGGGTCCATGTCATCTTCGACGGCAAAGCTACATTCCATTGACGACTTTCAGGATCTTGATGTGGATCTTCTCGGTCTTGTACAAGGGCAACAACAAAGCGGGAACCAGTTTACAAATGTTCCCCACTCACACGCAACTAACACTAATATCATGTATCCCTCGACAATGTCATCTCCATTACTTACAACCCCAATGTCACAAATAAGCCTGACTTCCCAGTCGATATCCTCAGCGGAGAGTCTACAAACGCCAGCAGAGGTGGTTCTCGCAACCCAGCCACCGTCACAACAGCCGCCCCAGCCCCAGCCCCAGCCCCAGGTCCAAATGCCTCCTCAAAGGATCCACCATCCTCCACCACCAACCAGGAAACCATGGAATGTAAATGTCAACGTCAACATGGGAACCGCGCCGACTTCTTGGGGCGCCTGGGGTTTAGGAGGTTCAGCAGCAGCGGCAGCAGCAGCAGCGGCGCTTTCCCAACACAATGGTGTGCGGGTGTCACATATTCCAGTAGGAACGAATCCAGCACCGCGAAAGAAACTCAACGAGTTTCAGTTGAGAGAGTTAGAAAAGGTGTTCCAAGAAACCCCAAAACCCAGTCTCAAGACCCGTAGCGAACTTGAGAGAGATTTGGATCTGCCCAAGAAGAATATCCAAATCTGGTTCCAAAATCGCCGAGCCAAAGAGAAACAGAATATCAAAAAACGTGAGGGGGAAATGGCCAAAGCTGGTACCAGCAGTAGCAATAGCACCAACAGTGGGTCGCCGTCTGCAGTACGAAAACCTCATATGGCTGCTGCTGCTGCTGCTGCTGCGGCCATTAATGACAACACCTCCTCGTCTATGACTTCGACCATGAACAGACCTGTAATGCATATTACAAATGCCAACGGAAAGCAAGTGCCAACAACAACGGTGCGACGAAGACCAACAGTTGTTGCGGCTACATCTTCATATGCTACCAACAAGCCACTTGCTAACAAGCCGAAACCAATGGTCAAACCTCAGCAACAGCACCAGCAGCAACAGCAACAGCAACAGCACCAGCACCAGCAACATCAGGTTACCTCAGCAGCACCTTCAAACCCAGCTGGAGGCCTCACATCTTCAAAACACCCCTCTTCCACTTCATTACCTGCGTTGGCTTCGTCGACAAACTCTGACGTCCCAAAACGCCATCGATCCAACTCTTCGGCGTCGTTTGAGAGACGCGTCGCCAGTGGCAGCTCCTTGCAGTCAACCAGTCATTCCCGGGCAAATTCGACTTCAGTTTTGGCCCCTCCTCTTGAGCGCATGACTCCAGCAGAGTCGCTAGCGGCTGCATCAATGCGCCGAAGCAACTCGTTTCTTGGTAATACCATGTCGATGGCTCGTCGAGGGTCCGAAACAGGGTCGGTGTCTGGTCATGGCCGTAAGAACTCATTATCCATGAACCATGTGACTGGCCAGGTGGGATCGATGACATCGTTAACGTCAATGATGACTCCCTCACTCTCGAACACCCCATCATTAACCTCAGGTCAAGTGACTCCCAATACCCCACAATTCACGTTCGACGATGGAGATGTAACTCCATTGAACTCCCCTTCTGCATACACCAGCCAGATGACAACCCCTGGACCTGGCCCTGCCACTCCCAAGTCTTGTTCTACATCGGCATCAGCACAGTTCCGAGACCGTTCATTCAGTCAATCATCTCTATATGGCACCATTGCCGAAAATCATACTTTAGAGACGGACTCCAGCATACCATTTGGCAATCCGGTAGAATTTCAGGTGGGTGGAGGAGGAACTATGGACTTTAATGGAAGTTATGGATGGAATGGATTGAGGTCTGACGGAGGTTTATCTGGAGATTCGTCTGGAGGCGCGTTTTCTCAGCAGAGTCAGGGAAGTCTCACAAGTCTATCTACTTCGGTGGACAGCATGTCTCAGATGATGGAAGACACTAATGAAACTAACCAGCAACCCAAAGATGACCCTTATATGCAGTTTGTAATGTCGTCCATGTTTTCTCAAGATCAGACCCAAGAAAACGACGAGTTCTACAGCATGATGGGTATGAATTAGACGAGCCCAACTATATAATTTATTGTGATTTATATGATCTTTTTGAAAATGTTTATCAGATTTTGAGTAACTTGTATTTTTCGGCTTCCTAAATGGACACTCCGCGACCCACTAGTGTACTTGGCGCTGACTAATTTTGGGAGCTCCAGAGAGGTTGTGAAAATCTCACCATTCTCACCCCAAATAGGCACCATAAACGCATTCTGTGTTTATTTTACCCCATAATCACGTGCATCCCCATAATTTTTATCACGATAACCGCAATCACGAGAATTGCCACGAAAACAAACCGGAGAGTTTGAACCGGTTTCCTATAATGGAAGTCTTACCCTAACCCATGCCGAAATACAGTTTGTCTCCTCTTAACTTTAGTTGGGGTTTGTGTAATATAAGGCCTACATAGAAGACGATGGAAGTAGAACTAGTGACAGGGAGATACATCAGCCCCAGAGAATGGGTGTCACATTGAAAATTCACATGACAGCATATAATTGCGCAAAATCTACAAAATATATTTGTGATTTTCTCTTCAACTCGATTCCTTCACCGCCCTGACTGTTGGCCAATTCTGCCCCAATCATTTAAGCTTTTGTGGTGACGAACAGCCTTGAACTCAATTGAGTTTCAACCTTGTATAAAGGGAGCAATCCCCCAAAGATTTAAAGAGTCAAGTATCTCTGTATACCGTCACACACATCTATCACAATGCCTGTCGAAAAGCTCCACGCCCGATACGTCTACGACTCCCGAGGTGAGTACAACACGAGTAGTCACGACATGAGATGGAGGATATGAGGATCTACTTGAATGAACAATTGGTTGGATGATGAAGTCAATTGTGATTTCTATTGCCATTACGGATGTCCACCTCAAAGATTGATTCAGATTCTGTCGCCATGCAATTGTCCCCTCACTGATGCGCCTAACCGGATAAACTCTGTTGACCTGGTTGGCTCGTTGGGACCGGAAAATCTCTGGCCAATCAGACGCAAGGATCTAAACCCCACTATTGCATGACATGACATTAGTGTAACTGTGGAAAGAAAAAAGAAAAACCATTAGCGGATCATTTTTTTCAGGCAATCTGTGACTCATGCATACTAACTACAGGAAACCCCACCGTTGAGGTTGACCTCACCACCGAGCATGGTCTGTTCCGAGCCATTGTCCCCTCTGGTGCTTCCACCGGTGTCCACGAGGCTCTTGAGCTCCGAGACAAGGATGCCAGCAAGTGGGCCGGCAAGGGTGTTCTCAAGGCCGTTGCCAACGTCAACGACATCATTGCCCCCGCTGTGATTGAGGCTAAGCTCGATGTCAAGGACCAGGCTGCCTTCGACAAGTTCCTGCTCGAGCTCGACGGTACCGAGAACAAGTCCAAGCTTGGTGCCAACGCCATCCTTGGTGTCTCCATTGCCGTTGCCCGAGCTGGTGCCGGCGAGAAGGGTGTGCCTCTTTACGAGCACATTGCCTCCCTCTCTAACTCCCCTCAGCCCTACGTGCTCCCCGTTCCCTTCCTTAACGTTCTGAACGGTGGTTCCCACGCTGGTGGCCGACTCGCCATCCAGGAGTTCATGATCGCCCCCACTGACTTCGAGACCTTCTCTGACTCTCTCCGAGCTGGTGCTGAGGTTTACGCCGAGCTCAAGAAGCTTGCCAAGAAGGAGTACGGTGCCTCTGCTGGCAACGTCGGTGACGAGGGTGGTGTTGCCCCCGATATTCAGACTGCCGAGGAGGCCCTCGACCTGATCATGTCCGCCATTGACGCCGCTGGCTACAACGGCAAGATCAAGATCGCCATCGATGCCGCTTCTTCCGAGTTCTACAACGAGGAGGCCAACAAGTACGACCTCGACTTCAAGAACCCCGACTCCGACAAGTCTCTGTGGAAGACCGGTGAGGAGCTCGCCGCCTACTACTCCGAGCTTCTGGCCAAGTACCCCATTGTCTCCTTCGAGGACCCCTTCGCTGAGGATGACTGGGCTGCCTGGTCTCACTTCGTCACCACCACCGACATCCAGATTGTCGGTGATGATCTGACCGTCACCAACCCCGTTCGAATCAAGCGAGCCATCGAGGAGAAGTCCGCCAACGCCCTCCTCCTCAAGGTCAACCAGATCGGTACCATCACCGAGTCCATCCAGGCCGCCAACGACTCTTACGATGCCAACTGGGGTGTCATGGTCTCCCACCGATCCGGTGAGACTGAGGATGTCACCATCGCTGACCTCGTTGTTGGTCTCCGAGCTGGCCAGATCAAGACCGGTGCTCCCTCTCGATCTGAGCGACTCGCCAAGTACAACCAGCTTCTCCGAATCGAGGAGGAGCTCGGTGACAAGGCCATCTTCGCTGGTGCCAAGTTCCACCTTTCTCGAGCCATCTAAATTACTTTTAGTAGCTAATCTATCTATTCGTTTGTTATTCTTTAGTAGCCTGGACTAGAAGTCAGTGTATATCTTAGAGCATACATCTTGTAATTTACACATCACTCAGGACGTAGATGAATTTGGGAACTGAGTAGGGAGCTCCAAAATATCGGAACAGTTAGTGGTTTGTGTTTATGTGGCTTGGCTAGAGTTGTATCAGATTCACCTAATGCATCATTGAACGGCTAAAAGATGGGTGTACCCTGATAATTAAGTGAACCAATGACCCTTTTTCCTTCGCCTTTGTTCCAAAGAGTCCCTGTTAAGACTTCTGCGTCAATGAGCCAACCAAAATCCAACCTGACAAATGACAGCTGAAAAATAGTCATGTCCCACTTCAGCTGAATCAGCCGATTCTCCGCCTTGACTGTGCCT
Organism: Yarrowia phangngaensis; assembly: GCA_900519005.1. Classification (NCBI taxonomy): domain Eukaryota; kingdom Fungi; phylum Ascomycota; class Dipodascomycetes; order Dipodascales; genus Yarrowia; species Yarrowia phangngaensis. The sequence goes on from ULGR01000007.1 coordinate 979,472, forward strand.
CCGAGAAATCGATCGCTTCCATGAAGGTTTCATTTCCTCCAGTGTAGGGTACTAATGGTCACCGCCCTACGAGATACACAAAGTTTTAAGTTCATCTACATTATCAAGGCCAGTCTTTTTTCATCACACAACTAAACAACACAATGTCTGAAGACCTACAGGAATACTTAGACCAGCTGGAAACCGTGCAGAAAGAACTTGAGGAGGATCCAGAAAACGACGAGCTGGTGACTCTCAGAGATGAGTTGCTAGAGTTAATTCAACTGTTACAAGATACTAATGCAGATGATACTAATGACACAGACGAGGAGAGTGAACATAATCGAGATCCATCTCCAAAACCTCCTACAGTAACCCCGACACCTCCTATTGTGACACCTCCCACAGCAACTCCCACACCTCCACGCATCTCCAGTGTCCCACCACCACCACCACTTTCGGCACCGTCTCCTCCTCGTGGATCCCGTGAAGCTTTACCATCGCAGAGTGCATTAGCACCAAAAAAGAAACTGAGCAAATGGGAAAAACAGGAGGAGGCGTTGAATGCCACCAAGAATAAATGGCAGAAGTTCAACCAGAAGGCCAATGGAGGACGCCAAAGTATGTTTCAGAGCCCAGCAGATAATACCAGTAAAGGTGAGTACAACAGATATAGAGAAGAACCGTCACGGTTGTCGGAAAAATTACTTTCCAGAAACAGTTGACTTACTTGACAGCTGCACAGTCATGTGACATCGGCGATTTTAACAGTGGTTGTTTTTCTTTTAAGGTTGGCTGGACAACATGAACATTCCACATACTAATCTCGGCTCAACCAACGCCAAGACTGGTGTATGTAAAGGGGGAATGAACGTGATTAAAAAACATGGGCTCAGAAGTGACACAAACAACTAACTCAGTGGGAAAAGTCAGTAAACCGAAGGTCAAGAAGGTGAAGAAACTAGGATAAATATTCCTCGATTGACGGTTTCATATAGCGGACTCCGATCATCTATAGAATGTAATTCGTAACATTGAAAAAGAAAAGAACGCAACGCAAAAGGAGCCAAGAAACATGCCAACTTAATAATTAAATATCAGGAATTTCAAAGGAAGAAATAACAACCTGGTTACAAATTACACCATTTCTGTAAAGGTTGATTGACATAAAATTGCTACTGTAATATTCTAAAAATAATACGCGCCCACTTAACCAAGGTGGACAAGGCAGAAAAGGTGGGCATACCTAGTTTTAAGTTGTACATGGCGATAGTGACAGATAATCCAACGTAGAACTCTTAGGACTACTACTAAATCTCTTGGCAGGGCTATGATGAGCATTTGAGTTTTGGGAGCAAGTTTTGTGAGTCGCATCTCAGATTAAACTCTGACGCCACTTCCAAACAATTATACGAAGGATATGGTTTCCTCCTGCCTTTTTGGAACTTTTTTCATTTTTATTATTTTGCCACCATCCAAGGAGTCCTGGCTCTCGGCATTCGATCAAAGAATAGCTGCATGAGACCTCAATGTTGTTATTCATAACCAAAGTTTAGATACCATTTATGATTTCGGCACGGAGATAGATTAGTCTTGGCTTTTGATCGGAGGTATTAGTGGTTAAGGCCGATATGATCCATGCCCAGTCGATGCTGCGCTGTAGACAATTACTCATGGATGGAGGGGTAAGAGTGAAGGTTCGTGGTTTCTCAGCGCAGCAAGAAATCTCCGACTTGCTTGTCCAATATCACCAAATTGGGCCTGCTGCAGCAGTTAAGTCGGAGATATCCCTGAGTATTGTACCTCCGGTATATTGCAACAAAGAGAGTTAGTTTGTAAAGGCGCAGTAATGACCGCATCGAAGTGAAACATGGGTCTTCTGGTAAACCATCCCTGGTGGCCAAATCGGAGATTTCATCTTATGGAGTGATTCCACCAAATCCAAGGCGTTCTCTAAGGCGTTCTCTGAGACTTGTCAAATTTAACCTCAGGCGCTTACGAATACTACAATGGTCCAACGAACCCAAATGAAGCTTCTCCAACAGCCGAAACGCTGCTTGCCACCGCGAGATTTCGTGACGTTAAATATAGACGCTGTAAATACCAGTACGTAATGATTCTCTCGCTAAGCACAACGTTTTCATTTAAGGTTTATATGCCCGTTCTTATTCATTTTTTGCTTATCTCATGCACGGCTGACCGGAACGGATTCTGCTAAAAAACACATTCTTGGTGCCGACATTTCACATAGCAGGTCACACAGAGGTGTGTAAGATGAGAAAAAAGGAACCCCAAACAGAAGCAAATCGTCCGAAAATCTTTATTTCATTGTAAATTCCGATCTCCAAGTAATTAGTGCGGGTTTTTCCAGCAGTAAGCCCACTCAACGTAAGTTGCTAACCTCTGGGGGACTGACTGACTCAAACTTTAGTCATGGCGTCGGGCTTTGTTTTGACGCATTCGAAAGTTCCTGTTTAGGACAAGATGATATGCATGACAAACGCCCATAGTTGATATTAATATAAAGTGCCACCCTTCTTTATTTTTTTTTCTGAGGATTGTACAGATTTCTAACAAGTGCCGCGACCAATGTGAGTTTTGTGATTTTGTGTAACTAACCAATACCGACCCCAGCCTAACCCAGATGTCTCAATCGTCAGAAGAGGCTACCTACGCGGACAACACTCCGGTGCCCGTCACCGATGTGGAGAACATGGATCCTGACTCGCAGGATCTCAATGATCTCCAGCGAGTTCTGACTAACCCCGAATCGCTTTACAAGCTGCAATCTTACGCAGAGCAGCTCTCGCAACGATTGACCCATGAGGAGCGAGAAAACCTCAAAAACAACGAGGACAACTTCGACTTAGCCCGTATCCTTGATGGCTTTGTGAAAAAATCCCACGAGCAAGGTGTCCATCTTCGATCTGCCGGTGTGGGCTGGCGAAACGTCACCACTGATGGTGTGGATCAATCTGCAGTGTTTGTGCCCTCAGTTGATGAGCTTCTACGAGGTATTGTCACCTTGCCCACCAAGATTTTCAAATCTGAGAAGAAAAAAACCAGACACATCATCCAGAACAACAATGGTGTGCTCAATGCCGGCGAAATGTGTCTTGTGCTGGGTCGACCTGGTTCCGGTTGCTCCACCTTCCTGAAGACAATCACTGGTCAGGTGGGCGGTTACACTGGGGTGGAGGGAGACATTTCTTACGATGGACTGAGCCAGCAACAAATGATGAAGTACTTCCGATCAGATGTCGTCTACAACGGAGAGCTGGATGTCCATTTCCCTCACATCACCACCGAGGAGACTCTCAGTTTCGCGGTAGGATGCCGAACCCCTCGACAGCGATTGGATGGCCAGTCCCGAGAAACTTACATCAAAAACTACGTTGAGTTGCTAGCCACCGTTTTCGGTCTTCGACACACTTACAACACCAAGGTTGGTAACGATTTCGTGCGAGGAGTTTCCGGTGGAGAACGAAAGCGAGTTTCCATCGCCGAGGCTCTTTCCACCCGAGCCTCCATCTTTGCTTGGGATAACGCTACCCGAGGTCTTGATGCCTCCACCGCTTTGGAGTACTCTCAGGCCATTCGAGCCACCACCAACATTCTTAACAATGCGTCGTTTGTCACCATCTACCAGGCCGGAGAAAACATTTACCGACTGTTCGACAAGGTCACCGTGCTTTACTCTGGCCGACAGGTCTACTTTGGACCCGCTGACACCGCCAAGGACTACTTCCAGCGAATGGGCTACGAATGTCCCCCTCGACAGACCACTGCCGAGTTCCTCACAGCTGTCACCGACCCTCTGGGCCGAAGTGCGTTCCCCGGAAAGGAAGATCAGGTGCCCAACACTGCCGATGAGTTTGAGCAGTACTGGCTCGCCTCGCCCGAGTACCGAGCTCTCCAGGCCGAGTATGACGAGTACATTAGCTCCCACAACGCCGATGAGACCTTCCAGAACATGGAGCTGTCTTTGACCGAGGATAAGATGAAGGGCCAGCGAAAGAAGTCCCCTTACTTCATCTCCTTTGGTATGCAGCTTCGACTTTTGACCAAGCGAGGTTTCCAACGTCTCAAGGGAGATTTGGATTATACTGTCATTCATATTGCTGCCAACATGATCCAGGCTCTTGTTATCGGTTCTCTTTTCTACAACATTACTGATAGCACAGATGGAGCGTTTTCTCGAGGTGGTGTGCTTTTCTTCACCCTTCTTTTCAACGCCCTTGCTTCTATGGCTGAAATTTCCCACTCCTTTTCCCAGCGTCCTATTATTGTTAAACAGAAAACTTACTCCTTCTACCATCCTGCAGGAGAGGCCCTTCAGGCTCTGCTTACTGATATGCCCAGTAAGATTGTCACCATGATCTGTTTCACCTTGATTGTTTACTTCCTCACCAACTTGAACCGAACTCCTGGCCAGTACTTTGCCCATGTGTTTATCCTGTTTATCACTACCCAGTCTATGACTGCGTTTTTCCAGATGCTGGCGGCTGCTACTCCTTCTATCGAGGTCGCCAACTCTCTGGCAGGTATCGGTATTCTTATCATTATTGTCTACTCCGGTTATATGATTCCTACTCCTTCCATGCACGTGTGGTTCCGATGGTTGAACCGAGCCAACCCCGTTGCTTATGGATTCGAGTCTCTCATGGCCAATGAGTTCCATGACCGAATCATGGATTGTGAACAGGTGATTCCTCAAGGAGGACCTTACAACGACCTGCCTGAGGAGTACAAGGTCTGTGCCTTTGCCGGATCCACCCCTGGCTCTCTGATTGTCACTGGTGATAACTACATCAAGGCTTCTTACAACTACTCCTTTGCTCACATTTGGCGAAACGTTGGTATCCTGTTTGCTTTCTGGGTTGGATTTGCTTTCCTCAACATTATTTTCTCTGAGTACATTCAGTACCATGCCAGCTCTGGTGACGTTCTGCTGTTCAAGCGTGGCCATATCCCCGAGGAGCTCCAGCAGGAGGGTGCCAATGTCGACGAGTTTATTGCTGAGAAGGCTGACGAAGCCGGGGAGGTTGAGGAGAAGATCCAGCGATTCATGACCTTCAGTGATGATCAAGATATCTTCACCTGGCAGAATGTTGACTATGTCATCCCCCTTGCTGGATCTACTCGAAAGCTTCTAGATAATGTTCAGGGTTATGTCAAGCCTGGTACCATCACCGCTCTCATGGGAGAGTCTGGTGCCGGTAAGACTACTCTTCTTAACGTTCTGTCTCAGCGAATCAACTTTGGTACCATCACTGGAGATATGCTTGTAAACGGTCAGCCCCTCGATAAGACTTTCCAGCGACGAACTGGTTACGTCCAGCAGCAGGATCTTCATCTTGCCGAGTCCACTGTGCGAGAGGCTCTGATTTTCTCTGCCCGACTTCGACAGCCCTCTTTCACCCCCGACGAGGAGAAGGTGGCTTACTGTGACAAGATCATCAAGCTTCTGGGAATGGAGGCTTATGCCGAGTCTCTTGTTGGTCAGACTGGCCGAGGTCTTAACGTCGAACAACGAAAGAAGCTTTCTATTGGTGTTGAGCTTGTTGCCAAGCCTTCTCTACTGCTGTTCTTGGATGAGCCTACTTCTGGTCTTGATTCTCAGTCCGCCTGGGCCATTGTTCAGTTCCTCAAGAGTCTTGCTGCTGCTGGCCAGGCTATTCTGTGTACCATCCATCAGCCCTCCGCTACCCTTTTCGAAGAGTTTGACCGACTGCTGCTGCTGAAGAAGGGAGGTCAGACCGTCTACTTTGGTGATATTGGTAAGAACTCCAGCACTCTGGTCTCGTACTTTGAGCGACAGGGAGGTCGAAAGTGTGCTCCCGATGAGAACCCTGCTGAATACATTCTGGAATGTATTGGTGCTGGTGCCACTGCTTCCACTGACGAAGACTGGTACGACAAGTGGATCAACTCTGAGGAGTACCGACAGACTACTGAGGAAATCGAAAACTTGCGACAGGAGCTCACTCGACGACCTCCTCGAGAATTGGATGCTGCCCTTCAAACCAAGTACGCTGCCCCTTACTCTACCCAGCTTCGATATGTTCTCAATCGAACTGTTCTTCAGTTCTGGCGATCCCCTGGCTACATCATGGCCAAGTTTATGCTTCTCATTGTCGGTGGTCTGTTCATTGGTTTCTCCTTCTGGGATATCCAGTTCACCTTGGCTGGTATGCAGAATGCCATTTTCGCTGTGTTCATGATCACCACTCTGTGTGTGCCCCTTATCAACCAGATGCAGTCATTTGCGTTCCAGTCCCGAGAGCTTTTTGAGGTACGAGAGTCGTCTTCCAACACCTTCCACTGGTCTTGTCTGCTCATTGCCCAGTTCATCAGTGAGTTGCCTTATGCCCTTGTTGGTGGTACCATTTTCTACTGCTGTGTTTACTTCCCCACCAAACTGAGCACCACCCCATCCGTGGCCGGCTTCTTCTACTTTGTCTACTCCATCATCTTCAACCTGTACTACGTGTCTTTCGGTCTATGGATCCTTTACTTCTCTCCCGATGTGCCTTCCGCTTCCATCATCACTTCCCTCATGTTCTCCTTCGTCATCGCCTTCTGTGGTGTCATGCAGCCCATGAGCCAGATGCCCGGCTTCTGGACCTTCATGTACAGACTGTCGCCATTCACCTACATCATCCAGTCTTATGTTGGTGTGGTCATGCACGATGAGAAGATCACTTGTCTGGATTCGGAGTTTTCACGATTTAACCCTCCTTCTGGCCAGACCTGCCAGGAGTACGCTGGCCCCTTCGTCAACGCCTCCACTGGTTACCTCCAGAACCCTGATGCCACCTCCAACTGTGGATACTGTCCTTACACCATGGCCGATGAGTTTATTGCTCGAGCCGACATCAAGTACAGCTACAGATGGCGAAATGTGGGCTTCATCTGTGCCTACATTATCTTTAACCTGTGCGCCATGATCATCTGCTACTACCTGGCCCGTGTCAAGGTGTGGAGAATTGGTGCCTCCTTTGCTGACTGGAAGGCCAAGCGAGCTGCCAAGAACAAGAAGTAACTTTATACCCTCATAGAATAATTAATTGATTAGTGATAGAATGAGAATCTGTATGTTATTGAGAAAACATTAGAGCGCAGTCAGTGCTAAGTTTGAATTATTCGAAATATGAGCAAGAATATAAAACACCTAACCGCACAAAAAATGTCATATAGAAAATGTTTACAAACTGACCTGAAATCTTCTACTTTCGATAATTCCATATTAGATTCACTGACTCAGGTCGTGTTAAACCGCAGTCGAGTCTCAGTGACAATTTCTTCTAACTAATGTTCACAAGTGCATTTTTTGTTTCCATATATGTTGACTAAACAATCATCCAGAGTGGTTTATGATCATTCAGTTCATTGAGAATCAGACAAGTATTAATATCAGTATTTAGTTAATCAATCAACTTATACATGGGAGTAAGGGTTCCTGACATACCCAGTTGTCCAAGAGGAATGGTCAATGATGACAGTTCTTTTAGATATTCACCATCTACGATTTCATGGAATTGCCAAAAAGCCATCATTTGTGAACAGAGGATTAGTAAACCGGTAAGCAGGCCCACCATACCTTGGCTAGAATAACCACAAATCTCGTTTGTAATATCACATTATTTTAATAGTATTTAATAAATCACAGACCCACAGTTTTCTAGAGCTAACCAAGTGATACTTATCGAGTTATGTGCCGTTTTTCCAACTTCAAGAATAACTGTAGGCTATTAATTTCAGTTAGGGCTTTTTTCGCAGCTGAAGACATTCTGGTTTGAGTAAGTTCTGGAACTTTCACTGTACAGAAACTTAATCAGACGAAGCTGGAGTTGATTCTAGACCAGAAGGGAAACTCAATATGGCTTAATGGCCTGGATGCCACAATTAATAATTGCACGACTGTGTTTTGTGGATTTACTTTCTCCCCGCAATCTCTCACTCTGTAACCCCAACAAACGGCACTAGTATTTGCACGGCACACAGCTGAAACGCATAACCGACAGGAAATTATGCAGACGGGAAGGATGTGGCAAAAGCTGGTTAGGAGATGCTAATGGTGCAATTGTTGTCGTTGTGCCTTAGAAAAACGGGTGTCAGATAATTGTCTTGAATATTTCCACGTCGAATGTGATACGAGAGACGCGCGCTATATACATACTCTTGTCATAACCGAGATATTCGACTCCATTAGCTCATGCACCGCCTGCGTCAGATGCATGGTTCGACCTTGTTAGTTAATCTCTCAGGATACAGTTATATAAAGAGACTCTAGGCGCTCTTTTTGTGAATCAACACACCTACAATGTCAGCCAACCCCATCACTACCAACTCTGTCAACGAATGGAAGGATCAGACCTTCGCCAGCGACAAGAACCGTCTGGCCCAGGCCGCCATTTCTCGAGGCAACTTCGAGGACATGATCATTGATCGAGATGCTCTCAACAAGAATGTTGGTGTCTTCAATACTCAGATCCAGCTGGAGGGTTCTCCCATCACTTACCAGCGATCTTCTGGCCGATGCTGGATCTTTGCTTCTCTCAACGTGCTGCGAATCGCCCTGCAGCAGAAACTCAAAATCCCCGAGTTCCAGTTCTCCCAGACTTACCTTTTCTTCTACGACAAGCTGGAGAAGTCCAACTGGTTCCTCGACAACATCATTGACACCGCCGACCAGGAGTTGGACTCCCGGCTGGTCCAGGAGCTGCTTAAGGAGCCCGTCAACGATGGTGGCCAGTTCGATATGATCATCAACTTGGTGGAGAAGTACGGATTGGTTCCCCTTGACGTGTTCCCCGACTCTTGGAACTCTGAGAACTCCCGAAACATGTGCTACCTTGTTACCGAGAAGCTGCGGGAGTACGCCCTTGTTCTGCGAGAACTCGTCAACGCTGGCAAGAAGGACGAGGCTTATGCTACCAAGGCCAAGTTCCTCCAGGAGATTCATTCCATCCTCTGCATCACTCTTGGAACTCCCCCTGCTGTGGATAAGAAGTTCACCTGGGACTACAAGGTTCGAGATAAGGTCTCTGACGATAAGGATGTTGAGGTTTCTGCTAAGAAGGTTGAGACCCAGTCTTTGACCCCTCTGGAGCTGTACAACCTCATTGGCATTGATTTTAAGTCCTACTTCTCGCTGATCAACGATCCCCGAAACGAGTACAACCAGCGATACACCGTTGACCGGCTCAACAACGTTGCCGGCGGAACCAAGCCCCATGTGGACTACGTCAACACCGACATTTCCGAGCTCAAGAAGGCCACCATCAAGGCCATCCAGAACAACGAGGCCGTTTTCTTCGGATCCGATGTCGGCAAGTTCGGCGACCGAAAGTCTGGCGTCCTCGATACCCAGGCCTGGGACTACAAACTTGGCTTCAACACCAGCATGAACCTCTCCAAGAAGCAGCGATTGCAGACTGGCTCTTCAATGATGACCCACGCTATGGCCATCACTGCTGTTCACCTCGATGAGAGCGGAAAGCCCGTTCGATGGCGAATCGAGAACTCTTGGGGTAAGGACAATGGTAAGGACGGTTACTACCAGATGTCTGATGCCTGGTTCGATGAGTATGTCTTCCAGGTTGTCACCTGCGAGAAGTATGTTGAGCCCAAGCTCATGGAGGTTCTCAAGCAAGAGCCCAAGGTTCTTCCTCTTTGGGATCCCATGGGAGCTCTTGCATGAGGAGCGTAGTGACGAACGTGAACGAATGACTAAGTAATGACTACACCAATAATTAACAAATTAACATGAGGAGCGTAGCCACGGATGACTAGACCACCCCCAGATCACTGAATGACTTTGCCAATTCTACTTGGAAGGGAAAAAAAGAAGTCCTGTTCAGAAGTCCTGAACGACCTCAAAAAGATGGGCCCAACCGGGAATTGAACCCGGGACCTCTCGCAAATTGCTCAGGACACCCTAAGCGAGAATTATACCACTAAACCATCGGGCCAACCGATAAATTTTGAAAAAATTAGGATGTTTTTGAGAAGAAAAATAGAGGATCACGTGACCCATAATTCCACAATGTAATCATGAATTATTTATATATCCAAGTCATCAGTTGTTTCCTTGTTTTTGGTGAATAACTTCATGTTTAAAATCAGTTATTTTCCAGTCACTTATCTGTTGATTGCCTAGGAGCATGGTGCTGCTATGATATTATTAGCCTACGAATATACAATTTCTAAACAGACCCAAGGGAACTGCTATAAGTGTATTAAGGTGAACTAACAGAATTCTATCTACCATACATTCACTCTAGGTAGTCTTCTTATCAACAACAGCTGGAGTAGATGCAGTAGTACCATTAGTCGTTGAAGCAGCCTTCTTCTTGGTTTCTGGCTCTTTAGCTGTTGCAGCAGGGGCCTTTTTCTTCGGTCCAGGTTTCTTGGCTGGTTTTTTAGCCTCAGCAGGTTTGGCTGGTTCTTCAATTAATGGTCCAGAATACACAAAAAAGCCATCTTGAGTAGAAGCCTGTTGTTCCTCCCATGCAGTTTCGGTATCATCAATGAAGGGATCGTTAAGATCGTATTTACCTTCCACTCTTTGTCTTCGTTTCATTTCTTTCTCCTCTTTTTCCTTGTCTTCCTCCTCGTCATCGTCATCTTCCACCTCTCCATCATCATCAACCAGATCTAGAGCCTGATTGGGATGGACGTACTCATAGCCGTACTTGTCTTCGGCTAGGCGGATAAAGTTGAGCACAGTGGTATCATCAGCCGAGGCAGTCCAATCATTCGCCTTGTCTGGAGTCGAGTAGAAATCGTATTCTTGGTTATCAATAATGTATTGTTTGTGCTCAGGACCAGTGGCGTTCTTACTTGGTTTCTTTAGCACTGATTGAGATGGTGGCTTGACTTTCACATTTCCTCCGGCCAGCCGGACTCTTAGACGTAGTGTTACCTCGGGTTTGGATCCCCGTCCATTATCTTTATTTTGCCCAATGGAATCAAGTCCCTGAGCCTGTTTCTTACCAGGAGACATAGCCACCGAAGGTGGAGGTGGTATATTTTCTTTAGGTCTGGCTGTAACACTTTCGTCTGTTCCCGTGACAATGGGAATAGATCCAACCGTCGGCTGTTCATCCTTCTTCTGCTTCTTCTTGGTCTTTTTGGCAGGTTCATCTGTCTTCTTACGTTTGGCTGGGGTAGTTGTAGATGTTGCTTTTGTAGTAGCCGATGGAGTTGCTGCTTTCTTTTTAGCGGGTGTCGCTTGTGGCGCAGTTGCTGGTGTAGGAGGCGACTGAGATGCTGCTGTCGGAGTTGAGGTTGCCGTTGCCGGAGTTACTGTTGCCTGAGTCGCTGCTGCTAGTGCTGCCGGTGCTGCCGGTGTTGCTGGAGTTACCGGTGTTGCTGGAGCCAGTGCTGGAGCCGCCTGCGCCGCTGGCTGATGCTGATATTGTGTTTGATATTGATGAAGCTGTGGCTGTGACTGATTCATCTCAGGCGGTTGGTACTGTCTGAACTCAGGCCCACTCTTGGGCTGGATTTGTGAATAGCTGAATGTTGTAGCATACTGGGCCGAGGATTGTGGTTGTTGCAGTTGGTCCTGACGGGTTTGTGGCTGTTGATACGGAGCTGGCTGGCTTTGGTTGTCATCTGACAGCAACGACATGATTGACATTCCGGGCGACCGAGACTGGCCATTCGGTGGGACTGACATGCTAGTTGAGACGTTGACAGATGAGATGGATGGGGCGGATTACTTGTCAGGTCGTGTTTGTTCACGTTTCTGTGTGCTGTTGCGTGATGGTTCTGTGGATGATACAAGATGCTGTGCAAAAATGACTCCTTTTTTTTGGCTCCCATTCTTACAGTTTCAGCAGGCCCATCTTTTGCTGCAAATGCGGCCGTTGGGACATCGCTAAGTTTCCACTGTATTTCGAAAGATGCATGTGTGCAATGTCTGCCACTACTGAAAGGAGCTGGGAAACGACAGGTCATATCGGATTGATTGATCAAGTGTATAAATATTGGGCGATACATCTCGTTATGCGGCTGTTTCGTCTTCTCCCCTTGTTACATACTCTATGTTGCTTATGTACGCCTTTAGACATCGGCAGTGCATATACATTTAGATCTCTCCACTCTCCCGCATGCACCTCAATCCAGTTGAACAAGGCAACAGACAACATCTCCTACCACTGCTTTTGGTGGCAGACGAAAGTGAAACTATCGTACAGTCTTACATCAACGATGGACAAATGTATGAAATCTCCGTGGATGGGTCTGTAGTGGGAGTGGTGCAGTTGATTGATAACGAGATCAAAAACTTGGCCATTGATCCGCAACAGCAGGGGAAAGGTCTTGGCAAAAACGCCATCAAACTACTCCAGACCCAGACTAGCCATCCCAAACTGGTTGTTGGTACCGCCAATTCTTCTATTGATAATCTTGCATTCTATCAAAAGTGCGGGTTTCGATTCTCGGATATCCGCAGAGATTTTTTCTTGCAATACCCTGAACCTATTTTTGAGAACGGTATCCGAGCCCTTGACATGATCATGTTGGAGTGGAATCGTTAACCGAAGGGTTTATGGGTCTACTTAAACACCTAATATACAATAAATTAAATTATGACTTTACCGAGTTCAACTCTTGTGTTCGTTAAGGGGGGTTCGTCTTCAACCATTCGTAATCATCCTTCTCTTGCTTGACCAGCCATGTCAGATTGGATTTCTTGGTCCGAATATACGCCTCTTTGGATAAAGGCGCAATAGGAACTGGCGCTTGTGGCTGTGACGATTGTGAGGGTTTAGGTCGTGGCGCGATGGGTACAAGCGGAACTGACTTTGTCGATGACGTAGATTGCTGGGGCGCAGGAAGAATCTTCTTACCATAAGCTGTGGAAGGAGCTATCGGAGTCATTCTCGGAACTGCAATGGGATTGGAGGATTTGTCTCCCAATGACGAAGGCAGTGAAGAATTACCAGAGCTGTTTGAATTAGCTCCAGATGCTCGGTTTCGTTTCTTGATGACATCAGTCTTGAGAGACAACGGCCGGACCACCCCGTGAAGCTTGAGAAATAAACCACAGGCGTTACACAAAGGTTCTCCTTCTGGCGATCGACGCCATAACGGAGTGGTGGTAGTGTTACAGTTGGTACATTTCAACGAATCTTTGTTTGTAGGGCATGATTGTGACAGCGCAGAGAGCGTTTGCGAAGACGACGAGTTGGACGAGCCCTTGCGAAGGTTAGTAGAAGACGAGTTTTGCCGCTTGATGGGCCTTAGATTGGAGCCCAACGCGGTTGTCATGGACCGGCATGACGCCACCTTGGGTAACAGCTGCTTGTGAGGAGACGTGAGGTTGACTCCTGAGTGATATGAAGTGGCAGCTGTGCTCTGCTCTGGAGACGGCGACTCAGACGCCATGTTAGAAGTCGACGACACAGAAAAACGAGCTTCACGAGGTGGAGCGATGGCCGTACTGCTTAAAGAGTTGGTTAGCGAATGTGGGTTGGTTAATCCACTGTTACTACTTCGGAAAGGGTCGAAAAACAGTGGCTCTTCAACAGGCGTGGAAGCTCCAGATGATGGCACACTGGCATTTGGAGTATGATGGCCTGAGGAAGAAAAAGTTTGAAACTGAATATTAGGAGATGCAGAATAGGGTGATGTGAAATGCGACGACCGGTTCCTTCTAATAGGTCCTCCTCTTGCCATGTTGGGGTTTGACCGCAGTTGAGCAGATAGAAGCGTATGGCTCTGTTGCTGCTGGGCATTGGCTTCGGGGAAGAAATCGATACCTTCCACTGCTAGTGGATCCAGCGTGAAATGGAAAGAGTTGTCTGCTGGTGCCGTTGATGGGCCACCAAACACCTGACCTTGAGGTATACTGCTGAGTTGAGTTGACGAAGCAAACGATTGACTGTTATTGTAGCCACCTACGAGGCCGCTAAGATTGTTAGAAGAGTTATACCCGCTACCAAGTCCACTGAGATTGTTGGTGGAACTGTTGGCTGAGTGGTGGCCAAACCCACTAGGGGGTTCGTAGGATCCAATCTGAAACATGCCACCTGTACTTGGGTTGGTGGATTCTTCTGGAGAGTCAACAATAGACTGGGGGGTCATTTCAAGGCCTGATGGAGTGGGCTCATTAGAATACGAGTTGTTTTTGAGCATGACCGGTCGGAAAGAAGAGTTGGCAGACCCAAACTGAGAATCAAGTCCGTCGTCAGGACTCAGCAACCCAAACTCCACGTTGACACTGGAAGTGGCCACGGTTGGAGCCACAGACGGGCTAAAATGGGCAGGAGGTTGTGGCATTTGTTGTTGCTGCTGTTGTTGCTGGTGTATTTGCTGGTGGTGCATTTGTTCTTGTTGTTGTTTTCTCCAATGTGTGTTTTCCATACGAGTCTGCTGGTTGACGTTTTTCTGGCCAGAAAGCAACATTCCCATGAGATCCACCGGCTGAGAGAATGCAGCTTCAGCCCTGCTGGCAGTGAGTGTGGAACCCGAGCTAGCATCACTGTTGCTGTCGTTGGGGTTGAAAGTGGCGTCAAAGTTGCCTACTACATGGGTATTGGTATGAAGGGCGTTTGTGTTTCCATCTACATCGATGAACTTGTCGAAAATGTCATTGTCTTCGGCGGGAAAGAAGTCGTTGAATCCGTCCGACTCGGAGTAGCCTGAAAGCCCAAACATGTCCCCTAAGCTGGATTTCCGAGTACGCGTAGTTTATAAAGGTCGCAAGCTCGGGAACACACTACAAATTCGCCGTGTGAAATGCGCCTAGTGTCGTGTGGATGTGCTCAGTTTTGTGATGTCAAAATTTAAACGCTGTAGGGAGGAAGTGCAAAAGCTCAACCCTATGCACAGGGTTTGCCTTTTTTTAACTTTAACCTTTACACAAACCCTTATATACATGCCCTAAATAGGCACAGGAACAAGCTCGTTTGAAGCCAACCTAAAGTATGAGTTAAATTGTGAAGTTAAATTGAGGATGATCGAAAACTTTGAAAGTCTATAGCAGGATGATGGAAGCAATCTCCGGGGTGTTGATGATATTTTTATTCTTTTTCCAATTATTACTACTAATGAAACGGCACCTAGGGCATCAGCATAAATGCTGTTTCAAACGCTTCTGTTAGGCCCCTTTTGTTACATCTCTTAGTGTCAAGCTGTGACTAATGCAGCAGTAAGTGTCGGGTTTTATTATTGCTTTTTATTGTTCATCATTCTCACCCACCATTTTTTTGGCTTTGTTTTTTTTAAAAAAAAAAATTAAAAAAAAATCATTTTTGAAGTTTGACATTCCACACAGAGAATAAATGAATCACAAAGAATGAACATATTCATTTTTTTTCCCTCTCTTTTTATTCTTCGGTTTTTTTTTTGTTGGGTTTTTTTGGTTTGTTTGTTGCTGTCTTTTGTTTGTCTCCTTGTTTACTGTTCACAGTGTTCCCTTTTCTGACTCAGTACTTCATGACGTGATTGTATGCGGATGAGACTACAGTATTCCTGCATGGGGAGTAATAGTCACTGGTATTATTACTGTTGTTGGTCACTATTGTCATGCACTCATTCTTGTGTTTTTTGGGGTGTATTTGATCATATTAATTGTAAGTCGGGTTTTTGGTCAATATTTCCAAGCTTATTACCCCAGCGCATGATCAAAAGGGGGAAAAATAACCCCACCGATGTCGCCCCCGATGATGTGTGTCGATCCCAATGTCGATCAAGTGTGGCCTGTCAACTTACGAGTGCATTTCAGTTTTTCATGCAGCTCAAACCCAATTTAGTATAGTGTTGGTGTAGAAAGCTGACCTTGAAGCAGCATGGAATTACAGCTTGATGCACCATTTAATAACTAGCTAAAAGTGTTGCTGTACGCCTGTACCGGGGTTATTAGTTGCTTCAAAAGGTATTACCTAATTTGGCTCGTCTAATAAGTTTGCTATGCACAGAAGACGTCGTCAGCCCAAAGTCAACTGACTGCTGCTCAAGATGTTCTTTACATTTTACTTCCACTCCACAAGGTTTTTTTTTCACATGAAAGACTCCCCAGATTACCCCAGCAGTGCAGTACACCCTGTTATTAGTTGTTGTAATTCCAAGTAGATGCCGGATCTTTTCTGCCAAAATGCAAAAAAAGAGACGAAAGTTCTTTCTATTCCCAAGTCTTGAGGGGACTCCACAAGATTCTAGTGGCTACTTAGACTCTGACAATACACTGAGACATGAATTGAACAAAAAACTGAGACATGAATTAAACAACAACTGAGACATGGGCTGAGACATTCTTCAAACTTTCTCCAACAATTTCGACACCAATAGGCTATGGTTAATGCACTGAAAATTAAATTACTTCTAAGGTAGATAGTTCAAAAACAGAGCGTAAGAGCTACGGAAAAAATGACATGAAAATGACATAAATGAAATATGAAAACGGGTTTTCCATGAAGGCTTGCAGAATACCACTCATGTAGTGGGTATGGACATTTCATCAGACAATTTCATTGCAAAAGACATTGTTTGATCTGATTTGTTCTGTTTTTTGTTGTTGTTTTTTTTTATTTTTTTTGTATTAGTATTTTTTTTTTTATTTAGTTGACTCGACTTCCAAATATTACCAACAAGATTAGTAAAACTTCAAATCTGTTGCATGACAGAATTCGAGACAGTAAAAAAACTCAACTATCATGCATACAGCGCCTTTCACCTCTCGTAACCAAATACCAGGATTTGCTATATCTCAAACTATTCATAACACAACAGATTATCTACTAATCGTTATCTAGTTTATCGTACAGAGTTCCAGTTAATGACATGACTATGTTATGTGCTAAACGAGAATCGAACATTCTTCGTGTGGACAACAGCATATCCATTTCCTCCTTCCTTATCTCATCCTCATTGCTTCTCTTCAGTCTCATAAAGAGCCTGCTTCTCCACTCCTTCCTTAAGACTATCAGAATGAACCTTGTATTCAAACACCACCGAGTCAGGAACCCCCAGAACGGCGTGCATGCCTGCTCGAATGGCCTCAGTGACTTCAGCGTTGTTACTGGTGCGATTCCACACAGAGATAATGTCTTCCTCTTTTCGTACCGAAATTACAGCACCCACAATTTCGTCCTGATACTGCCCTTCTGGTAATAGTGTGCCTCCAACAAGTGCCAACAACAGCTTCTCCCAGTACACAGCCGCCTGGTGACGAAGTGACGCGATTTGCATTGGTGGAGTTCTAGTTGGGATCGCATTATCATCATCATTGTCTAATTTGGCAAACTGCTTGGATGGCCGTCTGAGTCTACAAACCCATTTTCCGCCAGACACATTATGACTGTCCTCCCACATGGGTTTAATGCCCCGTCGGAAAACCTGAAACTCCGACGTATAAGGAAGCTTGTCAACATGTTTCAAGTGACCATAAAACGACCAGAACTCCTCCACTGTGGTAAACGTACACACCCGTTTTGTGGCAGCCTCATAATTGGAAATTCTCACGCCTTGGGCCCGGTAAAAAAACCAGATGGTCCATTGTGACTCCAGGATGCGCTGACCTAACCGAGGGACCACAACAATCTCGTTATTCTCATTCACCACAGTTTTAGGGTCCATTAAAGGCGACGTTGGATCATCGTATGGAACCTTAGGTGGTGCTCCTCCGCCCCCTCCACCACCTACCCCTCCACCATGATGGCCCATATGATGATGCTGTATCCGATCAAACCGCTTGGATCCTCCTATAGCCCCCACTGTTGGAGATGATGATGCAGATGAAGATGATGAATCTTTGGATCGGGGACGCCATGGCCCCGCTCTGGTTGATCCCACAGGTGCCGTGTGACCCAGTTGGCTTGCGCTATTGGCTCCCGAGCCGTTTACATTGCCAAAGCTGAAATCAGAGGGTTTCTTGTTCCAAATCGAAGAAATGTCCGACATGGTAATAATGGTTATGATGTCAAGAATTGGTTTTTACACCCAAACTTAATCTTGTGTGGGGTGGTGTGTACTCTACGGTCGGTGACGATGATGAATATCCCTCCACTAAGTTTCTTGAACCTCAAAGTCTCAAGCCCAATCAAACCCAGTTTTTCTGTTTCTATTGATATTTCTAGAATTCATTTTTGTTGTTTTTGCCACTGCAACCAATAGTTATAATCATTCTCCATAAATCTAAATGTGAATCAGTTTCAAATCTTACCAGCCTTGCAACTTCCTTTTTCGTTTAGCCAGGGCAAGGCTGAGTCCACATTCATAGTCACAAAGCAAGTCTTAGAACTTCCTTTTTAGTGAAACCGGGTGGTATGTATTCGTGACTTTATGCTACTGAAGTAGGCCACTCTTGTAAAACAGAAAAGCTCTAGAAACAATCTACCTGGATTGTTAACAGTTGGATCAGGAATGTCGAAGCTCTGAAGCAAGTCATTTCGTCTAAGACACTTGCTTGACTACTGAGTTAGAATTTGAAACTATACAATAGCTTTCTTCGTTTGCTATGAAAGCTCTTACTTGCAACAGTTGGTTTCATGTCATTGTCCAACCAAATCTAATGAAGATTTCGTTGCTTATTTTTGGAACAATGTAGAGATAAAAAGCATGCCAAGAAGATAAGTGAGATCATCCAGCCCTTCTTCTTATAGTCTGCAGAATTGGAGAGCCAAGCAAATCAACCGAAATTAAATGGAATAGCTTTTAGATGTGTGTTTTAGAACGGTAGTTAAGTAGAATATATAGGAAAAACAAATGTTACAGAGAAATTCATATTGATAGGCCACAAAACTGGAGCCACCTACATTTTCGATGACGTAAGTGAAATAGTAAGACCCCATTAAAGTTTAATTTTTTTTTACATGGATAGCCGTTGACAACCGTTGAAAACGACAGTAAGAGTAAGGTTTTGTAACAATTGACAAAGTCGATGTATATGGAAACCCCCAGAGAGTAATTCAGTCGATTGCTCGCTCAATTGACTCAGTATGAGAGATTCACATCGAGAAGCTTCTGGGTCTTGGTTGAAAAGCTGAGCAATACACAATTGGATTAGTTCCAGTGCACGGATGGAACTAGCTCATGTGAATGCACTCATCTCATCAACAATAGAATTCATGTAAAGAAGGTCATCGACATCAGCTTTGATGATGTCACCGAACTGACACACAAAATAAAGTTTAACCTTGTTGGGTAACTGTCAACCATTGACATTGCAGCAATTAGTATTTACTGCACTCTACTTCTTCCCCATCAGAAGAAAAATAATAAAACGCACAGCCACTCGCTAATGAATAGAAAAATCGTTTTGGCCAGTGCAAGTTGCCTATCACGGGCGGCCGTCGTCAGCCGGTCTTACCCCGCTTGTGGGGCGGTCTCAGGGTTAGGGCTAACTAACCACACGGCACTTGGTGTGCATAGTCCCTGCGGGAGGACTTTCCACCATCCGAGACCTGTCTCTTCTCTTTCTTCCTCCACAAACAGAATGGCTGATCTCAAGACTTTTTTCGATACTGTTGATTCTCTCAAGCCCCAGTTCATTGACCGTGAGTTTTGCTTTGCCTGAATGGTATGGTTGTTCCGTTGGGTTATCCCATAGTCGCCTTTTAACTATACTCAAATGACTGTGGTTATGTCATTTGAACTAGATCAATTTGACATGAGTTAATTATCTTAACTTCTTACATGTCACTCTACACAATGCACAATCGAATTTGACTAACTCAGGACTGGCTGAGGCCGTGGCTATCCCATCTGTGTCCGCAGACGCAGAGCACCGACCTGAGGTGGTGAAGATGAGCCACTGGGCTGTAGAGCAGCTCAAGGCTCTTGGTGCCCACGACATTGAGCTCCGAGAACTCGGTGTCCAGGAGGGAACTGAGGATCTGCAGCTTCCTCCCGTTGTTCTTGCCAAGTACGGCAATGACGCCAACAAGAAGACCATCCTCATCTACGGCCATTTGGATGTGCAGCCCGCTCTCAAGGAGGACGGCTGGGATACTGATCCTTTTGTGCTCCATGTCGACGAGGAGAAGGACGTCATGTACGGCCGAGGTGCTACTGATGACAAGGGCCCCGTTATTGGTTGGCTCAACGCCATTGAGGCTTACAAGAAGGCCGGCATCGAGCTTCCTGTCAACCTGGTTATGTGCTTTGAGGGTATGGAGGAGTCTGGATCCCTTGGCCTTGAGCAGCTTGTTTTCGCTGAGGGCGACAAGTACTTCAAGGGTGTTGATGCTGTCTGTATCTCCGACAACTACTGGCTAGGCACCACCCATCCCGTTCTGACTTACGGTCTGCGAGGCTGCAACTACTACTCCATCACCATCTCTGGTCCCGGTGCCGATCTGCATTCCGGTGTTTTTGGTGGTATTGTCAACGAGCCCATGATTGATCTGTCCAAGGTGCTGGCCACCCTGGTTGACAACAAGGGCAAGATTCTCATTGATGGCGTCGACAAGATGGTTGCCCCTCTCACCGAGGAGGAGCGAGCTCGATACGACGATATCCACTACGACATCAGCGAGCTGTCCGAGGCCACTGGCGGAAACGATATCAACATGCACACCACCAAGGAGGCCACCCTCATGGCCCGATGGCGATACCCTGCTCTGTCCATCCACGGTGTGGAGGGTGCTTTCTCCGGCGCTGGAGCCAAGACCGTCATCCCCGCCAAGGTGGTTGGAAAGTTCTCCATCCGAACCGTTCCCAACATCAACTCCAAGATGCTTGATGAGCTGGTGTTTGCCCATGTTAAGAAGGAGTTTGCTAAGTTGGACTCTAAGTGCAAGCTTGAGGTTGAGCTGGTCCACGACGGTGACTACTGGGTTTCCGACCCCAACAACTGGAACTTCACTGCTGCCAAGAAGGCCACCAAGGCTGTGTGGGGTGTCGACCCCGACCTCACCCGTGAGGGAGGCTCCATCCCCATCACCCTCATCTTCGAGCAGGCCACCAAGTCCGACGTTCTGCTGCTGCCCATGGGCCGAGGTGACGACGGTGCCCATTCCATCAATGAGAAGCTCAACATCTCCAACTACATTGGTGGTGTCAAGACTCTGGGTGCCTACCTGCATTACATTGCTGAGGAGAAGACCCAGTAACTTGAATCTGTAAAATCAATATATCCATGGTGAAAACAATTCTCCTGTTTCTGTCTCTGTAACTCAATATTAGTCAGCCCACCGTGTAGAATAAGGAATACTGGTTGTCTAAGGGAATTGAAAGACTGGAAAATTGACTTCATCATCTCTAGATCGAGACTTACCATCGTGTACGATAATTGAGCAGTTGGCGATTGTTATTGTTTCATTCAATCCAATGCAGCAAGAGTTTCCATGCACCCCCACAGTTTCAAAGAACCTGACAGACTAAGCCGGGAATCTCCCGATAATAATGAAGTAAATATTACTGGACCATTTCGACCGAATCTGCACCGATGGTAACCTGATTTTAAAAGTCGCCGGATTGTAAAGCTTTGTTGCATTATCCTTTGTCTCACTCTGTGGTGCAAACAAGGAGACTAAAGCTTTGTTGGGGAAGGCTCACAAAGCTTTGTTAAGACAAGAGATGTCTTGGCGCGAGAGTCAGATGACTGACTGACTTTGGACTGAATTGTGGGGGAAGCAACCTGTAATGGTGGTATTGATGAAGTGTGCTAAGGTCAATTAAAAGTGATAATGTAATACTGGCTACGGTTTTCATGTGTGGTCATATAAATATAATGTCTATCATAAATCGTTAAGTTAGTTTACCAGAAATCACCGTGGTCCTTCATGGCAGCAGACACCTTGAGGAAACCGGCAATGTTGGCACCCTTGACCAGGGAGGGGAGACCATCGACCTTCTCAGAAGAGTAGGTAGAGGCAGTCTCGACACAGGTGTTGAAGCAGTCAACCATAATGTCCTTGAGCTTCTGGTCGACCTCGTCCTTGGTCCAGGAGATTCGCTGGGAGTTCTGGGCCATCTCAAGACCGGAGACAGCAACACCACCGGCGTTGGCAGCCTTACCGGGACCGTACCAGATACCGTTGGGTCGGGCCATTCGCTCGGCCTCGAAAACCTCAATAGCATCGGACTCACAGCCCATGTTGGATCCCTCAGCGATGAACTTGCAGCCAGCTGCAACTAGATGCTTGGCCTCATCACCAGAAACCTCGTTCTGGGTGGCGCAGGGGAGGGCAACGTCAACCTTTCCGACGTGGCACCAGGGTCGGGCATCCTCAATGTACTTGAACTTGGTCTCGGGGAGAACAGAAGAGGGGTAGAGGGAGGCGAGCTCCTTGTGCTGGAGCTTGATGTCGGCGATCTGCTCGATCTCGGCAGGGGTGAAACCCTCAGTGAAGTCGGAGACAAGCACAAGAGCACCCTTAGAGTCAGACATGGAAACAACAGTTCCACCAAGCTCAATAACCTTGAGAGCAGCGTACTGGGCAACGTTACCAGAGCCGGAGATGGCAACTCGCTTGCCCTTGAAAGACTCCTTGCCGGAGGTGGCGTACTCAATCATCTTCTCAACGTAGTAGACCAGACCGTAACCGGTAGCCTCGGGTCGGATCAGAGATCCACCCCAGGTGAGACCCTTACCGGTGAGAACACCCTCCCAGGTGTTCTTGAACTTCTTGTAGGCACCGAACAGGTAACCAATTTCTCGGCCTCCAACACCGATATCACCAGCAGGGACATCAGTATCAGCGCCAATGTGTCGGTGGAGCTCGCCCATGAAGGCAGTGCAGAATCGTCGGATCTCGGAGTCGGACTTGCCCTTGGGGTCGAAGTCAGCACCACCCTTACCACCACCAATGTTGAGGCCGGTCAGGGCGTTCTTGAAGATCTGCTCGTATCCGAGGAACTTGAGAATGGAGAGGTTGACGGAGGGGTGGAATCGGAGACCACCCTTGTAAGGGCCAAGAGCGGAGTTGAACTGGACTCGGTAGCCACGGTTGACCTGGAGGTTGCCCTCATCATCTTCCCACACAACTCGGAACTGGATGACTCGCTCAGGAACAGAGACGACGGGGATCACCTTCTGGAACTCAGGGTGCTTCTCGAAAAGAGTGGAGTCGTGGATGGAGTTGTACAACTCGTCGTAAGCCTGTTGGAATTCGGGTTCAGCGGGGTAGTTCATTGTGGAGATCTCTGTATTGTTAACGACTTTCAATATTGGTCCACACCAACCTCTATATATACACATTTGTGCCTCAAATAAACTTACATAAACCTGCATGTAATAAAAGTTTAACATACTTGTGAAAAACGCACAAGGTGTTTGATAGTGAATGAAGGCCTAAGATATGGGTGTCAATTTGAAGCCATTGAGACTCAAAATGCAAATTTCTGGATGATTATCTAAAAAATCGCCCTCTCTAACCCATTTTATCTCGCTGGCTTCTTCCCATTGGCTGAGATAACGAAACCTTCAACAACTTAGACTTTCTCGGGCCTTGTTTGGCCACACCGGTGGTGCATGCTTATCAATGCCGTTGTGGCCAATAGGAGGCTAGTATTTCTGGAGTTGAACCTAATTTTGATTACTGAACTATTTTGTGAACTTTATTGATTATGAAAGAGAACAACACCAAGCGGATAAACTTGACCCCACTGTGTAGATCCAGACTGTGACACAGTTCTTGATGGACTCAGTGATAAATTTAATATAGGCACTGACTCATCACAAACATATTTATCCAGTATAACCCTTAGTCCAGTAATACCCTGGTCTACCCCGCCGGATAAACCAATGGTCAGTCATTACGGACCCACACCGAAAATTATGGTAAGTCCATAACCATACCATGCAACCTCGTCTTATCGATCTACTGTCATTCGCTATGGCAGGTTCGTATCATATCTACAGCTGGCTGGCCTATTGTACTAGTCGGATTCGGCCGATTCGGGCATGCAAGAAAATCCATCACCATGCATAATCACACACCCCAGCGCCCAATGAGATCTGGCCGCATGAACAAGGCATGGTTGTTTCCTTTTGCTCACAAACTATGGGGATAATCGTTTCCTCTTAAAACCCTGTTTCGACCGTACTCAGTTATATGGACCTTAATCTACCACCCCTCCCTCCATAAATGAGCCACACGCGACCTTCATAAATTTATCACACATATGGTTTATGCCACTCTATGCTGCACTATGCTACACTATGACATAATCCCGTGCATACGTCTACACCGCCGTGCATATGCCGATATTCGATTTGACTTGTCTGAGATTGGTCGGTGGACCTCCGGCTGTTAACGAAGGCTTGTGGGGAACCAGCTGCCCCGTGTAAGAAATGATGAAAATACCGGTGATAGACGATTTTCCGGGTATAAGTCTAATCATAGCTCTTAAGGACAGAATTAAAGTCGACCAACGCCACTCACCAGCCACTTACAAGTCCGAAAAACTTTTTCAGCCTTT
Organism: Yarrowia phangngaensis; assembly: GCA_900519005.1. NCBI lineage: Eukaryota > Fungi > Ascomycota > Dipodascomycetes > Dipodascales > Yarrowia > Yarrowia phangngaensis. Next base: position 1,003,832 of record ULGR01000007.1, read on the forward strand.
TTCAGACAACGAAAAGAAACCGGAAAAATCTCTAGAATAAAATTTAACTTTAATTATATCCAAGGGTATGGTGAATCCCAGAAACCACCATATGTGAGATTATTGGGGTCTAACTCGGGGAATTGATGTTCTAGTTTTTCTCTGTGAATCAAGTGATTTTTGGTTTATTACAACTACCCTTTCATTTCAGTCTCACTAATGTGGCAGTGGGTGTGGTTTTTGGTACCCTGCAACTATCGGAATTTTTAGGAATATATAAAGTTTTATAAAACTGACTTTTTCATAAGCACCCCCCACGCGTGACCCCGGCTATTGAACGGATGTTGCCAATAGCCGCACTCCCAAAATAATGACACCCAGATTATTCGTGAATGTGAAATAGTCAAGTTTTAGGTGACTAATGTGAATCATGTAAGGAATGTTGTGATATGCAACCTCAATTTAGATGTTATAGTTGTAAAGTTACCAGCAAGCTGAGGATTTGGATAGATGATTAATCGGAGATTATTAATCAGCTGAAAGATGAAGCAAAACGAGGGGTGGATTAATTCCTGTAGACGACCTTCTAGACCCGCTTACAAATTCTGATGACGTCCAAATACCGAGTCAATTACCATTATAACCCGAGATTACGAAACTCCATAATTGTAATTCACTCAACAAAAGATGGGAGCCATTGCAAGGTCAGCCAAAAGAACAAGCCAAAAGAACAATTTCAGACATGTCCCAAATCTGTAGAACTTCTCCACGACTAAACGAGAGTGGTTAGCTCTTGCACCACATAAGGGTGAACAGAAACTCAACTGTTTTGTGAACAAAGGACTTCTCGGGTCCAGTGAGGAGTTTTTAGTGATTTATTTTCCCTCTTTTATTTTATTTTATTTTTAATATCATCCCATGAGTCCTTATTATCACGTCACTCTACACAAGAACTCCGGAAATCACATTCATATGAGATTTATATTTCCAGCGCTTAACGCTCTGGAGAGAATAATTATTATGGTCAATACTAGCTACGTGAAGGTCTACTACGAGATAAAACCACACCCATGCATTGTCTATTTAGTTGTTTCTTAGGAGAGATAGTTCAAAGTCGTCACGTCGACTAGAGGATCCCTCAGACCGTTCGTCGGCGTCATCCAAATCGTCAAGCTCAAACTTTCCAGCGTCAGGACCTTCAAGACCAAGCTCTTCCTCGTCTGTTGCTAGAGGAATATGCTGTTGCTGACCAGTCAACTGAGTTCCAGAAAGATACTTGTAGAGGAAGATGAGTGCGAGGAAAAGGAAGTAGATAAGGAAAGCCGCGGAAGATAGAGTCAGCAAATATGACGAATGATCGATGCCTGCGTCGTTCAAATATGCCATTTGTTCTTCTGTGGCTCCCATAAAACAGACTCCAGACTCCACCAATAGGAAAGGAGGCAGAAATTGCCATGCCTTAGCCACGGCAAGCTTGGAAGGGCCATCCTTGAGAACAAACGAAATTTCCACGATTCGAGCAAATCCAGCAAGCATGAGGACCCATCCGAAAAATGAGTGCACCTTGGTAGATACTTCCAAATGTTGGGCATGCTCACTCATGGCGTACCCAGTGAAGATAAGTACAATGGAAGGGATATGGTTTCGCATGGGAGGAGAACCAGCAATCCATCGTTTTCGGGACAGCAGGATTCCCACCAGACCAGCCGCCCACCAAATGATGCCCATGGAGGTGTGTTGGTAGTCTCCGTGGGACCAGGGCTGACCCCATCTGTGTTCTGTAAAGGTGTTAACGATTCCCCATAGCATGATAAGGGTGGAATCGTAAAACTCCTGGGAGTTGTTTCGCTTGGCCAGCCACGCTTCTCCCAGCAACAGCATGATTGTTAGAATACATCCATAGGCAATAAAGGAAGATCCCATGATTCCATGAGCCAGACATTGTCCCAGATGGTCTTCATGGCACCATCCGAACAGGGTAATGAAAATAAATCCAAACTGGACCCAAGAGGCAATCGGCAGGAAACATGCCAGTACAAGAAGACATTTGGACAGCACGTTTCGAACCCGGTAGAAGAATGGGTATCTTCGTAGAACGCTGTTCTGATCAAGTTCACCATCATTAGTTCTCAATGGAATTTGCAAAAACACTGCAAAGAAAACTTGTACGCCCATAAGAATCATAAGGCACCATCCCCATACTTCTGCGATATTTGGCGACGCGTATTGTCGTCCTCCATGAGTAAGGGCAAAAACCATTCCCACCACCGCCGTTGCGGCGGCCACGATCTGCATGGGGATAAAAAACCGGTTACGTGCCAAACCCATCATCAGCCCGATAGGGAAAAGAATTCCAAACGCCAACAGAGTCACCAGCACTGAGGTCCACATTCCTGCTCCCACACTCTCGTTGGACGTGTATTGGCCAGGGGGGATCGTGTGGTTGCCTTCATCGTACGCGGGAAGCGTGCTTCCATGGTGATGATGACCTTCGTCTCTAACGAAATAGTTCATTGTCGAGTTGAGTGGAAGGGTTAGTTGGAGTTGCGCTATAAACTGTAATAGAGTTAGTGGGGATTTTCGGAGTTAGAGGAGAACCCACCGATACTAAGTGTAATCAGCTGAAAAGGGGAATTATCCTAGTTCAAATCAATAGACTGGTTTATTTTCAAGGAATTAGAAGCCGATAATACGGGTATATATCATAATGGAACGGTGACTACGCAACTCTTGAAGGTGTCTATTTATAGTTTTAATGCAGAATCTGGCATTTGAGCGGTGACAACGAAGACCCAGGAGTGGACTGGTCCTTAGGCGTGGATTGAAAATGTGTCACAAACGCAGTCTTGCCGAAATAATTCTTCCAATCTTATTTTAGCGGACTTACGTATGATTTAACAACACCATCCCATTCTACATGTTATTAATGAAACTACCACTAAATCCGAGTCTTAGCGAAACACAGGCGAGAAATGATGATAGATGTAATGGCACTTTTGCAAAAAGTCATAGGCGTTGGGGTACAGATATCTGACATCCACTCTTTAATCCCCTGAGAGCACCAACAAGGAAAGCCTTTTTTTGTTCACTTCCGGTTTCAGGAAACCTCACAATGTCAAAATTGCACGTTTGCGACGTTGCCTCCAATTAGAATGGGGATTTTTGCTGGGCTAAATCATTGAGGTCTTCAAGAACGTTTGATTACTGTAGATCAAGGTGACAGAATTACCAAAAGGCTACAAGCTGATAGTAGGAAATACTAATTTAGTGAACTATGGAGAATACGCATTTAACATCATAGGTATATCAAATAATACTTATATAAAAAGATGAACATCCTAGCATTTGTACGACCCAATTTCAGTTGTGTTTCTCCTCAAACATCAACGAATCAGCTTGATTTATTTCTTTATTTAATTTATTTCTTTTTCTTTAATTTATTTATTATTATTATTTTCTTCATTTTTCCAATCGTATATCCGCACCCAACTTAAGTTTAGCGTGCTATATGCACAACATCCAAACCACCACCATCTCCACATCATGACGATCGACTTTGAAAACATCATCCCGCCGAAGCTGGGGGCGCGGGAGCCGATTTCATGGAACAGAAATGGCACCATTGCAAGCATATCTGACAATGGAGTGGAAACCAGTCAACTGGCATGCACCAATGGAGAGAACTGGATTTTGACCAAACCGACTCTGTTTGTGTCCAAGTCAATTTTACAGCCTCCCACGACATCGTTTGTGACTCCACATCGAAGTTTTTGCCATCTGGAATGGTCTCCGGCCGGATCTGATCTCGCCATCATCGACACGCTTGGATCAGTATACATTTATAACCAGAGTACTGCTCTTTCGCCGATCACATGCTTGAGGAAACCCCCTACAGAAGAACTGACAACTCCGTTCGATCTGAATTCAATAGTGGGCTTCACGTGGATCGCACCAGAAAAGCCAGTGATTCTGACTAATCCAGGAATAAAAATGGGAGGAAATGACATTTCTAAAATGACTTTGTCTGAAGCAGCCCCACGATTCCCTACGGGTCAAACATCAATGTTATTGGGGTTCTCAGGCATGAGCGTCACTTATGGTGTTAGCCAAGGGCTTCATTTGGGCCCTAGAATGCCAGCCCAGTATTCTTCTTGCATCGGAATCACCAGGTCCCAGGAACTCAAATTATGGACCCAAACCGCAGCTAACCAGCCCTTCAACCTTGTCAAACTATCGCTCAATCAGCCACATTCTGATGATATAATTTCGCATGCCAGTTTTGCTGGCACCAAGGACCACAAATTGCTGTTGGCGTGCTACTCACCTTCTGCCAAAACAGTTTATGTTTACAAAGTGGAAATTGAATGGCCCAAGGAAGAAGAGCCCAAACTCAAAGTCACCAGACTTCTCAAGGAGACTCTTCTGCCACAATCTGGAATTCCTTCCAGGCTAACCGACCTCAAGTTATTTTCTATTCGCTCAAATCAAGTGGGCTCAGAAACTGAAGCAGAAATGGTTTGCGTTTTCACAGACACAGAAGGAGCAATCACCAACAGATACGAGTTACAATCTCATACTCCAGATCTTAATTCAACCTTTTATTCTCTAGGTTTATCTACTGGGAACAACTCGTCTATGACATCGAAAAATCTCATAATCTCATTGGTGGAGTCCACACCTTCTAACAAAATCCTCAATATCGGCTCGCAAGTTTATGACTCTATTTACTATGCTGCCCATGAGGATGGAACTCTCAAATGTCGTTACAGAGGTAATGTGTCTTCATCCACAAAGGGCACTCCTTTTAACATGTTCATAGACGCTGGATTTGCATACACCCCTATTCAGGAAAACCGTCCTGATTTCATTTGCATTTCTCCTACTGGAGCTTCTTATGTATATCGCGGTTCAGATGGTCTGAAAATGCGAATGATCAGCAACAAGATCCCCGACAAGGAATTGACAGTTGCCAACATGATTGAATCGGCGTTTGTGTTGGCTTTGCGTCATTCGATATCGTGTATTACAGCGGTTTGTAATGATGATGTCATGATGGCCATGAGACGTGAAACTCAACGTATTGCTCAGTTTGCTCCCGGTCTAGAGACCCAATACTCATTGCTACTTCTTGCAGAATCTCACAAGGCTATAAACTTCTCGCTGGATATCAAAAAGGACCACCAAATGGACAAGATAATGATCAACCCTTCTCTTCAGAGACTGTTGATTATGCAAACAGTACTGGGAACCCGTAAAGGTTGGGCTCGAAACGTTACTTCCCGTTTGTCTTGGTGTTTCCTTAACCTCCGTCTGGCTTCTTTCTCGTTAACATTCACTTTAAGAGCAATTGGCCAGCAACAAAAAAATGGCCAGAGCCCCAACCCTGCCATGAAAATCCACTATCTTATGTCCCTCTCGGGTCTCAAACGTTGGTGTCTTGACTTTGCGGCGTATCTGTGTCAAGAGTTGTTATTGGCATCTTCAGAAGGTCCTAGTTATTTCCAGAGACAGCATGTGGCCTTGCCCATCCTGATGGCCCGGTCTTCTCGTATGTTGCTCATGTACTCGTGGCGAGGAATTCGGTCTCTGGACACGATTTTGATGCAAAAGCCTGGATCAGAAACGGCTGAAGCCGGTCTGGCATCCCAAAGACAACGGGAGCTGTCACATTTCACCCCCATTTCTATGACGTTCTTTGAGCAGCTGTTCAATGTCATTGAAACACAAACCAAACAAATGTCCGATTCTGTCGAAGATCGTTTAGCGTTGGAACAACAATTGCTTTTCAGAGGCATGATCCCGTCTCAATACATGCCCCTGGCTCAAAGATGCGTGGACGAATTTGAAAAGTTCAAAAAGACCACAGATCTGTCGTCTCTTTATTTCTATAACGTTTCATGGCTTGGCCTGGATGAATATTACGATGGATGTCCCGCGTCAACAGCAACTATGGCTCCCTACAGAAACGTGACCTCCACTGGTCTTCAGGTCGACTGTCTACGTAAATTCATCATTGAACGAAATGAAGGTCATGTACTTCGGTTCTGTCAACGCTGTGGAGGTATCAGCATTCATATCGACAGCTCAGACAGTAAGCAGTTCAGCGGTACCCACTGGACGTTCGCATTCCAGAGGAATTGTTGGTGTGGTGGAGCGTGGATTCCCTACGGAGTTGAAACGATGAAGTGAGCATAGTGATATAGAATGTGTGTTGCCAATCTAATTAACAAACAGGAACAAATGAATGTCAAGTTTGACGAGTAAAATATAACCCATAACCATAGAAACAAACTATTAAACACGAACAAAGAAGAACACCAAACCAAGCGAATTAGATCTTGAATCGTTGCTGATAACTACTGGCGCGATGTCATTTGAAAAAGTGTTTTCAGAATTTTCATAGCGAGTTTTTACCTAAAAGTCAAAGCTGACATTTAGGAATACTTCAAACTATGGGCAATATCTTTCCAACTTTTCACCCCTCCACTTTGATTTTTTTTTCTCTCTCTCTTGCTTTGCGTTCTGTGAAACGACTTCAAGCCATTCGGGGACAAAGAAAGGCCATACCATCATGTTTAAACATTAACACATGACACAAATGAGGCTCTATCATGAGACACTAAAGGGATAGCACAACTGGAGCTCTATCATAAGACACAAACGGGATAGACACAAAAGGGTAAAGCACAAAAGGGATAGACATAAAAGCAGCTCTATCCACAAAAGCAGCTCTATCCACAAAAGCAGCTCTATCATAAGACACAAAAGGAACTTCCCCCTTCACCATAAAACACAATCACCATATGATACTAGTTAGCTTACTATAAGACTTATTAAACTTGAAACAACTTCTCATTTATTAAGCTTAAACCCTTTGCTCATTTATTAAAACTGTGATAAAAAAAGTCTCTGTCATATATTCAATTGACTATAACATAAATAATAAATAATTTCAAATTATTGATTAAAGTCTACTAGTTAGACTGTACTTTCTTGGTGTTGTAAATGAAAAAACAGGTTCATGGTTTCTTTTGCTTACTAAGCACACTACGAAATCTGGTTTACCGCATTCCAATTTTTTCATTCAAGGCATCCTGGCCGAGCGGTTAAGGCGAGAGATTAGAAATCTCTTGGGGTTTCCCCGCGTAGGTTCGAATCCTGCGGATGTCGACATCTTTTTGAGTCCCTGGCACTCATGAGCATTTTTTTTTTTCATTTCTTTCTACCTAATACTGACAAGGATAGTTGTAAAAAAAACAAAAACAAAAAAACTTGAAATGTGAGTGATAATCAGACATCTAGTCAACTTGAGACTACGCAGTTCAAGCCACAGCACAGTTGCTTGTTGAATTGGCCATTGGATTTATTAGAAAGTCATCGACTTTTGAGTTGACTTTCGCACAAAGACACAACTTGTCTCAATACTCTGAGACATGGGTTTCACTTTAAACATACATGGCTTCATGTGTTTGTGTAAAACGGTGGGATAAACTTTATGCAAGATTGTGCAATTGACGTGTTATCTCTTTGTTGGGATATGCATAGAAAAAAAGCAAGGCAGAGAACAATAAACCACAAACAGACTAACTTATTCTGTCGAGTTAATCTCAACTTCGAGACAGAATTCATGATTTCATCATTGTCAGCATCATCTATACACGAATTAATACGCGGCTTTTCAAACGTGTTCACTAAGTTTGCTCTCTGAGGAGGTTTTCATGTATTTCATACAGAACCTCTCTAGCTCTTTGAAACTGTGTGATCGATGTGAGTGCTACCACTACTGAAGCTTGACAATATTCTTCCGTGAAACAACAATCTACAAAGTCTCGTGAGAAAGTCATTCCCCAACTTCCGGTGCTACATGTCAGTACTCCATGGACAATCGCTAAAGCATGGTCCGGGTCAGCAAATCTCATGGCCACGATACTGTCAACCTCACCTTTCCCTGTACGCAGCCTCTTAGTTGCTAATCAACTGAGTCCCTTAATTATGGAGTCCATTTTGTATTTGATCTAGGCTGTATGGCACTTGATGAAACAGGGTATCGTGCTTTAATAGCGATTTATCAACTGTGATTGTGGAACTTGTTCGTGACTCTAAAAGTTGATGAACCACAATCCCGTCTACAAATTAGAATACATTAGTTACGTTGACTCATTAATACATCAGAACAATCTATCAGCATACATAAATAAACTATCTCGTCATGACTGGGCTAATACACTTAAGCGGAAAGCTTGTCCTCGATGAGCTTGGTAAGAGTGACGGCGTCAGCAGCGAACTTTCGAATACCGTCGGAGAGCTTTTCGGTGGCCATCTGATCCTCGTTGAAATCTCGTCGGAAAAGAGGCTCGTCGTCAAGGTAAGCCTTCTTCTCAATGTCAAGAGCCTTGGCCTTGTCAGCGAAGAGCTTCTGGGGAACGGGCTCAGTGGAGTTGTGGAGCTCCTCCAGGAGACCGGGGGAGATGGTGAGGAAGTCGCATCCGGCAAGCTCCTTGATCTCGCTGGTGTTTCGGAAAGAAGCACCCATCACAATGGTCTTGTAGTCAAACTTCTTGTAGTAGTCAAAGATGCTCTTGACGGAGATGACACCGGGGTCCTCAGCGCCCTCAAAGGTCTTGCCAGTGGCAGCCTTGTGCCAGTCAAGAATTCGACCAACGAAGGGGGAGATCAGGGTGACCTGGGCCTCAGCACAAGCAACGGCCTGAACGTAAGAGAACAGAAGAGTAAGGTTGCAGTGGATTCCGTGCTTGGCCTCGAGCTCACGAGCAGCCTGGATACCCTCGTAGGTGGAGGCGATCTTGATGAGAATTCGCTCCTTATCAATGCCCTTGGCCTTGTAGAGGTCAATGAGCTGAAGGGCCTTCTGGATGGTGGCGTCCTTGTCGAAAGAAAGTCGAGCATCGACCTCAGTGGAAACTCGGCCAGGAACAATCTTGAGGATCTCGGAACCAAACTCAATCAGAAGCTGGTCCAGAGCAATGTCCACCTGCTCCTTGGGGTCGGAAGACTTGGTCTTGGCATAGGCCACAGACTCGTCAATGAGCTTGGCGTACTCAGCCTTCTTGGAAGCAGCAAGGATCAGAGAAGGGTTGGTGGTGGCGTCCTGAGGCTTGTACTTGGCAATGGCTGAATTAGCAAGGTTCGGGGAATTTGGTCTGTTTGTGTTTGTTACTCACACTCGAATTCACCGGTATCGGTGACAACGGTGGTGCCGGCGGCTTTAAGCTGTTCAAGAGAAGACATGGTTGATGTGGTGGGGACAAATGCACATGGTGACAACGTGGGTTATATATGAAATGATAAACTCAAGAAGGTTAAGAATCGGGTGGAACAAATCCAGGGTTAGGGTCAATATCCAGGAACGTGGCCCGCCCCTATAAAACTGAATATGTGATATGTGGGTGTGCCAAATTGGGATCCGGCTTTTTGTGTACGCGAGTTTGTGCACCAATAATTTGATTTGGCGCATGATTGGCTTGAGTATTGCCAGGATTGTTCGATTCCTGATGAGGTCGTTGTACCACACACACTTCAATACACAACACATACATTACAAATCTGGGTCTAGATCATGAGTTAATAACTAATGTCTCAGACAGCTATTTTCGCGGAATTCAAATGACAAACAAAATGTTTTCTTGAATAATAAGTAAAATGGATTTTTGAAAACAACTTATAAGTATAAACAGCCCTCATTCAACCACTGAATTGTAACACATCCTCGGTTTGTTGATCCCCCAGAATGACTCATGTAATAGGGTTTCCCCAACAGATTAAGTTTGATGGACTCAACAGCACACACATGGAGAAGACCTGATTTTCAAAATACGTAAAACGTGCACAAAGATGAAGGGGGTGGTTTGAATTGTAATGCGGATTTTTTTTTAAATGACACAAAATGAGGTGATAGATTTCCCCACTTTGTACCACTCTTGACTGTAACACAAAACTACTCTTCATTTATCCGATTATTCTACATGCATCACGTCATAGAGTTGTGGTGGGTGCTAAGCAGCAACCATGATGAGTTGTTAATAAAATTTGCCACCTTGATAAAACCATTGTTGAACGATGACCAGTGGTTTCTTCAAAATCCATTACTACATTTTATCCATCATCAGCTGACCTATTACACAAACATTGAAAAAGTGTAGGTTTGAAATTCTAAATAGTGCGAGGTCGGCCCGCTTACGTCACAAGCCGTTCACTTTAACTTTATTATTTTTGGTGTAACACTTACGTAATCTGACTCATGCATGATAATCTGACAATGTAGAAAATGTAGAAAAGTGAAATTTCGCACTATCTAGTTGGAACTTCTCGTTTTGGAGTGTTTGGCCAAAGTTGACACTAGTCAATTTGAGGAGTTGCAATATTTGGAGCAAGACCATCACAGAGAGACAGAGAGCGATTAATAAATCTTTATTGTAACTCATTTATTTACATGGTACTAAACTCAGCGATGGTTACATCAGAGTTTCAGCATCATTGATTATGCAAGACCATCAGACAATATAACCTGGCTAAGCTCTATTGTCAATCGTTTAAACACAATGAACGCCTTTATCAAAAATGTTTGCCAGGACGCTAATATGAACAAATTCATTGGAAAGATTTTGTTGAATTGAGTAACTAATAACTGAGTAACTTATTTTTGTATCCCATGACGGGTAACAATCACTATCTCTATATGTAACCAACATATTCGATATGAACTTGGGAATTCCTTGGCCATGTGATTTTTGTAAAAGTCGACACTCTGCCACGTGGTTCACATGCTCAACAACCCTCAACCTCGGTCAGGCGTTCAAAGCCTAACTTACCATCACCTGAAAACCATGTTCTTTATCCCTCTAGCCGAGTCCCGTTAATATAGTATCGAATGCGAAGTAGTCTAACAAACAGTCTTCTCTAAAACCGCACTAAATCACTTATCTATTCCCCTATTCCGCAATTATCTGCACGCACCAATCATGTAGTTCTCTCCACACTCATGATTGTGCATGATATGCTCGGAATATGCCGGGGAGAGTTTGGAGTTTCGAAGCAACTAGTTTGGACGACGTGAACGGATTCTATTTGTACGAGAATAGTAGAATTAAAAAGGCTATGATGAATGAAATGGTAATAAAAGAAATTTGTATCGACCAAAAGATTCCAATTTCAACCATACAATCAAGTGTTCTATCAGTTTCGGGTAAGGTTTAAAGTCACGTGCAGATGGGTTCCAGAATATTAAGTCTAAAACAAACTTTCCTTTATGCATTATGTCTCATTTTTTCACATCAGTCATTACTACTTGTGTTGCCGAGGAGTAATGCTAGTGCAAAAATAATAACGATCATACACAAAAATAAAAGTTTTCTTCGGGGAAATAAATTTAAATTTACAATAACCTCATCAGAAAGAGATATGGTGATGACACCTCAAAAAATTTAAACTCTCGGGGATGAGTCGGACAAAGTTTATATATTTTTTATTCTCACCACTGACTCCATCTTATTGTCGTTGTCATTGCCATGTCTGCTCCACAAATTGCCACGCCACAACCACTGCACAACTTTCCTGACGCATTTTCGGTGCTCAACAAGCTCAAACACAATGATACGATCCACAAATACAGGACTTCCATCGGAGCCACAATAGGATCGTTCATATCCACCACAGCAACATTTCCTCTGGATTCCATTAAAACCCGTCAACAAACATACAACTATAGAGGCACATGGCACGTCATTTCCGACACATACCGCCATGAGAACATCAAGGGCTTCTACCGAGGAATTTGGGCCCCTATGCTATCCACTAGTGCAGTCAGAACAATAGGAGCTTCTGTCTACGCGACCTTGTCACCTCTTTCTCGAGACTTTTGGGGCCAATATTTTCAGCTACCACCGCTTCTACATGACCCTGACCATGTCATGAATGGTGATCATCTGGACCATTTTTTCATTCAGTCATGCAAAATGGCACTGCTTTATCTGTTCCCTGGAGCTGTTGCTGGAGCTAGTAGCACAATTATCAGTGCTCCTTTTGAGTTCACTAAACTCAGTAGTCAAGTTGAAGGTCTGGTTGCGCGTCAAGTTCAGACCGCTGCTGAAACTAAAGGTGGCCATCTCTCTCAACTAGACAACTTCAAACCACATTCAGTGATGGAGACAGGAAAGGAGATTTTGAAACGAGCTGGTGTCCGTGGCCTTTACTCAGGATACCAGTACCATCTGATGCGTGACTCTATTTCTACAGGTTTCTATTTCACTACTTATGAAATCGCCAAGATTGTGGTGGCTCAGAAAATGTTTGGAAAGCAGTCTGAAAGTGTCCAGAATATCGCCGTAGCATTTGCTGGAGCCTGTGCTGGTATTGTTTCTTGGTCAATCATTTTCCCCCTTGATACAATCAAGTCTGTCTACCAGAAGAACATTGTGGCACAAGCCATGGCGCATAAGTACAATGTACAGCTGGATCTGAACAAGGATAGTGTCAAGATTCGACATTTTACAGACCTGTTCCAGAGGCGGCTGTACAAAGGTCTTGGAATTTCGTGTTTCCGAACCGCCATCAACGGAGCCATTTTCTTTTCTTGTTTGGAATATATCCGAAAGAGGTTGTAGATAACAGTATTTATAGAATGAATGATGACATAGACTATTATGAAGAGTTTAGGCCAAGATCTGACTTGTCTGTAATTTCAAGGATGTTAACGAGATTCCCACGTCCAGCCAGAAAAGGGGACCACTGAGCGTACGGAAAGGACTAGATTTAAGATATAATTTCTGCAGATCAGGGGGTTTTCTAGCAGTAATTCAAATGGAGCATTCATCTCTCTTAGTGTTCCAAACGTTCTTTCCAGAAGCTGTGCCGTAAATTTATGGACTGACAATATTATATACTTCATGATGAACGTAGAGATATGAAGTCTTGGCTCTCAACAAGTTCAATAAATTCTCACTATTTCTACATCTTTGATACTCTCGCGCTGAGGGGCTGAGGCAGTTTGATCTAAGAAACTATCCATCAAAGAACTCGTCTAGATTGGAAAAAGAACTCGGTTGAGTATTAACGTTAGAGACAGATCGTAACATAGTACTCTTGAAAAAGAAGTCGGTTGAGTATTAATGTTAGAGTGATCAGCCTGTCCCATTTAGTTTATTGACAGACTTCGAGAATTCGGCAATTGCACCACTACAACTAATATGATAGAATTACACGAACCAGTTGTCGAAAATACCCACGAAGTTACCTTCCTAATCAAAGAATTGATATAAATCCCAAATGTGGTTAAAAGATACTTCATCACCATCTAAGATTCAGAACTACCAAAAAAGTTTACTCCTGGACTCCCTCTGCGGACAACGCAGTATGAAAACTAACAGCATCACAGCATCTTTTCTCTATTGGGTAATCTAGATTTCAGGGGTGAGTCGTGATGAAGGACATGTTAGATGCACCATGATGTATAAAGTCGAGTATTCTACAAGTTTAGTTTTCATGCAGGGGTTGAAGAGTAAAATAGCAAGGAATGGATCTAGTGGTGAACAGGGGTAGTAAATCGAAGAAACATGATTCGGAAAGCTCGGTTTTAATAATTCTCGAGAGAAACAGTGCCTGTGAAACTCATCATGTTGTATCAGCTTGCTTTCATGCAAGTATGTATCTAAAACTTTCCAAAACAATTAAGTCAACCATATGTAGGTACCCAAGACTTGGGTTTACATTCCATGACACGTGTTCAGTAAAGTTGTACAAATAATAATAATACTAAATCCCTCATGCCCTAACCCCCTAATAAGGCTTTCAACAGTTCATATGAAGTCTTGGAACCGCATTATTATTTCATATTTGTTCACTAGGAACGTCTGAACGGTGATTACCATCAAAGATCTGACAACGTTATCTAAAGCATTACTATTACTGTACAATAATTGGCTTACAATCTCCTGCATCCTCCTCATTAGCACATGCTGAGTAAATTTAAAGTTTCGCTTAAGGGGATTATTACATCAGTTGAGCAGTACTAGAGAGCCATCAAAACTATACCAAGGCTCTTTTACTATAGTTATCATCATCATTCATTATAGTAACAAAATTATTCCTAGTTCCAAATAGTTTAATTTTGTTGGGACAGAAATTTAAGATTTAGGTGTAGATTTTTTTTTTTCCTGTGCCTTTGTTCTATGCCCTTGTTATCCTTTGTTTTGGATATAAAAAGAAAACCTTAGTTATTAATAGTTGATAGGGAAAATGGACAGTCAGTAATGGTGTATCTAAAAGGGAAATAACTTGTCTGCGATGAATGAAGGGCAAAAAATTATGTGGTGGGGTTTTCTTATTTAGCCATTAAAAATACACCTTTATCACCATTACAAGCCCCTATTATCATACCCTAATCCAGATCCCTAACCACAAAACCTTAATCTGACGCGCACATGCAGATATGGTTGCACGTATTTTTCACATCACAGAATTTTGGCGATTGACTGACGACAGAAGAGTAGCTTAGGTGGCTTTCCAAATTCCAAAAACATAAACCCCCCACATTCGCTAACATGGACAAATCTATCACAAACTCGCCGGCATTGTCGATTCTGTCGTACTGCGCAGCATCGATTCTGATGACTGTGACGAACAAATATGTCTTGTCAGGAACGTCATTCAACCTGAATTTGGCTCTTTTGGCCGTTCAAGCTATTGTCTGTCTCACGGCAATTTCCATCGGAAAGGCGTTTGGTCTGTGTAAATTCAGATCTTTCAACCCCGATGAGGCCAAGAAATGGTTCCCCATCGCCCTCTTGTTGGTGGTCATGATCTACACTTCCTCCAAAGCCCTGCAGTTCCTGTCCATCCCAGTGTACACCATTTTCAAGAACTTGACCATTATTCTTATCGCTTATGGTGAGGTCTTGTGGTTTGGAGGAAAAGTGACTTCCCTGGCGTTGGCATCGTTCTTCCTCATGGTGTTGTCCTCCATTATCGCAGCCTGGTCCGATATTTCTGGAGCCATGGACTATGCTTCTGGATCTCTTTCCGCTGCTGGTGCAGTTACATCTCTCAACATTGGCTACTTCTGGATGATGTCCAATTGCTTCACTTCCGCAGCCTTTGTTCTGTACATGCGAAAGCGAATCAAGCTCACCAACTTCGGTGACTTCGATACTACCTTCTACAACAACTTGTTGTCCATTCCCGTGTTGCTTATCGCCTCTCTTCTGTTTGAGGATTGGTCTTCCGCAAACCTGGCTGTCAACTTCCCTCCCGAGTCGAGATCCCTGATTTTCTTCTCCATGGTTGTTTCTGGTCTCATGTCCATTGGAATCTCCTATTGCTCTGCATGGTGTGTGCGAGTCACTTCCTCTACTACATACTCCATGGTCGGAGCTCTTAACAAGCTGCCTTTGGCTCTGTCAGGAATTATCTTTTTCGGCACTCCTGCTACATTTTCTTCTGTGTCTGCTATTTTCGTAGGCTTTGTGGCTGGTCTAGTCTACGCCATGGCCCAGATCCAGAAAAAGAAGGCTGAGGCCGCCCTCCCCAAATAATAATAGAATTTGTGAACTAGTTGAGATTTACTTAGTTCGCAACCTCTTTAGGGACACCACAAACAAAGACAATCAACTGGGGTCATTAGTGTCAGCTTGGTGTCGTCTATTTAGTTCCAATCAAATTGTATTATTACTTCACCCCAATAAAACCAAATTATAATTCCCATGGTGCACCAGTCACCTTTATAATGCTCTTGGCGCTACAGTTGATTATCTCAAAGATTAAATTCATCAATTAGTTACATGGTTAGGATTAGTCAATGCATTAAATAGTTTGGACATCTACACGGTTGAAGGCATACCAATCAAGGAAATGCCCATCGGTAATATGCTGGTTGCGGAACTCCACTAGAGCAGGCAGAATCGCATGGAAATCCGCCCCTTTGAGCTTCTTGAGAAGCACGTTCAGCTCCATCTTATACTGTTTCTGCTGCTGGGGCGTCTCGCCTACGAACGCCCGCATGATTTCCAAAATGCGATCGCTGTTGCTGAGCCGCAGCTGGCGCCAGTGCACGTACTTGACGCACTTGGAGTTGTTGCATACTCCTTGGAGCTCATAAGGACACAGCGGCAGTTCGGATGGCTTGAACTCCGCCAGAGAAATGGTATCTACATGAGTCTGTGATTTGTTGCTGGTCCACTGCATCTTCGCAATAGGACCAAACTTGTGGCTCCGGAAAGCCGCCAGGGGAGACCGGTAAGACGAGTCTTTGATCTCCCATTTCTTTTGCTTGGAGTTAGTAGCTAAAAATTGGGGGGTCGAAAGTCCTGTGTTAGCTATACTTACTGTGGTGCTAGTTGGTGTCGATTCAATAGTGTCTGTGACTTGGTTAGCGTCACGTGGTATGCCATAAAAGGGTATCTCTTTGTGCTTTTTCGGATTTCGTGCCACATTCGTCAAAAAGGCATCTTCCTGGTTTTGAATGCGGATTTTGAGGTTCACAATCGCCGAGATTTCTTCAAGTTGGCGCGTGTTCAATGCTTCTATTGCAATGTTCTTATCGTCGAGATATGCTCTTACATGGGGTGATACTTGTACAGCCGGCACTGGCGGTGGTGTTGGAACTTTTGGCGCAAGCGGAGCCAGAGCTGTAACTGAAGCTCCAGAAGAAGCTTCAACAGGATCTGGTGAAACTTCTTCACTACTTGGATTGGCGTCAGATGCGCCATTTGACGCACTGGATGCACTTAAACTGGAAGCACCAGTTCCACCCACACCAGTCTGCTTTGCAATGAGAGCTTGAATGCGTGCAATTTCCAGTCGGGTTTCCTCCAGTGACATGTCTTTATGTTTCTTTGCAGATGGCTTTGGTGGTTGCTCCACTTTCTCCTGTTCGTCTTCACTGTCATCTTCTGTGTCACTGATTTCAATACACAGCCGTTTTTGGCGGCGAAAGCAGTCACCAAATCTTGGACCAGAAGGAGTTGGAGCAGGCGTCACCTCTATTGGTGTTGGCATAGGCGTCGGTACAGACGACCGAGTCAGCTCCGCTGGCTTCGGCGTGACTTCAGGGGTGTTTGTGTCAGACCGAAGTCTGCGGAACTCCTCAAATGTCATCACTTGTGGAGGTACAGAGCCTGTAGGGTTTGGTGGTACTTGTGTTTGTGCTTGAGGTGGTGGTGGTACTTGCGGTAGTGCTTGCGGTGGTGCTTGTGGTGCTAGCTCTTGACTCTGGGTCTGTATTTGAGTCTCTTGAAGCTTAACTTCAATACCGTACCCCATATGATCATACACATCACACAAAAACGCCTCATCACATTTACTCTGTTGTAAGATCTCATCAAACCGTAACCCCAAACGGCGAAGATCAAACACTGCTTGATACAACGGATCGTCAGCCAAAAGGCCCAGGAACGTAGTGGGCTTAACAACAGGTGGAGGGGGAGGAGCATACTGACGCGGATACGGTGAAGGCTTCTGCCTTTGAGGTGTCATGGGGGGGTTCACTGACATCACCTCTAAATCGGTTTGTTCTGGCCCATTTGTGTCAGGTAAAACCAAGGGCTTGGGCAAACTGGCGCCCGCCATCGCTTTCTGTGCGTATAGCGAATTAAGCGCCGCCTGGCGGATTTGTGTAATGTCCATGGTGGCCCTAATGAGGTTGAGTTGCGAATAAAATCAGTAGTTTGAAGAAAACCTTATTCTGGGAAATAGGGTTGCAGGTGTACTTTGGTTGGCTGTGACTGGGAGGATCCGAAAGGCTAATTTGGAAGTGTGGGCTAGGGTTCACAATTTCGAAACGTAAAAATGGCTAGCTACTTTAAAAATACAATGGAAGATTTTTGTGCTATTTTCTGAGTTCACATAAATTATGATATTTAATTTTCAACAAAATTCATTTCATCGTTATTCAGAAAACTAACTCTCTGTTTGTGTGGTCGTTTGGGAAAATCGCTTGAAACTCCACCATATTATATGTGGAACTGTAACGGACTTGATAAATTTCCCTCAAAGTGATCACTGGAATAGTGTCTAGGAATGAGTCAAGTAATCAATTTCTTGAAGTTGCTACGCATGAGTACAGTGGAAATACTGTTTGTTAGTTTGTTTAATCCTACAATATTTCTCATTAGGACCCAGACTTACTCAGCACTTCACATAGATTCTAAATATACCTACAGCAACCATTTTTTCAAGATATGTATAAGCAGAGTGCTATACGTTTCAAAAATACCATACAACTCTTCCTCAACCAAATTTCTAATAAACCTTTCCCTATGTACCATTGCTTATCTAACCTATTACCCAATACCGTATCATAACTCCTATACCATGCCCTAATGCTACCTGTGAATCTGATAATCTCTGGCCATATTATCGACCATGGACCCATTTAGTTTGGGTGTATAAAGCTGTTGCGTGTAACCATAAGAACGTGGCTGAGCGTACTGACCATACGCCATGTTGTATCGTATGTAGTTGCCGTCGGCTACAACTGCTGCTTGTCCTCTAGATGCACCACATTTCAAACATGTCAAATTTTTGGCAAAGTTGTGGTAAGAGCAGCCGATTTTGCCACATTTCCAATCGCCAGCCCGGAAAGGAACTGCCCTGTGGTTTCCCTGGTTGGTCTGGGCAGCTGAGTACCCTGAATGAATGCTCTCGTTACATCGGAAACAGACTGTTCGACGTTGAAAGTTTGAAAACCCGCAGCTCTGGCAAGTCCAGTCTCCAGGACGAGGTCTGTTCTTGCTAGGAGGGAAAGGGGTTAACAGATCTTGAGCTCGTTCAATAACCTGTTCAGATGAGGGGTTCACGTGAATAACGTTATCATTGAGAGCACGACCGTTTAATAAAAGAGCATCTCGTGCGTCCTCATGATTCCCAAACATGGCAAACCCAAACCCCGTAGGTTTATGCTGATCTGGGGTTCGTATAGTCCAGAATCCGATTGGACGACCACCATGCTGGATAAACCATGACTCCAACTCACTCTGGGTGGTGTCAGAAGGTAGGTTTTCCAGATGCAACACCTTACACTTGGCTGCTGAGAACGCCGTGAGGTCTGCATTCAGGTCCATGGGACGAGTCAGCACCGTCGGGTACAAATTCGATGGTGCAGCTGTCAAGAGTTTCACCAAACAAGAAGCTACTGTGAAAACCATATCCTTAGCCCTCGAAGATGCTGGAGGATCAACTCCCAAAGATGAACACATCGACATGAGATGGCCAGTACCCTGTGAACCCTGCGATCCTCCTGTAACCCATTTAAGCCATTCCTTAGAAAGATCAAATACACGAGGATGACCAAGGGCAGTTGGCAATGTAATCCCCTTGTCTCGAGCTTCTCTTTCAAGTTGCACGGTCAAATCGGATGCGTTCAGACAGACGTATACAGTTGCATCTTCGGCCGCCCCAGACGACACAAAGTCGTCTATTGCAGTCTTGAGCGACACGGCAGATGATGCCATTTCCCATGAAATGCCTGTTAGCTGTGTACATAGTGCTGTGATGGGAGTGTTTGTGGGTTGGACTAGCACCGAATGGACCTTCTGATCCAGATTGCCAGAAACAACCTCGGTCCATGCAAGTTCGATGATCTCCGTGGAGTCCCGAGCCACGTACACGCCATGCTCGTCGCATGTCGTCAGAACATGGACCACCACGTATTTCATTGTTGAGTGGAGAGGTTGGGTAAGTGAAACTTCAGAGATTAAAGTTGGAGAGAAATTGAACAGACAATTAAAAACGAGTCTCTACGGATAGATTGCAGTTTAAACACTAGAAGAAGGTGATTTTTTTGTGGGTGAAAATATTTGAAGACTATTACAACGATGGAGCCACACACGAACGAAAAAAGACGGACTTGTACTCTTGGCCGTTATGCATTGTTGAACTTTATTTGAAAGGTTCATGCGAGTGTATGCAGGTTGCAGTGACACATCCAATACTTCGTGTCATAGAAGAGTTAATAACTTGAATGGCGCGTGAGAGATTGACTTGGGAGAGAGAGTTTTAGTCAAAATTTCCAGTTTTCTTCTATGTATTATTTTGATGAGTGTTAATAGCCGCTGTCCGATGCTCAACTTTTTAACGCGAATGGAACTTGGTTATCGTGAATGAAACTTGGTTGGATTATATACCAAGAGCTCAATATTGAGGTGGACGACTTGTTGTACATTTCCAAAGTTTTCTAGGTACTTAGAAATAATTACAATGGGATTAACGTTGCGTGAGAGTTGAAAATCTTTGAATTGCAGTATATGTGAAAATCGATCAGTCTAGACCTTACAATATACGCTAATTTATTGTACTTGAGCAAGTAGGATAAATAATTGGTTTCATTGTCAGAGGTACTATTGGGAATATCTTCTCTATTCGACGAAAGTATCCCGTTTCGTTAGTTTCTCTTTCATGCAAATTGCTTGAGCTACTAACGGAACACTCTCTCAGTGAGTGATTCCTTTGTAGACAACAGGTATGACTTGTGTTTACCGAAAATTTCCACCCAACATTGTCCACCCGAAACTGTCCACCTGAAATTGCACTCTTTAAATCATCTCCACTTCAAGAATCCTTATAATATACAAATTAAATATTTTCACTGTTGAGCCTGCTTGGCTTTGAGCTCTTCTTCAAGAGACTTGATTTTAACTGAGTTAGAAAGATCAACAGAGGAAAGAAAACATTATGGATCTGTAAGATCAATCTTAGTCGACTTGACATTTTTGCCGATTTCACACCGATTTGAGAATCAATCAGTGTTGCAGCCACCCAGAAAACCTAGAATCTCTGTAACTCTTCCAAATACTCACCATCGTAACCCCTTCTTCTTTCATCAGTCTCTAGCCGCCACCACACGAAATGCAAGGTAGTGTAGATAGCCGAGGCCAGAAAAAACGTTGATGCCAGTGGCTTGGAAAACTGGCTGATGTGTGGCTGCTCCTCGGTCGAATAACAACGACGAGATGACGAACGACTCGCCCGAAGCAGTCTTTGAGCAATTCCTGGTCGGATCATTGTGGGGTGAAGAGAGAATATAGTTTTCCATGTTGAACTTTATCTTAAAGTTGGGTTGTGTTGAGATTAGACAGAAATCAAGTATTATTATAAATAATTGGTTAACTGTAGAATTTACATCACTTGTTGGGGGTAAGGACTTCCAGATATTCATGGTCAGAGTGACAAAACACATAACATCTATTGGATATTCATCACTTGGTAAAGAGCATGATTACTTGAGGGGATAGCTTCAGTGAAGAACTCGTGTATGTAATGGGTAGTAGACTTCAATATGGAATGGCTCTGGTTGTGAGAGAATCGGTGGAATGACGGAGTATGTCGGGTTGCATTTTCAATAATATTCAGTGAATACTGGAGATGGCGTTAACAAAAATAATGTAAATTTCAACAATGCGATTTGGCCAGCGGAGAAGTTCAGTGACTGGAAATCAGTTAATAAAAGAGACAACTTGCTTGTCCAGGAGGGATAGTTCAATTTACAAGTCGCTTCAACCAACGAGCATGTTTACCTTAGCCTAGATTAATTTTAGGAGATGTACTCTACTCAGTCATCAGCATCTAGGTGATAAAAGATACCAACTTTTTCACAGCCCTCATTTTCACAGCCCTCATTTTCACAGGTTTCATTTTCACAGGTTTCATCGTTTTGGATGACTTTAAAGCATGAACTACTTCGGTGAGAATAGAATTCAAAGAACGTACACCAAAATATCTTCGGTTTGGTTTGACAGTTTGAGTCCACCTGGCACCAAATAGTCACAAAGCAGAAGTTCATTACAATTTTTAAGAAAGCCGAAAATTATTGAACAAATTGAATCTTTCGAAACTAAAACCACTGTATTCAATCAAATTGATATGACCCCTTTGGGTGAGAATTTCTATGCCATACATAGGAGAAAAATACACCTAAAAACCCATAAACCCTTTGTAACACCAAAATAAGAAGGAAAAGTACGTTTTCATATCCCAAAATAATTGTAGATGCGTCATTCCATATTCTGCTTATGTTCTTTACTTGACAAAGGTTAAGGTTTAAGAAATATCTTGTTCAACATGTACACTGAAACCCAATATTTCTTTCAGGCATGTCGTTCCAGAAGAAAAACGTGGCTGTTCCAAACAGAACTGCGGTTAACCGTGGAATCCGACCTGGACCACCAACTCAATTACCTCAAGCTCCCGCAGAAACCCTGCCACCGTTCATCAAGCAGTCAATCTTACAATCAGGTACTAAAGTGGTCTCGTCAGGATGCTTTGATTTCGACAAACTTCTAGGTCACAACGGAATTCCTTTAGGAACACTCACCCTTCTGCAAGAAGAATCGACCACAGATTACGCCAGTATTGTAATCCGAATGTTTGCTGCACAGGGCTGTGTTTACAGATCCCAACATGGCAACTCTGAAGTAGCAGTTGTGGGTGCTAACGACTCGTGGGGAAGACAATTACCTGGTCTGAGTGACAAGAAATCTAGCAGATCTCGTGAATCTGTTTCGGTGGCTGGTTCGGGAGCTATGAAGATCGCCTGGCGATATGGTTACAACAGTGAGGTGGAACGCCAGCAACAAATGGCAGAAAACAATACCACTACCTTTGATTTGACAAAACGGCTAGGTGGTTCAGAAACAGCTCACATCCAGTATCTGCGGCCTGACAAGACAATTGCAGACCAGATCGAAAATCTGGTAAAAAAGACAATCGCTCAAAATAAAAACGCCGTCCTCAGAGTTTGCATTCCAACATTTCTACATCCAGCAATTTATGACAAGCAGATTGCAGATTCTACTTACATAATCGGTTTGATGGGAAGATTAAGGGCACTCACACGGCTCTACAAGAATAACTTGGTCATTGTTATGTCTTTACCATTAGTGCTATATCCCAAAACGAGCCCCTTGACTCGCTGGATGGAGATTCTAGCTGATTGTGTGCTTGATCTGCTTCCCTTCGATGTAAAGGTTCAGGAGCGAGAGTTTCAGGGTCTCATTAATGTATCTAAACTTCCTTGTCTCTCTGATAGAGGTCACATGGTGGTTACCAGAAGCGAGTATGCTTTCCGAGTTACGAAACGAACATTTGAAATCGACGAATGGAGCATTCCTGTTGAGGAAGAAGAAGAGACAAAGGCAGATGCATTGGATTTTTAATCAAAGTGGATACCACTCGTTGTATCAAGAAATTCCATTACATTCTGGGTGTTGTAATATTTCGACCTCGAGGAGTCTAGGCTCGGCAATAGGGCCTTGCAATTGAGCTTGCCTTGAAATTGAGCTTGAAACAAAGTTGGGGGTTGCTGACGAGATCCAATTTCGGTTTTGACTTCAGCGCTCATCTCTTTAACATGTTATATTTCTTGATAGTTCAGAGTTAAAATATGGCACTTTCGTACACTTTAGCAATTAGCATCAGGTTGAAGCTGTTTCGAACTTTTCGTAGTGTTCATCCATAAGTGAAATTTACTGCCGGTTCAAAGCACAGCTCGATCTGGCTGCTTTGCCCAGTCATGCTGCCAGAAGTGGCATGATTAGTTATTTTTGGTTCTTTGTTCCCTAAGTCTTGTCATGCTCACCAGGATGTTTTGTAATGGAAATAAAACAGTTTGTGCCTACTGTTTTAATTCCAAAGTTAGCGTCTGCTACAATATTAACACAACGATGATGATCAGGGCAAGATTTGTATTGGCCATCTTAGTAGTGATCTTAGTATGTGGTGATTTCAATTCATATTTTGAACAAGCCAACAAAGCGGGTTCTTCTTCCTAATCCATGAATTTGTTAATGAAGGAATATGATAGTCTGATCGACCGATATTATCAGGAAAATGTGGTTTTGCAGTCGATTTTTATGAATCCGAATCGTCGTTGTGGCTGTAACCTTAATTAACTGCTAAAAACCTTAACTCGTGTCAACCTTATCTATCTCCAGCACAACCTTATCAGAGACTTCTGAGTAACTCTATTCAACATTGGCTCCTCCTTCTTAATCTAAATCGACGTTGCTTCCCACCCACCACATGGAATACGGAACGTCTAGAAGCACGTCGTCGGCGGCGCGCAACTCACCTACACCCATTTCAGACACAGACGCGGTCACGCCATCTACGGGGCCATTCAAAAATACTCGCCAGCGACTCAGCCGTCTGATGAGCAGGTTTGTATCTGAAGGGTCGTCCCATCAGAAGAAAAGGGACCGAGAGACGAGCCCCGGGGTAGCAGCAAAAGTGCTTAAAATTGAGCCGCGCGACTCGCTCCACTGTCACCGCGTTCTTGGTGAAACCGAATCAGGTATTGCATTTCTAGACGATGTACCTTTGGGGCTGGATTTCGTGGAGGTTCTACCCACAGAGATTGTCTTGTGTATTTTTGCATTATTGGACCCTCATGACCTCGACACATGTGCTTTAGTGTCACGGGACTGGAATTTGACTGTTAACAATGATTGCTTGTGGCAGCAACTATTTACTTGTCAAGGCTGGACCGCTAAACATATGACAGGAGTTGTGTCATGGAAATCTTTGTATCGCACACGCCACCTACTTGCTAATCGTTGGGGAACAGCCAAGCATGCATCTACACATACCCTTGTGGGCCACCAGGACTCAGTTTATTGCTGCCAGTTCGACGATAGCAAAATCATTACTGGATCTAGAGACAAGACCATTAGAGTATGGAACATCAACAATTACCAATGCGAACGTGTTTTAGAAGGACATTCCGCCTCGGTTCTTTCTTTGCAGTTCGATCAACACATTATGGTTTCTGGTTCGTCTGACCATTCCTTGATAGTTTGGGATATGCAGTCGTTTGTACCTATAAGACATATCAGGACGCATACGTCACGGGTGCTATCTGTGTGTCTTTCGCCACACTACATTCTGTCATGCTCTAAAGATGGCACAATCTGTGTAATTCGTCGGTCAGACTATTCTCTAAAATACCGCCTGATAGGTCACAATGGACCTGTCAACAACATCCAGGTTCAAGGAGATTACATTTACAGTGCTGGTGGTGATGCTCTAATCAAAAAATGGTCTCTAACTACGGGCCGTTGCCTCAAAGACTATAGAGGACATACAAGAGGCGCTGCATGTATCGAAACTAAGGAGAATCTAATAGTTTCAGGCAGCAGCGACAACAAAATTAGAGTGTGGAACGAAGAAACTGGTGACTCGAAAGTTCTTGAAGGCCATTCCAAATTGGTACGAAGCATAGCCTTGTACCGTGATTACATCATATCGTCATCTTATGACTTGTCCATCAAGATCTGGACGATTGAGGGCAGGCTATTGACTAGCTTAAGTGGATACCATTCTGGGTCATTGATCACTGCCAAAGCAGATCGTCGAAGAATAGTCTCAACTTCCCTGGGTTGCTCTCCAGTAATATTCGATTTCGGCAGTGATTTAAACCAAGAAATATTGGATCTGATTACTGGGTAGTGGCATTCACAAAAATTACTATTTATTGGTGCCTTAATGCTACATAACCTGAGTCAAATGAACCTTCAGGTGGTTAGGAGTGCATCACTCACTAAAGTAGTGATGGGTAAGCAATTCCCCACAAACTCTCAGTCAGGCCATAACCAGTATCTGTGAGTTTACATTGGGTTTGTATTCATTCCATTATTTTCTTTGGTTGCCATACACAAAAGACTCGTTCGGCTCCTTAAGACCTTGAGTGACTGAACTCCCTATGAATTGAACATTTTATAGAATTTAGGGCTCTGCTCTACAGTTCCACATTTAGCGCTTTATATTTATTTCAGAAATAATACATTCTTAATATCATATTAAATCTGCGTTGTAAAGATCTATCCACTTATTACTCACCTGGAAATGAGCAGCCACCAGGGTCGTATTATTGCCGCCAGGGTAGTATTATTATCTACTTCTTTTATCTTCAACCCAATAAAGTGTACTAAAAAAGATGAGTTTGTTCTAATTCGTTCTTTCTAGCTCCTTTACCAAAAAATTCTCCAGAGTCATGTTTGAACTGACTTCAATGTAACTTTTTACTAACCTCAACCATTTCACCAATTTTTTCGAGTTTCCCCCCCCCCCTGTTACAATAGTTTTGATGGCCTAAGATACTGAAGGTAACATCTCAAGTTTGGTACTACTTCAGAAATAAGCTCTGGTTGCATATAAACTTACAGACTTTCTTTGTTAAAAAGCATGATTAAAACTTAAAAGTACTATTCTTGTTTCCAGTCTGGAAAATGTCTATGTGTTTGCAATTAATGAGGAGATTGTTTTTTTCTGAGTCTTTCAAAGTCCGTCAAACTCCATGAAACTGATCATCAGTTATGGGGCAGCTTGAACTGTACATCGTTGAATGAAGTTTAGTATTTAGTGGCATTGGAACGGCAGTTACTCTGGTTGCGGACAGATCAAAAAAAAAAAAACGAGAGGTTACATTGCTTATTTTGGTATCATA
Source organism: Yarrowia phangngaensis (assembly GCA_900519005.1). Lineage (NCBI taxonomy): Eukaryota > Fungi > Ascomycota > Dipodascomycetes > Dipodascales > Yarrowia > Yarrowia phangngaensis. The sequence goes on from ULGR01000007.1 coordinate 1,030,257, forward strand.
TTGCACTCTAGTCCAATATTCAAAACTTTGAAGATGATCAGTGGTTTAGGAAATCAGGAAGTTTTATATAATACACTTGGGGAAACGTCCTACTAAATCTATATATCAACTTCCTCGACTTTCCTCTTTATAATAAAAAGTCTTATGATGAATACGCAGCAGGATTAATTACTTTAACTTGGGCTATTGATCTTAGTGGATTTTCAAGACACTTATCTAAAAATTATTGTTCTATAATGAAATTCCAACTTCTCTGTGAAAATCACATACCCAGATCTAGATTATTCTAGTTGGAGGGCAACAATTTTATTCAAGCCAGCTACATTGACAAGAACTTCAACTGGATTTCAATCTAGTCACACTGAATAACCTGCAAACTGCCATGATTGAGTATTGTTGAAAGTCGGATTGGATGGCAGATTAAGAAGGCAGCTTAGTTGGATTGAAATGGTTAATGTCTTAGTAATGTAAAAAAATCGAGGTTCCCACTAGAAAAAATGAGCATAATATTTTGGCCGTTATGCCCAATGAGATCATCAACTGAAAGAACTAGGCAGGTTCTCTACGCTAGAGCACTAAGGGGATAATGCATTACATTGGCTATGTGTTGGGTCTCACGGCTATCAGGAACTTGCAACCCGAGACGCACCAGTGCAAAAAAAAGAAGAAAAACAAAAACAAAACAAAACAACAAAAAAGCATTGGTGCCAAGAGTGGCCAGTCAAAACATGCAACAACCGGAATTTGTGGGCCAACAAGACTGTATACTACTCATGCAAAAGGGGGTATTATTTTTAAGAAATTCATGGAAAACACCTATCTTGGGGAACGTTACAATTTCATGTGGAAGGTTCAACTAAAAAAAACAAAACAAAAAACACAATCAGTAGATGCTACTTAAATGGCAAAAATAAATCTAATGACTTACTTCTTCATTTTGATAACTTTTCATTTTATATTCGCTAAACGATATCCAATAACCTCTTGCTTTGGTCTTTACACAACCTGCCGAGGCTGCAGAAGCGACCATGCAGATAACTTCAAATGCCAGGGGCACATACAACTGTACCTGGATTCAACAATGACATTCTAAAAATCCTGGGGTTTGAGTGAAATGCTTTATGGAATCCTCAATCCCTCATTTCAGCTGCAGGCCAGAAATAAAGAGGAGAATTTGCGATTAATGTCATAATGCGTATCCACCTATAACATCAGTCGAAATTGGATGTCTACGGCATCAAAAATTAGCTCTGTAGGAAATCTTGGCATTCAATCGTCATTAGTTTGTGTGTGGACACTAGTGAAACTCCAACGAGTCTAGACAGTGGCATCAGCCCACCCCCAGTGGTTTTAAGATAGACAGGTTTCGACTCATAGAGCGTTTAAACGAATATTCTACCAATAAATGTTTTAACAGTTACCATTTTGCACCTTGTCAATTCCTCCTGAAAAACTGGGTGCTTGATTAATTGACTTCTGGGTGAGACAAGAAGAGTGGCACGGATCGACATCCGGATACAGCAGTTAAACGATTGCTTAAACGAATGCTCTCTATTAAATCAAATGAAATAATTCCAATCTTATCTTGGTTCCACTTCTATTCAACAATCAGCGGTTGGGTTTCTTCTTTCAGACACAGGTTGCTCATAAACTGTAGCTTTGACCAACCCACGAAATGTTGATCGGAATGCCCCAACATCACAAACCTTTTTTTCTCCCTAATGATAACTAACATATTATTTAACTGTATGATTATGTCTGTACGCCGTCTGTATAACAAGGACCATAAATCTAACTCTAGTTTATCAATCAGCTAACGTGACGGTCTGGACTTCAACCCCTGACAAAGGCACACGAGAAAACTTTTTCATATGGAGGTCTTGGCTAAGGCACTTGCATTAAGGGGAATTGTTATCCTCTCTTGATCATTTGCCAAGACTCTATTGATCCACTTTGGAGCTATGCAACCATGCAGCTGAGCTAAAGTTTGATTAATCTGATCATCAAGGCACATACGTACGTATGAGAAAACGTAATCAATGAAAGAAGAAACAGAAAGCGAGAAGAAATGATGAGGGGCTTTTGAACAACCAATTGAGGACAGTTTGAAAACACTAATTGAGCTTAAATTGATACAATTAATGAAAGTAAGCTTTTGGGAGGTTCTTAGAGAGTCAGGCTGAAACTTTATTCAGTACAAAGTACAGAGCAGTTTTTTCTTTTCGTTAGGCTGATATAATCAGGCAATACCCAAACAATGGATATGAGCAAATAAAGGATGGGATATCCGAGCAACAATATAAATCTGAGGCATCATATAATGAGACTAGGTGGCTGTTTTTTAGTTTTTTTTTTAGCCGTCAAAAGCCAATGATTTCAAAACGACAACCACAGTTCTGACTCAACTCTCATGGTGCAAGAAAAGTTATCAGATGTAGGCACACTGCGGCGCGCATTTCGTTTCCACTAGTTCGTCCAAGATCAACAAGGACAAGGTTGTTCAAACTTTAGAAATTATGCATTTGTCTCCAACAAAGATATATGCAGAGTCATTATTGAGGTAGAAATACGAACCAACAAATCAGAGAATGAAAGTTACAGGCAAGCCACATTTGATTCAAATTCCAACATCCAGTGGATCCTAATGATTTGCCAAATGAAATTCAGTCAACAACTTATCGAATATATTCCTAGGGTAGGATATAGGCTAGTCCACATTTGTTTCGATGAAACCTGACAAGATTTGTTCCTGCAGACAGTTCAATTAAGCTTTTGCGCATTCGGAAGATCACGGAAACACGGATACAACCCTAGTAAAATTGAAGCCACTAAGGCAACTTCTCTATTAGACCCTTCAGCTGTGACTATCTTAAATACGTTGATACAGACAACCCTTCAAACCCCATGTTACTTGAGACGTTCCGAATTCCATTCCGTCGGATTCACTGGGCTGATTCTCATTAGTTTCACTTCGCCAAGGACTAGTCGGATGTTTCCAGCCAAAGCCGACAGGCACATGCCAGGTCAAGGCTCTGCCAAGACTCAAGTTTCGGCTTTGCCAAGATCTCCTTGCCAAGTGTAAGGATTTTCACCTCGATCTGATGTACGCCCTTGCCAAGGGCCACTGAACTAAACAACGGTGGTTTGCCAAGAGCCTAGTGACAAGTGTCCTCCTCAAGATATTCCCTGCTGATCTTCACTCATTCAACATTGACGTCAATGTTCAAATGCATATGCACTGGATCACATCAGTGAGGTCTGTGTATAGAATTACTATAAAGGGTATGCCAAGCGCACTGCCACGACAAAGCACTTGCCACACCAGCCTCCACACGCATTTGAATTAGAATTAAGCTTTCTGTACCTGAAAATTTAAATTTTCATCTTTAACTACTAGGCAAAATCGTTATAAAAATTTGAGCCCTACTACCAATCATAAACAGCATGGGATAGTTTATATTACACTTTTATTCTTTCCCCCCATCATGTTGTGTTGACTCTGTATTTTATTTTTGTCTCTTTCTCCTACTGTCATGTTGGGAAACCTTAATTTGGTTACAGTATGTTATGCTTACATGTTGGCATAAAAGAAGCCAACCTTGGTGGTTATACGAAAGCCTGATTTTGGCTGGCCCGTATATACAGCGAATTTGGGGAATTTTCCCATAGTAAACATATCAGTTATGTCATTGCTCAATACCTGGTGTTTGACGCAGTGCTGAAACACGGGAAATCGTACCCTAGTAAGCCAGCTGTCTTTGTCTAAGTTAAAGAAAGGGGAGGTTCAAGGGGAAACTCTAACCTTAATCGAAAAGAAAAAAAATAAACTGAGCCAAGAAATCCGATATTCACAAAAAACAAAAATATGCATAAGTGGTAAGAACAAAAAAAAAAGATCTTTGTGATTATCAGCATAACCATATTGCTCAATATTCTATATAACTGGGTTTATCTGCCCACTATCTGATCCGTATCTGATCTGAGATCAATCAATACAACAGAGAACAATGAAGGTCCTCAACTTTGCCCTGGCTTCTTTGGCCACCACTGTGGTTTCCGCTTTTTCTCCTATCGATGTTCACTCCATCGAGCCTCTTCTGGTTAACACCAGCGAGCCTCTGCAGGTCCGAGAGCTCCTCAAGGTTGACCGAACCCGACTGCTGTGTGCTGTTGATGCTGACGGTTCCAAGCGAGCCTGTCTGAACAAGGATGAGTTCAGAAACAAGAACGTTGACGATCTTGCTGCCTCTCTGAACAACATGCTCCTTGGTAAGCAGCTCAACCGACGATCTGAGGCCAACTCTATTGGTGGTTCTGGTGATGATGAGGAGGTTGACTGTTCCTTCGAGAAGCGAGACCTCAAGAAGCCCATTCGAATTGGTGGTCTTTTCGCCGTCCTTGCTACCTCTGCCCTTGGTGTTTTCCCTCCCGTCCTCGCTACCTCCGTTTTCAAGATTGACCTGACTTCTCTGCCCATGACCCTCGTCAAGCAGTTCGGTACTGGTGTCGTTCTTGCTACTGCTTACGTCCACTTGGCCGCTGAGGCTCAGGAGGATTTCGGTAACAAGTGTATCGGTGAGCTCCACTACGACCCCACTGCCATGTCCTTTGTTCTTGCTGGTACTTTCATCGCCTTCATTCTTGAGTATGGATCCGCCCGATGGCTCCGAGCTCGAGCTGCTCGACGAAACCCCGAGACTAGCGACTCTGAGGTCAACTACGAGGGCAAGGACCAGACCCAGGTCGCTGCTGCCCCCGTTGCTGGTGCTGCTGCCATGGGCTGCGGTGCTCACAACATGACTCTGATTGACCCCAATGACAAGATTTCCGTTATCATTATGGAGGGTGGTATCATTTTCCACTCCGTTCTGGTCGGTGTTACTGTTACCATTTCTGATGATGATGGATTCATTACTCTGCTCATTGCTATTCTGTTCCACCAGCTCTTCGAGGGTATTGGTCTTGGTTCTCGAATCGCTGCTCTCCATGACTCCTCTATGCTTTTCAAGATGAGCATGTGCTCTTACTTCACCATTGTCACCCCCATTGGTATGGCCATTGGTCTTGGTGTGATTGATACCATGAACTCCAACGACCCCGTTACCATCTGGGTTATTGCCACCATTTCTGCTCTTTCTGCTGGTGTCCTTATCTGGGCTGGTGTTGTCGAGATGCTTGCTTTTGACTGGCTTTTCGGAGACCTTTCCTTCGCTCCCAAGCGACGAGTTGCTTGCGCCATGATCGGTCTTCTTGGTGGCATGATCTGCATGTCCCTGATCGGAAAGTGGGCTTAAGCATCACGATTTTATGAATAATGACCATAGATACTCAAAATAATAATTCCTTAAGACAATAATATTCTAATTCATAATCCATACCTTTTAGTGTAGTTTTGTTCCATTTTAATACTTAACTTCAAAACCCGAATCCCTGGGACAGCACTGTCAATCCGACACCGAAACTGTCAATCCGACACACAATCAACTGTCAATCTGACTCGGAAACATATGTCTATTCGACACAGAAACGACTGTCTATTCGACACAGAAACGACTGTCTATTCGACACGAAGTAAGTGTCCATCTGACACAGAAACAACTGTCTATTTGACACAGAAACCACTGACCATCATAACAAGAACAACTGTCTATTCACACACTTTGAAACGTTGAGTATTTCGATTCAATATGGCTGCTGAAAGTGAGTATTACCGTTTCTATTTCTCAACATGACAACAAGGTGAGACAGCAACTTACGCCAAACGAAACTTACGACTAAATTCCAACTAACCAAGAATGGAGCCATAATAATAATATCCTGGTGTGAAGTTGAAACAACTGCTCGATACAATGGCCGAAAACTTTTCCAATGTTTCTAGAACAAGTGAGGCGCAGGTAACAGTGAGCAATCTTGGAATCTTGGAAATGGAATATTTGCAAGGGTTAAAACAGTCGACAGAGCGGCAATCGCCAACATTCAAGGTGGCTATTGAGATGCTCTTAAGACATGAGTTTTTCTTTTCTCCTTTAGGGTTGATTTCAGCTTCTGTGGTCTCCGAATTTTCAGATAGCTAAGCCAGACTCTCTTCATACCACTCACGGTATCCGACCCAGCATCAGCCTTCCATGGTCAAGGATTTGCAATCTCACTAAACCAACGACAGCCAGTTGAAACATCAGTCTTTAAGCAGAACGTGAAAAAAATTTATCCTATGTGACTAGACTGGAACTTCTTGGGTCGCAGAGTGGAATTCATCCGTCAACTCTGGCCGTCATTTTTGGTCCCAGGAAGCTGCTTCGTTTTTTTGGTGGACAAGTTTCGTACTTTCGACTCCTTGCTCAGCGCTCTTCTAAACCAACCCTGCAACAAGTTGTAAGAATGGTTGTCTGCATCCTTGTGATGTAAGAAGAGGGTATTTAACAACCCTGCAATGTTTGCTTGAGTGGCTGCCTGAACTGGTCTGTATCCAGTCACATTGTAAGTCACTCAGACCTGGTTGAATAGGACATCAAGCTGTATTTGATGTTTGCTCTTTCCTCACTTACACCTATACATGTCACTTTTTTTTGAACTGCCTTGGAGAAGGCATCTTTGATCAGCACATTTAGGAGGGAATGCATCGTGATATGAGAATGTTTCCCTTCTACAGGCCCCGTCTTTGGCAAGATGTCGTTAAAAGCTCCCATCATTTTAATGAGTTCTATTGCAACACTTAGTTTTGGGCTCCTAATGACACTTCTTCTGAAGCCTTCGTAGTGACACTCCTTCCCTCCCCATCATTTTGGGGAGTTTGTAGTTCCTACAACTTTATCCAAGCAAGCAGGGCTTCATTTTGGCTATTTCCTCTATCTTTTATTTGTTTTTTGTGAAAAAACACCTAAAATCATTCCTCTACGAGAGTCTCCTCGTATTACTTAGTTAGAAGTAGAATTTGATCATTGGTTGGTCATAACATACAACATAAATTCATTACATATCTAGGACTATCGAGGACCCAGCTTGGCAAGACAGGCAGGTCCTTGCTCTTCCCACTCCTGTTTGGAGATCCACATGTGTTCCTTGTCATGCATGATGTTAGCCAGCACTGCACCTCCCAAGAAAACCATATGACGTCGTCGAGGAGGGTCTTCAATCTTAACCTTGAAGTTGTTGAGTCGAGTAGGGTCGCCGTTAAGTACTCTAGTGAGCCACAGCTGTTTAAGTTCCTTCTCCAGTCGTGACGGAAGACCAGGGTACATGGAGGAACCTCCAGACAGCACGATGGCCTTGTACAGTGAAGACCGCACATCGATATCTGCAGCCTGAATAGTGTTAAACAGGGTTTCGGCAATTCCGGGCTGTTCCGATTCCACGAGACTGGGCTGGAAGAGGCACTCGGGAGCCTCGAACCGCTCAGAACCCAACTTGATGGTTCGTCCATCAGGCAACTCGAAAGTATCAACCAGCGTAGTGGTCTCGTTGGCCAGCTTTGTGTCAAAGTCCAGATCGTAACTGACGTAGCAGAACTTCTCCTTAATTTGTCGTACGGTTTCGAAATCGGCAGTTCGGTTGAACGCATAGCCACGTCGCAACAGCAGTGCAATCAGCTGTCGGGTGACATCACGGCCAGCAACATCCAGTCGTCTAGTAAGATGGTTCAGCACGACTGATTCATAAACAGGCACGACATGTGTAACACCATCTCCAGAGTCAACTACCACTCCAGAAGAAAGACCCTGGGCATACAGAGCCAAAACGGCCTGGATAGCCACATAAACTCCATTGAAGCCATAATGTTCAAACATAATCTCACACATCTTCTCTCGGTTCTTGAGAGGGTTCATGGGAGGCTCAGTAAGAAGAACTTTTCGTCCTCGGGTGTCAATCTTCATCTTGTCGTAAAAAGAATGGTTCCACAAATGCCCCATATCCTCCCAGTTTCGAATCACACCATTTTCCATAGGATATGAGATCTGCAGCAGGTTTCGAGCAGCTGCTGCCTCATCACCACACATGATGTCCTTGATGGCCACGTCGCCATAATTGTCTGACGCTCGCTCTTCCGCTCGAAGAATTGGTCGTCCAACCATCGAAGGGAATGTGAATTCCGGGAAATTCGTGCCTCCATATCCGATTTTCACAAACCCGGTTCCTTGATCTAGTACAATTGGCTGTTCACTCATTGTTGGGGTGTGGAGGTGTGCATGTACTTTGCGTCCAGAGATATTAGGTATTGTGCTTAGTAAGCGCATGTTTATCCATCACAACAACATAAATGAAGTAGTGTCTAGAGATTTGAAAGAAAAGAGGAAATAATTCAAATTGAAGAAATATTGGAATAAATCTATTCTTTTATTAGCTCACCTCACTTGGTAATTTGCTAGAGTCATAATATTAACTCCAAGTTATCAAAGTTAATCACGTGAAATGAACCTTATTATCTGACCAAACCCTGTGAGCCTCGACACAACCTCACCGTGAACGAGGTTTTGTGTTAAGTACGTATTTATTATAGAGTTTCTTCCGTTATTAATCACAATTACACAGACACGTATAGCCACCACCACGCAGATACACATTGGTGTAACTTTCAACAGTTACAGTCAATCATGGTATATTGGAGTATTAATTCTTATTAGATCTCATGTTGCAAATTAGAGAAATAACAAGATATACATTGAAGAAAAACAGTCCAGCTTTTATCATTGGCCTTCATTTTTGTTCATTAATGTCACCATATTCGAACTTTATCTAATCGTAAGACTACCGTTAAACTTTAACGATTGACAAGTCATCAACTAAATCTTATTTAGCAGAAGCCTAAATATGACACAAATATATTATCATCTACACAATAAATGAACACATTTTGTGCTCGATCTGTACTTCTGTGCTTAATCAAGTACTTCTGTGCTCCATCAGACTTCTATGCTTAAACCAGTAGTTCTGTGCTCTCGCTCTTCATGAATTGACGTCATTGTACAATGTCACATTCTCACAGACCTGGAGAATGATTTAACTTGTTGGTTCAAGGCTTTATTATTTCTCGACAAAAGAATTCATCTTATCATGCAGTCATAATTCGTTATATAAATATCTTAGCTCTAAGGATTATGCCGTCTTTGGTAAAAGAGAACATACGCATTCTTGTTCACCACCGAGCGTTCGTTGACATTGCGATTGACAACAGTGTCATCAAAATAGCACCAACCAAACTTGCCACGTTTGCAAAATGAAGTATAATGGCCTCCACGTAGAGTTCCATAGTGGTTGGCCACTCCGAATAGCGAGTATCTAAAAGGTGCAGTTTGACCTCTTGGATGCAGTTTTTTCAAGAAAGGCTCATCTTCTGGGGTTGGAGGAGGCCAGTAACGAGTCAAATCCATCTCAAGCGGGTATGTCACAAATGTGTTGAGTTTATCGCCAAACCCTCGGGAGTGATCAAATCGTTTAAGATGGATAATCAACGTTTCGGGAAGACGTGAAATCTTCATGGACTTGATAGTGGGACGGGGTTTCTTGCAGGTGGGACAAAACCACATATTTTCGCCCTCCAGCATTTCAGACGACGTGAACTGATTAAAACAGTCATACAAAGTTGGCAGTGTTTGTCCTGCGTTTTTCGGAACTGGCAAAGAAAGAGATGAGAATGCCGTATAAGTAGTTGAAGTCATATGGCACACAGTACATTGCAATTTCGATTGGTACTGTCCTTGGAACTCATCCACGATAAATGATGATGCTGATTTGAGGTATCTTTCCCATTCCAGAGATGACACAATTCTTACACTCATCTCCTCACGTCGCTTCTCTTCACTCTCAGTTAACTCTCTTGGTTTGTACTGGCCATCTCCCACAGAGTTGAGTTCCTCATGAAGACCGTCTAGAATGAATGTGAGAAATTCCTGACAATCATGTTGTTCCATTCCACTAAACTGTGAGTTCACATGTGACACAATCCCCTTAAAAGAAGTAGGGATCAAGTAAGGGTATGTGTTGGCCACCAAGGCTTGAATGAGGTCAGCATACTTGGATATGAGAGCTCCTTTGTATCCCAGTTTTGATTTGAGATTAATACGATGCTTATATGCTTGGTTGACAATAATTTTGGTGAGTTGGGAGGTGGCAAGACATTGAATGACACAATTGATGTAGCATGTGTTTCCGAGGTTTTTCAATCCTGTCGAAAACGTCAACGGCATGGGTGCCACATTCATGGGCGCCATATGAGGCGGCGCTTGAGGGGTGGCATGAGGAGGCGCATATGGTGAATTTCTATAGGTATGGAACTCACCATTATGTTTTTCTTTGGGTGAATATGCACTTGGAGGGAGTGTGATCGGTGAGGCCGAGGTGTTCACTGACAACTGCGGAAGAGCATGACTATAGTACCCATGAGACGATCTTGCCACCTGAGGAGGTTGCGATACACCGTGGGTATGGTGTTTCGACTCGGGGAGTGGCTCATTGAGGTAGGGGTGACATGAGTAGATTTCATACGATTGGGGAAGAGAAGTTGCCGATGAAGAAGGTAATGAAGGTAGCGATGTCACCGATGAAGAGTTGGGAGGAGTACCAGCCGAAATAGTTCCATAAGGATGTTTGGAAGGTAGACTAGCCAGTTCCGCCCTTTGTTGAAGAGGTGAACGAGTATCAATAAAAGATGTTGGCCCTCCCGAATGTCTCCAATCATCCAATCCTCCTACCAACAAGCATGGAGGTCTTTGAAGTGGTCTTTTGAAAGCCTGGCTATACAAAGCCCGAAGCAGGATTTTGAGAGGTTTTGTCTGATACGAAATGCTGTTTTGGTCGTAGAAAACGACAATCTCAAATGCTGATCGTGCCATAAACCGCTCAAACTCTTCTGTAGTCAATGCAGCAAGCATCTTTTCCTCAAGTTGCTGATCTGTCATTTCCGAAGACTCCAATAGATGAGGCTCAATACATACGACATTAGGTGCAGCAATATAACACTTTTGGTAGTCTGTACGTGGTCGGATATCCAGTAACAGAATAGTGTCGGGCGAATGAGAAAGATATGACATCAGCTGATGAGATTTCAGCGTTATTGTATGCTTTGGTGGAGACATGGCTGGGGCTGTTCTCGGTGCAGGTGGAGGAGGAGGAGCAATTGGTGGCGGAGGTATATGATGATATCCATTAGTTCCATTAGCAATAGAACTAGCTATTGGCATGTTTAATGACGCTCTTTGTACTTCAGGGCTTCTTCCTCTCAGTTTCTCCAGTTTATCCTTTAGTGGGTCGGGCTGCTGCTGCGTATCCATGTGCATCCCTTCAAAGCCTTTGATCGTATCGTCAATATCCTGAATAAGTTCTTTGTTAGATCCACGGCGTGCCTTGACACATGATCGGGTATAATCTCCCTTCACAGTCGAGATAACTTCCAGGACACGTCTGTCTGTCTCCGCCAACTCGCATAGCTCCAAATAAGTCTCGTGAAACGGCCCCTTGCGAGCCTGGAACTTTTCAAAGTCTGGGTGTCGTGGGATGCACACAAACAGAATCTCCCGTGCTTGGAAAATGTGATATACCGCCAGCTCAAGGTCCATCTCCAGCATTTGTTTATACTGTTCGATTTGAGACAGCGCCAGGTCGACCATCCGTTTGGGCTTGAACCCCGACACGGCCCCGGTTGCCTGCCGTGCCGCCGCTCCCAGCTCCTCTAGGTTTGTGTATCGCATGAGGGTGTGCGGGTCCGTGGTTATGGGGTATGGTGTGTTGTACTGATGATTCTAAGTTTAGCAGTTTCAGATTAAGTTGGTGATTACATTAAAGTTGGAAATTAGAAAAGAAAATGTAAATAAAATGAAAATTTAAATAAAACAGAAAAAGATGATAAATGAAGGAAATATTTGTTGTAATGAGAATATCGGATTTGAGTAAATATTTCATCTCTTTTGTGTGAGTGACAAATACTATAGGGGTTGTTTCTGCCGTCACATGCTCAACTTGTCATTTCTTTTCTTTGATTGCAGCCTAGAACTGAAAGAATGACCAGATGATTTTGGACCATTATCTCATATCTCACGTGAAAAAAACTTCTGTTGTATTTATTATAATGATTATTAATTTATTATTATTTCATGTGTGGTTATCACCTTCAACAAATGTCTCCCAGCTCACTGAATGATTCAATGTCTAAGGAGGCTTGTCTACATCTACACAGCATCATGAGTCAGATAGTATGCTAATATATGCACGTGTTCCTTAAGTCCTCCAATTTTACCAATCCTTCTTACAGTCCTCCACACCAGTGGCAAGGACCTCGGCAAGCTCCCAATGACGAACTTTACCGTTGGCATCAGGCATACCCTTGCCGTACTTGAACGACAAGATGTCACCCAACTGCCACATGACTTTAATGATTCGGTCCAGATCCTCTTTAGTAAGCGCGGCGCTCATGCAAAATCGGGCTCGTGACGATGCAATGTCTGTAGCAGGGTAACCAACAACCACAACGGCAATACCCATTTTCAATAGAATTCGGCCCATTTCAGGCATTTTGGCGGGAACGTACAGCAAAACAGGAATGATAGGGGAGTCATCAATACCATAAACAATGAAACCAAGTCGTTTGAGAGCAAGTCGGAGGTATCGAGAATTGAAGGCAATTCGTTCAAGACGCTCCTCTCCCTCACCGGGACGGATTTCACCATCAATAGTCTGGAGCGCAGATGTGATCTGAGCCAAGACTGGTGGTGAAACTGCTTCGGCGTATACATTTCCCATATTGTTGGCTCGGAGATGATTAATCAACTCACGAGACGATGCGATATATCCTCCAGTAGCTCCAAACGATTTGGTGAAAGTTCCCATGAGAATATCAACTCGAGCAGGATCAACCCCCAAGTAATCACAAATACCTCGTCCTCGAGGACCCAAGGCTCCAATGGAGTGGGCCTCATCAACAAAAAGGTAGAACTTGTACTTGTCTCGGAGCTCACACATTCGGGGCAAGTCAGTCATAGTTCCTTCCATGGAGTACAAACCTTCAACAGCAACAAGAATCTTCTTCCAAGGTCGATGAGTCTTGGGCTGTCCTTGGGAGATCTGGTCTCGAAGAACTCGTTCCAAATCCTCAGTGTCATTGTGCTTAAAGATCTTGATGACGGCACCAGAAAGACGAGCTCCATATCGGATAGAACCATGGTTCAACGCGTCAGACAACACCAGACAGTTCTTGTCTACCAATGAGGAGAAAACAGACGCGTTTGTACCGTAACCCATGGAGTAGATAAGAGCGTCTTCCTTACCCAGAAACGAAGCCACTCGCTTTTCAGTGGTCACGTGAGCGTCCAGAGTGCCACTAATAGATCGAGCTCCAAATGACGAAATTCCCTCAGTGTTGATACTCACCTCAGCCGCATCTGTACATTGACCAGAAGATTGAGCAAATCCCAAATAGTTGTACGATGACAGGTTGAGGCAATCGGTAGTGGTTCCCAAATACTCATAAGTGGTGTTATAGTCATGAGATACTCGATCCAGAACGGTGATATATCGGCCAGGAACTCCAGTGACTACACGTCCAAAGCAGTCTCTTAGTCGCTTTTGAAGTCGTCGGATATAGAAAGATTCAAAGTCAGAGAACAAAGGTGCATACCCGTCTTTGGGCATAAAATCGGCCACGGTCTCCGGGTGGAAGATCTTGGCGTAATAATCTTGCACGTGTCCACACACAATCATGATGAGATAGCCCAGATATGTGAGCAAGAGCATGTAATAGGCGGGCTCCTCTTCCTCGACATGGCGGATCTTTTCACTGGGTTGTACTCTTTGTTTGTACTTGTACTCTGGTGACGTTAACCGCCCAAATTCCTTCTCCAATAGCTGTGATTCGGGCGCCATTGTGTGAGGTGATGTACGAAGAAGGGCGTTTTAGAGAGTGCTGGAGTTTTTTACGTGTTGGAACCTAAAGGTTAAATGGGGTATTGCTTAAGGGATGGCACGATAATAAAATCAGCGAATGAGTGATCACACGTAAATAAACTTGTCGACCTTGTTGTCACTTCTGATATATTTGAGAGAGTGTGATATTTTGCACTATGACGGGTCGGCTTTGTCGGGGATAACCGTGTTGGGTAATCAAAAGGGGGGGTTGGAAAAGTAGCCCTAACCCAGAGTGACGGTTAAGACCGTCATCGGCTTTAACAAAAAAACAAGTTGAATAAAGGTCTACAAATTACGTAAACGACAGAAAACATTCTGCAATGTCATTAATGATAACAATTTGATAACAAAATTACACAAAAGTGGGTGAACTCACCAAGTACCAGTTTACTGAAACCCCAGCCCTTAAGTAACACTCTGCATGGAATACCTAACCCTCGAAACTCTATGTTCCGACCCCTCAAAGCTGTTGACCAATTCTTAGAAGATGAAACATTCTAGCCGTGCTATTCTCTCCACTACTAATGGGAGAATCCCTTTTTCTCGGATCATATTTGTATCGCTAAGATCCTATTTGTGTAATTATCAAAACATTGGTGGCTCTCTGCATAAGGGATGGATTTAAACAAGCCAAACCTTGCATAAATGTAACCTAACCCTAAAGGGATTGTTTAAGCTTTCGGAGAGATTAACAGTTGTAACCGAAAAAAAAAGGTTGCATCAAGGAAGTCCCTTACAATGGGGATCGAACCACGGGACTCAACAATCACAAATTCCATACTTGGTTACAACAGGGTAAAACTGAAATGTGATTCGTCAGAAACTTGTACATAGCATTCCAACCGCCTCAAATCTTATATGGACAACACCAAATTAGGCACAGTCTACTAGTAGACTTACTTCAATTACTTAGAATTATTTCATATTTATGTTATAGTCAATTGAATGTATGAGAAAAAAAAAATGGAGTCAACTCCATGCGATTGTCTGTGATCTATAGGCGATTTATGTAAGGTTCTGAATAAGGGAGCTGGAAAGAATTGAGGGAAAAAAAACAAATGCAATATCATTTCTCATTGGACGAAATATTGGCTATTATTTATACATTGTTACTATTGTGATCACTAAGTCTATCGTCTTGCATCGTTTTTTAAACAGGCAGGTAGCGAATGGTGTTAATGAGTTCACTCAATATTGATGTATAATACTATTTGAAGTTTTTCTACCTGGAGGATTCCAAATTAATTGTGTCTTTTTGTTGAATGTAATCCTCCAAGGTGGATTACTCCTATTAGATATATTACCACCTCGTAAGTGATAAGTATCTAGTAGGTGTATTGTATTGTCACTCTGACCATTCCTCCTTTCTTCCAAACACCTCAGCCCACAATACCCAGGAATGTGGGCTACTACCGGAACTCCCTTCTTCCCAACAAGTGGTGTGTAAGTTCGTTACATTAACTAAAATACTTAATGTCTGATTCTCAACACTTTTTTTTGAGGCTGGCAAATTAAAGTTTATGATTATGTTTTGATAAGTGTATCTGTCACAAAACCACATTGCAAAACTGAGCAGCAGTCATACCTCTTTCCGTGAATGTTCACAAACAGTCATACCTCTTTCCGTGAATGTCAACTATAAATGGAAACTCAAGTACCAAAATTACATTACGAATTTGTCCCCGCATTTCCGAGGATGTCATTCGAAAAACATTGCAGCCTATTCAAATATATTAAACCGACGATAGTGCTAAAGAGTTTGTTGAATAGAGTTAGTAAGAGTTTTGTCTCGTTGAGTCTCCTTAATCGTTTTTCTAGTTTGAAAACGTCTAAGGGCTTCCAAACCTGTTATTGCCTCTTACTAGACAACCCTCGAAGGAGCAAATACCTCTGACGCGAGTCATTAGTTCAGTTTGTGTGTATATGCGGCTACCTGGATATTTGCTTTATAATAGAAGAAGTGGAACCCTTCTATATATTACTGTTTGAAATTTTGTCTCAGATTCAGTTTTCTTGTTTCACAATCTTTATACTTTAAGAACTCGTGTCTGAACTATTTGTGATCGAACAGGTGATGGAACTGGCGATGGAACTGGTAACGGAATTGTCAAGCCACTGGCGATGGAACTGGTAACGGAATTGCTAAGCCACTGGCGATGGAACTGATAACCAATCTGGCAAGCCCACTGGCAACGGAACGGAAGAAGGAACTTTTAAACAGTAATGTTGCTCCCACCGCAAAGCCCACTGATAATGCCACCGTGAATGGTACTGTTGTTCTCACTGGTCAACCGTCCGCGAAAGATCTGGAAACGTTTCTGGAGGTGGAACTGTGAACTCCACTGGCGGACCCGGCGGACCCGCTGGTAACGAAACTGGAAACCTCTCTGGTCAACCTACGAGTAATAACAAATCTGTTGCCAGGGCTAATGGTCCCAACCCTCCTACTGAGCGTTATTGCTTAGCCAACCTCAACTGGTCACAACAGTGATGACGGATTAGGAAACGTTTCCGGCTCTGGCTCTGGTTCTGACTATTGTGGAGTTTGTGTCTATGGCATAATCTTCTTGTGTCTACCCCCTCATTAGGCCAAGTCCTCTTTGTGTCTTACGAACCCAATGTTTTCATCATTCATTTGATTGCGAGATAATCAATGTTACATTCTGAAGAAACAAACCTCAAATGGGATCTCGGAGCACACTTTATTTAAATAGCTATTCTGGTAGTGTTGTATCCTATACTATTCACTATATTAGCTATCTACTAGGAATCGAGTCCGTGTTCGATAATTTTAGCAGATGAAAAATTCACAAAAGCTGGATTTCTAGCTGCTCACGAGTGGTTTAGTTGATCTAAACCGCATTCCTAACTAACATGAGTTTCTACCTTTATGAATAGAAGCAATACTTTTTGGGATATGTTTGGGATATCGGTTAGATACTTTATGTTTGCCCCATAAGTATGAAAAGAATAAATTTATTCTTGTGGAGCTTTTCGGGTCATAGATAATGGGACGTCGAGACGTTTTTGGGCATTGCTTTTATACTTTATGGCATAAGATCGATGTGTTATTGAACATGAATTCTTTACGTTATGGGACATAGCTTCTATATGTTATGGGACATAAGTTGGATTTGTTTGTGACATAAGTCGATATGTTATGGTTCTATATGTTATTGTTCTATACAATATGGGACATAAGATTGATATATAATGGGACATAATCTCAATATTTTATAACGCACGCTTCTCTGTTGTATTTTTTTCTTTAAAAAAGATTTTCGTTACATAAATTGATCACGTTAACAATAAGTTATCAGTTTTAATCGTTTAATGATTGAAATTTCTTACTTTTGAATCGAATTAACCTAATGGCAAAGATCTTGAGGTTTCTAGTTCTAGTTCTTTTTACTTCATAGAACCTGAATTTATATCACATTATGGGAAATAGTGTTCAATATATTTCAGTTGTGATTTATGCTGAATTTTTGCGTTCTCTGTGGTTGTGGGCATTGTTGGAGTTTCCAGGTGTCGTATGGGACAAGACTTCCAAATCCCTGGCAGCTGTTTTTAATGAGGCATCTCTTTCTGAGCTTGTCATAATTTATGGATTTTTATT
Source organism: Yarrowia phangngaensis (assembly GCA_900519005.1). Lineage (NCBI taxonomy): Eukaryota > Fungi > Ascomycota > Dipodascomycetes > Dipodascales > Yarrowia > Yarrowia phangngaensis. The sequence continues at coordinate 1,047,766 of ULGR01000007.1, forward strand.
TCCATCCGTGCTCCTGGTCTCAAGTTCGATAAGGCATGAACCCTAGAGATGAACAGGGAACCTCCATGCAAGTGCATAATTCATAATTCTGCCGGTTTGACAGGAACGATGATCCTCGACAGTTGTAAGAACATAACTGCTCTATGTAATTAACTGTTTTATCGACTGCTTCTGTACTATATGGGACTAGTCAGTACTTAATGGTCAAAGCTACATTTGAGCTGGTGAATGATTTACGAGCACATCACATTCTATAACGCCGCTTCGGCACACGAAAACCTGTTTGTGCAAAAATATTGACGTGTTGAACGTGATTCCCATAGATATATCTGGTTGTTCATGGTATGGCACACTTTCTGACCAACAATTAGTGCTTCAGAAATCAGGGTTATATCTACCCTCTGTAATAATATCAATTGTCTGAAACACTGGAACGGGTTCCCGAATGAGTTTTGGTGAGAAAGTCTACTGGTTGATCTTTCGACTTTACTAATGTAACAGAGATCTCAATTTTATAATCCGATTCGGAAGTGTTGTTTGCTTTGTAGTGTTGTGAATCATTTGATATCTGAGTTTCTGCTTGGTTGGAGATATTCAGCTACAGGTGTCATTTGATAAAGAAATCTCTGAACACTTCCCTAAGCCAAAGTACTCTCTTACCCACTGATAACGATACTCCGCTTCAGCTGTGATAGTAGACTTTGGTTTAGTCAATCTCCAGGTAGATTTTAAGACAGAGAAGCAGATTTAATGTCCAATGATAATGAACCTACATCAGGAACTCCTGGTTGTATGTCATCCAAAACAGAAAACACAGATAGGGCACGCCCAGCTGGGTCACTAATGGAGTTAGCTCGGTAGAGACTGTTCTCGCTGGTAATGCACTAAATAGGAGAAATTGAACCCCTCACAGTCACGGTGATCACCATCCAGACCAAGCTACAATCGAGTCACTGTTTTTCCCACCATCTTCAAGACAATGCGAATATCGGAATCCAGAAAGCCCCACAGGTTCTTTATACCCAGAAGGAGCCGCCATTGAAAAGCAGAGATGTGGTGTAACCCTCGTCAATCAAAGACAACATGAGTTACGTCACATTTGTTCTTTTCCCGCGACATTTGGTGGCAACCCGCCAGGGAAACTGTATCTCGCACATTTTCTTACATATTCTGAGACTACTTCCAGAGGCTCGAATATCCACAGAGTTTTTCTATTGTGAAATTTCTTGATGAAGGCGAAGCGACAATTTGATTCACGCTGCACCAAGTTCATGACAACTTACAACCACGCCTTACAGCTGAATGGACGGGTGTGTCGAAAACCGCAATGAAATAGACATACTTGATATCCTGAGGACGTTACTAATAGCTGGAGTAAATCCACAAAGTCATTGTGTCTGGAATTAATAGTCATCGTAATCGTCTTGTTCATCTTCATACACTCTTGACGGAATCTTCATTGGAGCTAGACGAAGAAGATGGCCGTAACTCATTCCAATATCAGACAACAACAACTTGTCAGATGACCAAGCCCACCACTTTTGTCAACAACATTACAAGTGGTCTGCAAAGTGGAGAGAAACTATACCAAGTGGCAACTCGATTGAACCCCGATAACATGGACTCTTCGGAGCTATCTACTGAAAAAGCATTCGCCCTTGTCCTGAATTCTGGACTTGGCCTGAAATGCAAAATTGACAAGACGGACGGCGTTCCTAAATCCTGACTAAGTAAGGATTGACGTCCACGGTTTGCCTAATAAATTGAGAGGGAGAGACAGTACCTGGCAGGGAGTTAATTGCGTCACTCCAACAGATATCAACTAACATAACTACCATTCCTTCAATACTTTTGTTGAATTCGTACTATACTCACCCTAGTTAGTAATTACTGTATGTGTAAAATAGGTCTTAGGTTTCTGAAAGTGTTTTTGTAGTGACATGTATCACAATCATAGACGAACCAGAATGACTACCAGTGCGATATCAATTCAATTGAGCTTTCCAATTCCTTGTCCCCAGTATGTTCTGGTTTGTTAAGATCATTTGGGGCCAAGAATACTGGGACCCTTTACTTGATAATCCAATTTCGGTTATTCAAGTTTATGTAACTTCCATATTCAGGTTGTAGGGTATTTATAGGTTTTGCCTTGCACCCTATAGCCAATTGTGGAGGGGCTTGTTCTAGCTAGCACACAAGCGCCATCCTCACCAATGTAGGTATATCTACCTTCGTGAGTTATGACAACATGAGCTACGCTAAATTCAAGGCGCTGGGGACTCATGAGGTTTCTTAACATACCTGGAGCATATTGGACATTGTGTAACTCCACCAACTTTTTAGGGTCTGAGCTCGAAGACCCGACGTAGTCAAATTTCATTACTACAGTTCCTTCGCCAAGAGACTCGGGGGTAATACCGTCAGAATGGCCTGAGATATGCCCAGGGGTATCGTAGTGAGAAAACGATGAGAAAAGGTCAATGTTGTTGCAGAAGTGATGTGAAGCAGCTGAGGCATATACCCAATCTGAGCGATAAACGATTGGTTGAGATCCAGATTGGGAATCCGGACTATGATTCTTGCATTTAGGAATCCGCTCCATTGATAGTTGGCCAGATACTTGTGATTTATTGGGTTTGGATTGAGGCGGAGTGGAGTCGACAACAATTCGTCGAGTGTTTGGTTTAATACATTTGCGGTTATCTGAGGGCGGTGTCTGGAACGGCAGGGACCTGAAGTCATACATAGAACGTCTCATATCCTGCGACTTGTAATGAAGATTGATAGCTTTGATAGTAGCTTCAAACTCCTCCGGATCACGGATAGTGACAGTTGTTGATAGGATAGTCTCTTTCGTGATTCTCCCAGTTACAAGTTCATGCTTGTTGAGTAGACTTGGGTAGGCTCGACAGAAGTACAGGTTAGTTAAGAAACGACTGTATTGTTCCAATGAGAAATTGGTATATCGTCCAATTGCCTTGTTGAGAGCGCGCAGAAGCTTGTACTCATGATGAATCATCCGATTAACTCGCTTTGTATTGGGATTGGTTAAGTTAGCCGCTACCCATAGTTTGGTTTCAATGTAACGCATACCTGCGACTACAACTTGGTCTTGGAATCGGAAATCTCCCAAATTTGCAAGAAGAATTTCAGGAGCATACTGGGAAATGTCGTAAGCAAAGTCAGTGACTAGTAAGTAGAATTCCAAAATTTTTCCAACTCTAGTATGCCAACATTCGAGTGCTTCTGGAGCATCTTTTTCTCTCTCAAAGTCGGAGATTTTGGTGGGGATTTCATTGAATCCGATTCGCTCCAGTAGTTCCATTGTCTGGAAATTCCATTTACATGGGTCATCCTGAAGCTTGTACTTATACCTATGGGAGTTATAGTCTCCGGTGCAGGGGATGGGAAAACTTCTGGTGTTGAAGACACGTGCTCTATACGAGAACTTTCTAGACGACGTCTTGTAGGTGGCTTTCTGTCCAACACGTACTGCCTTGGGACGGCCAGAAAGCTGGTACTCTGGGGTTGACATCAAGTTGCGAAACGGGATAGGGGCTGAGTTTTTATCGTCTACTCTGTTTGAGGGATCTGTTTCGCATTTAGAGCAACTATCATCATATGCAGCAAGGAGGATACCCTTTCTTTTGTAAAGAAGCGACTTTTTGAGGCTTATAGTCTCCTCCTCTAGGTTGGCAAATACTACACCATAAGACTCGAACTGTTCAAGCACCTTAATGGTCTCATCCACATCGTTTTCTGCCATTTCAAGGGTGGGTTACTTTTATGCTAAAGAATTAGTAAAATGTTCAAATTTCACCCAGTTAGCCCTCATCAATGCTTTGGTTCTTCATATGTGAGTCAGACAGGTCCTGCAGAACAGTATTGAGGTAAGCTGATTGGTAAGAGATCCGTCTTTGCCGTTCGTTATTCCAAAAAATGTATCGAGATTATCCCAAAAAAGTCATTTAACTACATTGTTGATGAAGTGTCAGTTAGTACTCACAGTTGACGATAGTACTTGTAAAAGTAATACTTATAAAAATAATTACAATCTTTACTACTCAGAACTCAAAAGTATTTAGTGTCCCAAACACCAAAATCTAGCCACATGAGGGGTATCAATCCACAGCATGTTCCAGATAAGGGAACCACAATTAGCCAAAAAGAAAATTAGAAAAATAATACATCACGTAGTTTGCAGAAAAAGCACATAAAATAAAAAAGAAAGCCCGACGTGGGGCTTGAACCCACAGCCTTGAGATTGCTAGATTTTTAAGAGTCTCACGCTCTACCGATTGAGCTAGCCAGGCTTGTTGTTTTGGGGAGACTTCAGACTGTAGTCGATATCACTTTCAACCAGTTTTGACCAATTTTCCAGTGACAACACCAATTAGGCACAGTCTACTTGTAGACTTACTTCAATTACTTAGAATTATTTCATATTTATGTTATAGTCAATTGAATGTATGAGAAAAAAAATGAATGAGAAAAAAAAAAAAAACAAAGCACTCCGCCAGTGGCATGCAGCACTGTACGACACTTTACTTAGTTCCACCCTGGAACGAGCCCACAGTGGAATGGATCCACACAGGAATGTCTCCACTGACCATCCAGAAACGAACTATCATTCCCTATTGATTGTTGTGTCTTAAATGATGTTTATGTTATCCCTGGAATGTCAATTGGCTCCTTGAATAGTCGACTGTTCCAGCGAATATATAAGCCAGTATTAATCTATAATTGAATGTATCTTGTTTATCAGTAACAACTCGATCTACTAGCTATCAGCAAGACTAAACGTGGGTATGAGCAATTAGGACTTGGCGGGTCCGGATTCTAACAGTTTTTGTGAGAGAACAGGACGGACCGCGGACGAGTTGAGATTGTATAGTGAATGGACAGTCTACTAGTAGACTTACTTCAATTACTTAGAATTATTTCATATTTATGTTATAGTCAATTGAATGTATGAGAAAAAAAATACCAGTCTTATCCTATCGTGCGTCCCAAGCTCTTGTAATATTGCTTAACCATTCACTATACCTCTCAGCCCTATTTATAACATAATCCTTCCCTTAATCCGGGCTCGTACCATTGCTGGTACATCTAGTTCTCCACACGAACCCCTCACAAACCCCTCACGAACCCCTCACGAACCCCGCGCCGGTTCGGCCTCGACTCGGGGCTATACATTTGACGTGCAACATAACGGTGGAAGCTGTGTTAGAACAATTGAGTGACGTGGACCAACGTTTCAGATCAGTGGTGTACGAGTCTGCGAAGCTGAGTCAACCAGAAGGGAAAAGGAATTTCTTGCGATTATTCACGCTCTACGCAAATGGAGACATTATCTACTTGACGTACATTTTGAGATTGAGACGGACCACCAGAAAAAAGTGAATCGTTTGTTTCTGAAAACATGATCAAAACCCGATAACAGTTTTACCAGGTTTTTCCAGTATTCACTTCAAATTAGCAACAGGATAGAACCATTCTCACCATTGCTCATCGATTGATAGTATCTGCGTTTATACTTATGTGAGAGTTCTGCTAACACAGAATCGAGCTTCCGGGGAATGTATTGAGTAGCTGAGCTGGCACGGTCTAACTTGACTTATTCAATTACTTGGAATTATTTCATATTTATCTTGTATACAATTGTCAGTAGAGCTAATGTTATGCAACGTTATGGCTTGATGCGATGCAACGTTACTTCAGTATCAAATTACACACAATGCTATGAAAGCTTTATTTGTATTTACTTGTGATTGTGTAGAGACGCACATCAAGTTAGGGCGAGTCACTGTACTCAAGGAAGACAGATTGTTTCAATAGAGATCAAGAGCAAGCGGATCTCTTACTTGGTATGAAGTTTCAGGAACATGGTGTGTCTGACCAATACAAGGTCACAATTGCCAAGGATGCCCTGACTGACGATGGCAGTGGCTACGGGAGTCTTCTCGCCCCTGAGAAGCGTGAGTCTATATACCAGTATGTGGATCGGTTCACCCCTAAGAAACATTCCTTGCAGAACTGTGCGAACTTCTTTGGGATCAAGTCTCGGAGAAACGAAACGGCAGAGGAGTACGTGGCTCGTTTCAACGCTGCTCTGATGTCTCTGGGCTTCGAGGTCTCTGTTGAGACTCAGTCGACTATTTTTCTTTTGGGTTTACCTGATGATTGGTTAGTGGGTGTGAGATCTTTGCGGTTGGACGTAGGCGACTCTGTGGAGGCCCTCACTGAAGGTTTGTTGATTGCCACCAGCAATAAGGCGACTACATGCTCTACTCTTCTCCGTAATGAAGATGTCATGGATGTGGAAGCCAATCGTATTTATTCTCAGAATGTCAGAGGAGGAAGCCAAAACAACAAAACGCGGCCTGTAGGACGGGATTATGGCGCACCTTCTAAGAGAAGCGGCTCTGATGTGTGCTTTTCCTGTCAACAGCACGGTCATATTGCCCGAGATTGTCCCAAGGTGTCTATGATGGCTGCGACTATTGTTGCTGCCATAAGGAAGGAACTTGGAGGTGCGGGGAAAGGGGCAAAAGGCAGCGGACAGTTGTGAACGAGACAGCAGTCTCTACACTTTGATATTTCGAATCGACAAGTGATGGACAGACCGAATTCAATGATTTAGGTAATAAGACCCAACACTTGACGTTCCGCCGGAGAATGGCGGGAAGTATTGTACACGGATCAAGCAGCAAGGCCAACGGATTTTTGACCACATAGAGAGGACGTGGTGGAAGAAAGCGAACCCACTCAAGAACCGCCAAGAAACCTGCTGGGTAGTGGTGCTAACGTTTGCTTAGTGGCGGGCAGAGCTGGAAGTGGAGGAATGTGGTGCGATGCGGAAATAGTGAATAAACAGGCATTGGTACCCTGCAGTTCGGCGAGTGGAAGAAAACTGTTAGGTCTTACATCCTTTCTCACGTGAACGGTCAGGAGTTGGTTGCGGGAGATGGTATTTGCCAAAGGAATCACCTCTCCAGAGAGGAGTTAACCACGAGATCATTACTGACGAATCAAAACGACCGACAGTTTATTTCTCCATTCGGAGCTCCCCTACTTTTCACGCAAAATGAGATAACAGTGAATAATCGATATTAATCGGCGAGATATTGGTTTCACCAAATTAGATTTGTACTCAGGTTACCATTGGATGGCAATCCGAGAGGAGTACATCCATGAGACGATGTTTTCGGTCACTGTGAGTATCTAGTAATTTCCTTTGGACTTTGTAATGCCCCAGCGAAGTTTCTGCAAGATACTTTGCGGCCTTTTACTTGAACAAGACGATTTGCGGATATTTGACATCATCATTTTCCGCAAGGACGAGGAGTCACACAAATAGTCTGTTTGATGTTAGAAATCTCTTACAAAGTATTTACAAATATTCTAAACCAATCAAACATTGTATTCTCCATTAGTTTACTTCAGTTTCATCATTATTACAAATTAATGCTGTAGTCAATTGTAGGTGAGAAAGAAGAAAAGAAAGAAGAAAAAAAAACATGAATACGCTTCAAATTGCTGTGCGTCTCTACTCAAGCACGAATACTCAGGCAACTCTTGCAATATTGCTTATGCATTAATCTAGAGCAACACTCCGCTCTTGCGTCACGTTGCACTACGTCCGAATCTACATCAAGACATTGCACTGCACCAGACCGGGCGAATCTACATCAAGACATTGCACTGCACCAGACCGGGCGAATCTACATCAAGGCATTGCACCGCATCAGCTTGACCAGACCGAGTTGGTAAGTGCCACCGATTTGGAGCCGAGGTCCGAGGGTAGATGTGAACGTAAATTTGAAGACGAGTTTTTCTTTGCTGCATCATTTGAATGGATGAGAGCAAAAATAATTCATCTTCTTCACGAACCCACCGTAGGGTAACTTCTTTTTCAACGTTGGTTGTATGATTTTTCAGATTTTACAGGGGGGATATTTGATGAATAGAAAGTTGTATTTGGACACTATCAGCTTCGCGGAATGTACTTATTGAAATGTGTAAGAAAAGATAATTAAAAAGCAATTCCCCCCTATTTATGCTCTATTATCACTACCCAATAATAGGTAGTATTTTTTCTCGCTTACAAAAATTTATTATAACATGAAAGTTCTTTATATTTTTCGTTTCGCGTGATTCATTCGGTAGCCCGAGACCCGCAAGGGATCTCCTTAGTGGTTTCATCCGCAGTACGTGCACCCGTCGGCGATAAACGATTCCGCTATCTTCCAGGGCCTTCCAAGCCACATATCATCCTCCTCCAGTTCTTTATTGTAATGTAACTTGATTCAACAAAAAGACTTGACTAATTGGTTACTTAGCTGGCCTCTAGAGTTGTTTTTTTATACATTCAAAACGACTATAACATAAACATAAACAGTAATTAAAGTGAGTTTACAAGTAGACTGTGCCTAATTTGGTGTTATCACTGGATAATTGGTTGACTTGAGCTCTGCGTGGTCACCTCGGATAAATATTTGACTGAGGTGAAGCTGAATTTTTTTTCTGTCAACAAGAGGACGTGGCGTAATGGTAGCGCATTGGATTTCGGTTCTTAAGAACGACGTCCTCCAAAGGCTGCGGGTTCGAGTCCTGTCGTCCTCTTTTTCTCTTTTTTGTGCGGTCCTTCTGCGTGAATGTCAGTATGTTTTTAATCAAGGATGTGGTATCTCATTAGACAAGATCAATGTGAGTCGTTTTTTTTTTTCCCCCTTGTTTTTTACTTGATTAGATCTCCACACAAATAAAGTTCATTGCACCAATGCATAGTAACCATATCTAGAGGCACAGTGACTTAACCACTACACAATGTCGCACACGCCAGTAAACACGTTCAACTCTAAGGAGACCATGGACTTTCTTAACCTGCGGTACAGCCAGGCGGCGACCAAGGCCACTCAAAATGGTGCTGGCGACAACCAGGGTGCTGTAAAGTACAAGCCTCAGGGACATTCATGGGCAGATGCTAGTGGACCTGCCAAGACTGATTTTCTGAGCGAGCTCAAGAAGGCCTCTGACGAGCTCAAGGAGTAGGCAACTAGGGAGTTGTTAGCATGTCATTGCCAGGATCTTGGATATGTGGTTACATTGAGCTTCCTAACTGAGCAAATCACCAAGGAGCTCCACAGTATTTTTGAGTGCTGTTACATTTGTTAGGGCTACATGAAACAAAAAGGAATGACTTAAAGCGATGCATATTGGTGGTTAATTCGCATTATTACACATAGAATAATAAAATCGAAGGTGACTAGTCTGAGCAGCCTGATTATCCCCTTTCTTGAGAAAATTGATCTTAATCAATATTATTGGGTGAATAATGATAGCCCATCACCACATTGAAGAGAAGACGTTTCGAGCAAAGTAGTGCTTAATAGTGAATGGATTCCCTGGAGAAAAGCTGGCTGTTTGAATTCTCCTTCTAGAATAGTGGGATTGTATAATCTCGTAAGAGTGTTAATTAGTTGGTGATTAATCTCCTCATTCTTAAGGAAAAGGTGAAAGATTCAATAGGTGGTTGTTTCCAAATAGTTTGTTCATCTAGTGCTCAGTGTATTGTCACTCTGACCATTCCTCTTGACAACTAGGTGTTCTCCGGAACCCTCTTTTTCCAACAAGTGATTCGTTAAATAACTAATACTTGCTAAATGTCTGATTCTCAACATTTACATCCATTCACGCAGTTATTTGGTTTCGGGGACCTAATCTGGAACTTTATAGTATAGATCAAGAAAAGAATTGGTGTTGTGGATGTTATCAAACTGGAAAAAACGCTATGATTCAAGATCCCAGTTTACATTGATTCTCCCTCTTGATCATCGCTCATGGAGACCTAGAGTACATTGAAACTGATAATGAAACTGAAACTGAAACTGAAATTGTATTATAAATTAATTGAATGAAGTGATTTTATACAACCACTCTAGTTTTATTTGATTTCTATGTTAATAGACTTATACGTAAACCAAAATAACTGGCATTGGTATACTCAGTTAGGAATATCTTCAGAAATCAGTCCTTTGTACACAAAAAATCAAATCCTGTAATTCATCTTGTATAAGAATGTCCTGCTACCCTCTACTCACTTTTCAAATTGTTTGTGATAAAATTCAGGGAAAGCTGCCTCTATTTATGGTCAAATAAATGACTTAACCTGTACATTTATTATATATTAACCTTTCAAGTATGTGAGCAACCCATTACATATTGGCTTGATGTCGTCTGGTGTCATCATAAGAGATAGGGGCAATGAATGGTTATAACCACCATTGTTCTGTTATTCCTGTGCAAATTTTGTCACCCATTGTAGTTTTTTGTGTGCCACTGATGTCCAGATGAATAAAAAAAATATATAGAGAAAGAATAAAACATAAAAATACAAAAAAAAAAAAAAAAAAAAAAAAAAAAAAAAAAAAATAACTAAAAAAAATAAATAAATAAAGAATGATTTCACATCGCAACTAGTAGAGGTTCTATGAAATTTCAAATACAAAATTGTTGCCGTTGGTGTAGAAATAGCTAAGAGAAAATTAAGACCATTGGCATCATGTCATTTTGAACCACAACCAACATTAATGGTGGCTTTTCTTAGTATACCAGCCATTACAGATATTGGCAGCAAGCGGCATCCATTTTTGGGTTTGTTTTTCTACCAAGCATAAAAAATGCGCTTCCATAAATATGGTCAAACGAAGGATTCGTTTTTGTTTGATAAAGCTATGTAACGTTACTTCACTCTTTCCCGTATTTTGGCATTTTATTTAGAATATATATCAGAGATATCAAAACTCCCAACTGTCAGTTTAACAAAATCCAACGTTGGTACATGTTAGCCTAAAGCTTAACCTTACAAGCAAGACCAAACAGTACAGAACGGGTCAAGGTGCAAAATAATACATGCAAAGTTAGGGTCAATGAAATTGACTAAATACCCCGAAATTAGTACAAAAAACTTCCAACCTAAATATTGACAAATTAGATGATAGCCATTTCTGTGATTGGGTTAGGGTTTATGTCTCAAGTTTGCGAGGAAGTCCAATTAGTGAGATTAGTAAGCCTTTCATTCTTTGTCTCAATAGGCGATACAGTATTTAGATTACTGAAAGCAGTCTGAGCTTAAGAGCTACATAGAGGGTGCCGCAGGTGGTTCTTCTACTAATGATGCCACAGGTGCTCCTGTTTCAGGCATTCCTGGATCCCAAACTCGTATCCCTGGGCCTGCTGGTCGAGGCGGCAGAGGAGCTTCGTTTGTCGGTAGAGGTGGTTGAGGGGATTTCCAAAAATCCTAGCTGCCTAGCATCGTTCTGCCAGGTGCTGCACCGAGTGTGACGCCTACTGGTCCTAATAGTGATCGGCCATGTTTGGCTGTGGAGATAGTTTGACCTCGCCAAGATCGACATCTTAATGGTTGAATAGGGCTGGTGCGTTAGAGATCTGCATTAGCAGAGCCATTCTTGGCTCATTTAAAGATAACCGTGGTAACTGTTCTAGGAGGAACTCACATTGGGTCCAATATCGACTCAGTTCTTGATTTCCAGAGAAGAAGTAAATTTTCTGTTCCGACGCTCGGTGAGATCCATATCCTGTCCAAACCGCATTGTACCAAAAGGGCTTCAAACTTCTGTCCACCCTCTAGGTACTTTGTAAGGGGGTTTACATGCGACCGCAATAATCAAGGTGTCATTATTGCTAATGACTCGAATTGGCGAAACGGGATCATTAGTCATGAGCAGCATTTACAAAAGCCTGCGGTATTGGTCGTATGATTAAGAAGTAGTTTTGGTGAGAGCTGCTTTTCCGAAAGACACTGAGCCAATTACTACATGTGTCTACACTCGCACAAACACAATACTCAACTTTTTTTATTACTCAACTCAACTCCAACGGAAACAAGAGTCACTTTTTGCACTTGGTTTTGTGAACTTGATAGTCAGGCCACTCCATTCGGACATGACAGTTGGGGCAGATTTCTGATCGATGTTGCGACATTGTGTGAACGTTTGGGTTTGATGAAAATTTGAAAGGTAAAGTGTGAATGGATGTGATCTTAGTTTATATAAAAGTACCAACATCCCCATATTTAGGTCTTGTGCCCCATCTTACATGGGCTTGCCACATTGTGTTCCTATTCTGTCGTTTTTTCGTCTCTAAGTGGCTTTGTGCATAAGGTTTTGAAACTTAATGCGTGATTGTGCAATGTAAGCCAGTTCAGTGACATCATAGGCACAAAAAAACACATAGCTACCATCTTAGACTTGGCCGGATCTGAGGAGACAGCATCTAAGTGGAAGGTCTAAATATTATGGGGCATTTTAATATTTCAAGGATTGCAAAAGTAATAGGGGTTATATGAACATGATAATGCATAATTGGAAGTCGTTGTTGTTGGTGGTGAGTGGGCAATGGTGACAACACCCCAAACTGATTGGGCATCAAGGCGGTTTAATGCTGTGATATACAATTGATTTGGATCTATAAATATTTGATACAGAGATTGTTTATTTGTTTGATGGCGTCTTTTACTTATGTACGCACCATAAAGATAACCATTAATGGTTACATGACCTCATATATTTCTACTCACGCGTAAATCAAAAGTTTTTTAAAGCTCATTCTCAGTGTTCAGACGCATATCGGTTCCTTTAAAGTGACGCACAACTGTCTCAACTAGTGAGTTTTAGTTCATGTGAGAAACATACATCTCCGTGAGCCCATCAGTAGGGAAACTCGAGAAAACCAGATCAAAAAAAGTCGTTAACGATTTTAGCTGAATCTGTACCAGACTATCAAAAGTGAGAAATAAAAAAGGAAATGCCCGGTACCAGGGTCGAACTGGTGATCTTCAGATTATGAGACTAACGCTCTAACCAACTGAGCCAACCAGGCGATTTCTTGAAAACGAAAAATTGAGACCATGTCTATCTCAATTTAATACTTTTTAGGGCTTTTGGACCAGAAACGTAATGGCCGTCAGTTGCTTTCTTTAACTAAAAATTCTGAATCAAGTATAACCTGTTATAAAAGTTCAACTGTAGGCTTACCTCAATTACTTAGAATTATTCCATACTGATGCTCGAATGTAAACCCCAATACCTAGCTCTTATCATGTATGCGATATCTCAAAGCTGATGTGAAGAGACAGACTTAGAAGAGTCTCGCAGTAGCAGAAATTTGTGTCTCATTGAGAAAATTAATTCAATATTATATGCAAATAAATAATAGATGGTGTGATGCACAATCAATCAGAGTAGACCTGTCGTATCCTGTTTTGGCGGTTTTCGTACCTTTTTTTGAATTTCTGAAATTCACTGAGTTCTTCATTCTCCTTTTTCTTCTCTTCAACTATTGTTTCTGTCATAGCTCTAGCCTCCTTCAGCTCCTGCTGTTGACGTTGCCGGATGTCCTCATCTTGGCTAAACTGCATGAATCCGACACCTCGGTTGCGGATTTCTTTCGTGGAATCGTAATGAATATGTTCTTGAGGCTGTTCAAAAATGTTGGTATTTCTCATTACGCCTTCTGTTTGGATGATGTCTCCATAAATGACACTTTGGGGTTTCTCCACCATCTCTCGACCTCCAATTTCCGTCTTCCTTGGTTCAAATAAATGTCTCTTATTCCGAGGAACAACTCTAGTTCGTCCAAATTCATCAACAATCTCCACCTCAGACGAATTGTCATCCAGGTCGTCGGAACTATCGGTGTCATTGTCATCAGCCCTCTCCATGACACCACCTTCCAGACGGTCGATTTCGCCAGAATGAAACTTGTGATATAATTCTGACTTTTTTTTCATGTGCTCATACCCAGCCTTTTGATCGAGTTTCCACTTGGCTTTACTTGTGGCGGCATATTGGTCATCACGAGAAATGCGCTCTTCCACTCCTCGATTACGAGGGGGTTCCTCGACTGGAGTCTTTCGCGAATTGCCACCCCGTTTTTCTGACCCATTTTGACGTTCTCGCTCAAACTTGGATTTGGCCTTTGCCAATTCTGCCGCCAGAATGTCAGACATGAATCAAACAAGTAGATGCTAGTGTGATAAGTGAGAGTGCATCTGTCATGCACATGGAAGAATACTCGTTTAGGAAAATAAAAGTGATAAAACAAATGAATAAAAAATCCGTGGACTACAAACTATCCTGTTTCAATTATTTCCAAGTACGTTCCAGCACATTCGCTACAGGTTGAATATCTAATCTAACTCCTATCATGGACTGTATTCGTTATGTAGTATCATTCGCCATTCTGTTACAGAGCAGATCCCAGGTGGGAAGCTCCATCAAGAGGAATGACAGCACCGTTGATATAGCTACCTGCCTTGCCAACAAGGAACATGAGCACACCAATAATGTCCTCAGAAGTTCCAAGTCGCTTTCGGGGGTTGGACTCGACAAAGTAGTCGCCAGCAGCGTCAATCACACCCTTGGCCATTTTGGTGGGGATGAAACCTGGGGCAATAGTGTTGACCGTAATGTTTCGAGGCCCCAATTCCACGGCAAGAGCTTTTCCGAGATGATGGACAGCAGCCTTTGACGCGACGTAACCGTAAACACCACCCTTGGTAGCATTGCCAATACCCAGGCCGGCAATAGATCCCATAATGATGACTCTAGAGGGGTCAGCATGAGTTCCTCCTGCCTCGAGGAAAGGAGTGAACTGCTGAATGGTGGAGAAAACTCCCTTGACGTTGAGCTCCAGGACCTTAGAGATGGCAGACTCAGGGTGAGACTCAAGAGGAGAACCCCAGGTGGCACCTGCGTTGGCGATTAGAATGTCACAAACTACCTTGCCAGATTCTTGCTTCTCCTCCTCAGCCTTGAAGGCCTCCATAAGGCTGACCACTCCGTCGTGCTTGCTGACATCAGCAGGAAGCGGGAGAGCCTTACCCTTGAATCCCTGGCCGTTCAATCTCTCACAGGCCTCGTTACAGGCATCGGCCTTTCGCGAAGAAATGTATACTCTCTTGGCTCCTCCGTGAAGCAATCCGTAAGCACAGTACAGACCGAGGCCTCGAGAGCCTCCAGTGATAACGGCAACTTTACCATTGGCGGAGTATGGATCAGTGGGGAGTTCGGGGAAAGGTTCTTGGGGTTGAGGCATTGTATGTGTTAGTTTTTTGTGTGTCCTTCTTGCTGCTTGTCCTTCTTGTTGCTTTTAAGAAGATACCTGGCGTGGGTACATAAGGTGGGTTGCCATACATGAGGTAAGCTGGGGTTACATTTAGGCTTTAGGTTATAAGATTGAAAGCGGGGAAGGGACAAAAGGTTCCCTTTTGAAAAAAATGAATTCGTTGCCGTGAAAAAAGGAGTCAAATATTTTCGGGATGTTCGTTTTTTAAAAGAAAAATCGCCTTCTTGCCTCCTTGCCTCCTTGTACCTGGTTCTTTTGGATTCTCATGCATTACTAATAGTCTGCAGGTTCACAGACTGTAGGCTTTAATATTGCATCATCAACTGTAGATTAGAATCTTGTTAGATTTCATTTCGCTGGCCGCTAGACGGTCGGGGTTTTGTGTCCTTGCGAAATGTCCCTGCGAAATTCGCAGAAATTGTGCATATTCTGAACGGCTCAGATGATAAGGGAAGCATGTAAAATGTGAAAAATGGACCCAGTTGGTTTAGTTAGTTACCCCTCACATTGTCGTATTTTCATACTTCTTATGCACCACATTATTTCAGGTTCCTGGGCAATGAAAAAGCCAGGTTTAGGGTTTTCGGCTGAAGCTGGGCTGTGAAGCTGGCTGTGAAGCTGGCTGTGAAGCTGACACTACTTCAGAAGTATAAAGCTTGAATATTGTAGATCCACCATGATACAGGTCATGGGACACGAGATACAGGTTCACCATCGGAGATTAGTAAAGTGACATTACTGTCCTCTCTTCACATTGGTAATCTGTGACTACTACAACCGGGTTGGAAGTTCCGTATCTTGAGGTCTTGAAATAAACAGTTAGTTAGTAATAAGATTTGAATATGATTCAATTATCATAAAAAAAGGATGGTATTTCTCGGCAATGTTGATCCTCCTTGTGTAATGGAACATCCTTGGCTCCACACTTCCGCAATAAGAGGATAGATAGTCATAAAAATTTCACATCTTTAGGGGTCATTTGCATCTGGTTAAATGGGTGAATTAATCTACCCAAGAAAGTATACATCTTGGATAATTATCGACTTGGCCAGAAAAACGTCCACCCTAACCCTGGAAAGAGGCCTGGAAAAGAGGCCCAGAAAAGAGGCCCAAAAAACTGGCCCACCCTAACCCAATCTTACTCAATTCGTTAACCCCACCCTAACCACGAAAAGAGGCCCAGAAAATAGGCCCACCCTAACCCAAGAATACTCAACTCGTTAATCCCACCCCAACCCTTACAGCCTTCATTAAACTTTCCAAAAACACTCCCCATTGAGTACAAACAACAGCAGTCCAATGTAACTACAAACAGTAGACAGAGTAATTTTCTTTTAATCCTTCCATCCAAATCATTTATATAACATTCAAAACTTTGAGTAATATACATATCCCAAAACTGTCACACAACTGTCGGTTCGTCACGTGATCTGTAGACATTACATGAATCAATCATCACCTTATTGATAAAACTCCACACAAGATCGTCAAGAATGTCGTCAATCACTCCTTTCCACGCCACAGATTTGTTCAAGACGAATCCTGTCAACCTTGATGTTCTTACCGAAAACTATACAATCTCCTTCTACCTACAGTACCTGGCAGAATGGCCATCACTTTTTTTCCAGGTGTTAGATCGATCTGGTCGTTGTGCGGGATACATGATGGGTAAGGCGGAAGGTAAAGGCATGGAATGGCATAGTCACATTACTGCTGTGACTGTTGCATATGAGCAAAGGCGGGCGGGATTAGCCAAGTTTTTGTGTCAAGAGCTGGAGCGACGTACTGAAGCACCGGAACCGTATCATTGTTACTTTGTGGATCTATTTGTGCGTACAACTAATCAGATGGCGATTGACATGTATGAGGGATTTGATTATTCCGTTTATAGAAGGGTTGAGGGGTACTATGGCGATAGGGAGGACGCTTATGACATGAGAAAGTCGTTGGCACGTGATGTGAATAGGGAAACTGTTCGAGAGGATGGACGAAACCATCGTGTGAAGCCTTGGGATGTGGTTTTCTGAACATAACTGGATGGGGGTTGTCTATGGGGTACCCGTTATCATATAGCATTTGAATAATTGATGGCATTGTTTTTCCCATATACACTGATAAGTCCCTTTCAAGTGTGTTACCTGACTTCTAGACAGTGATAAATTAACAAGCAATAGATCTGAAAGTGTTTAAGTGAAGTTCATTAAAATGCGCAGTGTGTTGACCTGTTTAAGCCCAATATTGATGACAGTGTAGATGCTTGTAGATGTAATTTAATTATTCATTTTTTGACCAATTATTTATTTCCGATTATTGTAACAAGTTATGTAAAATGCACCAACTGATTTGGTGGAGTATACAAGAGCTTCAGTAACAGATTGAGTTTTTTTTTGTCAGAGCTAAGAATTGGAGTCAAAAAATAAACAGGTAATTAAATTTATTAATATAATCTGGATAAAAATGTGGAAAATACATAGAAGAATGTATAGCACTCTCAGACGAAAACTCCACTAGATCTAAAGTAAACGTGAGTAGAGGCCAGTTGTTCTGGTTTGCACCAAAATAGGGGAGAAAAGTGGAAATAGTTTCTCCCCAGAGTGTTGGCAAACGTCAGCAAATTTTCAAATTTTTTAAAAGTCTGTTTTTTCTGGAAAAAACTCATCAAAAAGATGGGAAAAAACGATTTACCCACAAAAATACTGTACAATAAACAATTTTATTCTTTTACGACAACACTTAGTTATCAGGGATTTCCTGCTCGCCGTTGTTGATGGCATCGATCATGACATGAGCAGGCTTTCCGTTGACACGGGCACCAACAGACTGGGCGGTACCAAGGATCTCCTTGACGGTACCGGACAGCTCCTTGGCGAAAGACTTGGATCGCATGGTTCGAGCAATCTCAATGATCTCCTCCAGGGGGATGTTACCGTTGTGCTTGACGTTCTTGTCCTTCTTTCGGTCACGCGGGGGCTCCTTGAGAGCAGCAATGACCAGAGAAGAGGCAGAGGGAACAACAGACACGGTGGCCTGTCGGTTCTGGATAGTCAGCTGGACAGTAACTCGAACACCCTTGTGAGCCTTGGTGGCCTTGGCGATATCTTCACCAATCTTCTTGGGGGAAAGACCGAGAGGACCGATCTTGGGGGCGAGAGCGGAGGAAGCACCGACTTCACCACCCATGGCTCGCAGGTAGATGATCTTCACCTCATTGGGGTCAAACTGAGTTAGTTTTGTTGTGTCACGGAGAGAAGTTGAAGCACAGTGTCGAAGATTAATGAAGAGAGAGACAGTCAATGGAACACTTTCCAAAGAAGTGCAGAACATCGCCATACAGCCACCTACCTCCTCTGCTGTTCCATTCGTCCGTCAAATTTTTTTTATCTCTCTCCAGATCCTATGATACTGGTTGTTGTCATGATACAAATCCATCAATGAAAATCTCTCAATAAGCAACACCAGCGCTGGCACCATTGTAGGCAAGTTCTGCTAGGTTTCAGCCACGGTGGTATTGTGCTATTTCATTTTACTCACCTTAGGAGGCATTTTTGATGTTGTTGCTGAACTGGTGAATCAACGAAACCAAAACTTCGAAAAAACTCGGTGCACACACTGGCTGGGACAACAT
This sequence comes from Yarrowia phangngaensis, assembly GCA_900519005.1. Classification (NCBI taxonomy): domain Eukaryota; kingdom Fungi; phylum Ascomycota; class Dipodascomycetes; order Dipodascales; genus Yarrowia; species Yarrowia phangngaensis. The sequence goes on from ULGR01000007.1 coordinate 1,066,541, forward strand.
CCCAATTAGGAAATAGACTCACATACATATCATGTGATTTTCATATTGGGAGTTAGGGTTAGCCCTAGTGGCAGTGGCAGCGAGATTGTGGTCCATAATGAATCTGAAATGGTACTAATAACGAAGTTGATAGTTCATGGTACTCCATATAAACTATTTTCAGCCCCTGGCTTGATTATGTGACTGTATGGAAGGCTCTCTATTACTAACTGGGTTGAGGTAGTCCACAAATGGCACCCGTATTAAGGTTTGAAATAAATAAGTTAGTTCATCACAATTAGATTATCTAAGCAATTTCCAACTATACTAAGCAATCTTAACAAAACTAAAAATACACTGGTCTATATAAAATATATACAATCATTAGTTGATAGCCACACCTGCTTCATCAGCTCTAAACCCAAAGTCGTTCATTATGCTGTCAACGTCTTTGAAAATACTGTCCAAGTCCCAATTGTCCATACCTTGGGTATCAAACCATGCTGAATTGTCATTGAGTTGTTCGGACACAATTTTGCGCCCATCCTTACCATCAGAAGATCCAGAATTGAGTCTAAGTCGCTTTGCTCGATTCTCTGATGGGCTGGATGAAAGATGAGATGCTCTGGATCCTGAAACGGACCCTTGTGAATGATCTCCGTCACTCTCAACAGCTGAGGTACCACCGCTGGGAGGATGGACAGGGTAAGTGGAGCTTCCCTGAGGATGATGGATCGGTAGCTCTGTGGCTAAACGAGGTTTAGGGTCAAGAGGAATATTAGTGAATAACTGCTTGACACCTGTCGATTGTGCGCCTCCCTGTCGGTACACTTGGGTGAGCACTGAGGGCGCCATTGATCTGATGCCACACTCCTCTCGCATTGTCCAAAGACAGTCGAAAAACACAGATGCTGACAGTCGAGTACGAATATTGACCCTGGTGGAGGTTCGTCCGGATTTGAAAAGAGTGGCATATAAATGCCATAACTGATATGTAATTTCTGAAGCTCGATAAGCCATATCATGTTTGAGAATGGATGCACTTTCTAGAAGTTGAAGACATTCATCAAATAGCTTCTTGCCGCTTGAGGTATCAATAAATTCATTGAGGCTGGAATGGATGATTTTGATGATCACACAGAGTGTCTGCCAAATCTGCTGAATGTATACGCCTGGTAGGTACTTCACGAAGGTAGTATCACGACGATGCACTGAGGTCACATGATCCAGAAACTCCAGGCTTGCGTTGTAAAGTTGTACTAGACCCTTTTGTAACTGGATGTCACTAAAGTCACTGTTGTCTAGGTAGTAATAGATGTAAAGACGGACTCTCACTGATAAAAGCAGAAACCGCCTTAAAGAGTCATATTCTTTTGCCTCAGTTTCGACTCGATCAAGTCTTCTTGAAATGATGCTGATTAGCGACAACCGTTCTGCACTCTGGCATAAACCCAAGGGGTCTTTTGAGTTGCTATTGAGAGTTTTTTCGATTTGCTGGTCCAGCTGAGAAAGAAAGCACATTTGCTTGAGTGATTCAGGTACATTGGCAGTGGAGTCGCTAGCACATGCACTCAAAATCGACGAATCAAAGTTGGCGAATGCTGGGAACCCCATGACTGTTGCCACTGTTTGGGAAACAATATTACATGCGATCCAAGTACGGATTTGTTCGGAAATCTGAGGGTATAGTGAGTTAGAGGAGGCCGTTTTGATTCGGCTGAAATCTCGCGCATATCCCGGACAATGAAGTCCGATTTTAATCGCTGAAAACAGTGCCACTCCACACGTATTCCATGATGAGTCTGCAGAAAGTGATGATGTCACGGGTGGCCACATGGTATACACAAGAAACGCTTGGACCGAGTGCACAGAAGCAATATTAAGAATTGGTACTTGGGAGTTGCTTGCGACATATCTGGTGATTGGGGAGATTGTGACTTCTGCAAGACAAGCCTTAACTGGCTCTGTAAGTCGAAGGAGTAGAGTGTCATCCTCAGCAAACCTTCTACTTGCCACAAGCATAATTGTCCAGAATAATGAAGGACATTGTCGATAAATATGTTCGGGCCCACCTTGAAGATTCACAATCGGTAAGATTGGATGGTAGTGATCAACAAACTCTTTGAACAACGCGTTCACAGTCTGGACTGGTAGGGTGACATCGTGGATGGTCTTGGGCTTGACACAAGATGGAATGGGGGGAGGCGAAACATGTTGTGAGGTGGTGCTATCATGTGAAACCATTGATTCTGGTTCAGGAAGTTGTTGAGACTTGAACTTAGGTGATGGCAAATTTCGGGTTTCGGTAGGGGCTGGTCCTACTGGTATGGTACCCATTTGTGCACTCATAGGAGTTCCTAGCTGCGAGCTCATTGGAGTTCCCATTTCTGACACATCGTCAACTCCAACAGGGACAGCGTAATGTATGGCACTATTGGACAGATCCAATAAGGAAGAAGCACTTTGATGTGCTGCTGAGTTGGCCGAGATTTGCGCCGCGGCAGCAGTAGCTGCATTCTTGGCCTGCTCCTGCTCACTCAGTACCCGTTTCAAACGCTCCATCTCTCCTTCAAGACTGGCAAGCTGAGCCCGCTTGTATGTCCTCTTGAATCCCTTCTGAACCACACATGGAATACCCTTCCTCTTGCATCGTGAACAGTCTACTCCATCTTGTCCATCACATTTGACCTTTTGTTGGCGGCACTCTACACATGCAAGTCGCTTATCCTTTGTCTGGGGTCGAGGACTAATTGAACATTCACGTTTGACCGACATATGTACTGTATTTTGGCGAATAGCGATATCGGTGAAGTTTTTAGATTTTTAGTTTTGGGGTAAGGAGTTTCTAAACTTTATTACAGGGCAAGGGCTCAGGTCAATTAAGCAAAATTCAGGGGTTGTGCAACTACAAGATTGGTTCAGTGGTTTCAGTGAATAGTGTGAAATATTATAGAATTTTTAGTTTAATTTTTTGCGCGCATTATCTCCTTTTTCTCAGGAGGTTTAGGTATGCCCATGAAGTTTGTTTGTGATTGTGATTACTTTCCTTTACGTGTTTTCTGTAATAATATGCAAGATCCCTGTAGGTCAACATGGTCTTAGCCTCGAAGGGACAAGTTTTGAATAGCAAAAGAAGCTCGTATAGTAGTAATTCATTTCTCATATCTGGCTATGAATATCTGATAATATCTTGTTGCTTATATATATGATTGTCCACATACAACTGTTCTCAGGTTCAGAGATGGAATGACTCATCGATAATGCAAGAAGCTTTATTGACTCTGCATTGTGTCAGCACTTGATTATCATTTTTACCCGCCTTCGGTTAGCTTTACTCAATCACTTGCCAATCCATTGATTCTCGTGAAAATGGCTAATGTTTTTTACAAAAACGCCGTGTTAAGTAACTGTGTATTCTTCCTCAGGGACTGTAGCAAACCGACATTATTTGAGTCAATACGCAGTTAGATAAGGCTGTTGCATCGCATTAAGACATGCAGTAAGCGATACCGGCGCTCAAGAAGTATAAGTGGAGGGGGTAGGGAAAAAGACTACTGGGGAATTACATAATAAGACTTTCTCTTGCGTTTTTTTAATCACCAATGGTTCATCAGTCAGAAGGAATAGGACATGGCTTTACTCACTAAAAGTCAACTCTCCTTTTCAATGAGTGTTTGATTGCCTTTTAGATCGCTTACCTGGCTCGTAATACCACAAGTGGAACTGTACAAAACATCCAATTAAACAGCACTACTAATACTGTATATTATGTTCTCACCTTCTGTGAAGTGCGTGAGATTTCACAAAGTTAGCTAAAGTTTAATATGACACAACTGACCACAAATAACCTTGCCCTCATCAATGAATTTGTTCTCATTGGTCCCATGTTAATAAATGTTCTTAATAGTCAGTGAATTCATTTCCAAAACCCATTTGCTGCACAACTTCCACAGTAGTGGAATCTACTAACAAAGTCAACGAGTTTAACCTCTACTTATCAGAATCAGGAGCAAATCCAGGAGAGAGTAGGACTTTCACAAGCGATCATATATTATCTCCAGAATGTTGGTACTGGTTGAAAAATATACGTCGTAATATTTAGCCAGTTTACACATTACTTATTGTTAGGAGCTTCCAGTAGTAGTACCCACCTAGGTGGGGGTGTACTGGAATGATTGATCAGGATGTGCGCCATGTCATGAGGTGCTTGATATATCTATATCTGGTTGAAATTACCTACTGTATGGTTATATTAAAGTTTATTAACACTGACATGGGACGAGGAAGAAGGTGGCATATATGAGGAAACACCAATTTAACACGTAGGGCAATTTTTAACAGCTATATGGCAGACTTTTTGCTGTTTCGAAGAAAGTTGCCACCATTAGTCCCTATCTACCATTAATCTGCCTTGTTTGTTCTTGGGAAATAAATACCTAAAAAAAAATGAGATAATATTGCACAACAGCCCTATGAACCAGTTCAGGAAACCAGTGTAGTAGTCTTCTACTATATGAGTGTTAACAGGGTTATGGGGTCGGAGGGTATATGTGTCTTCTTGGTATTATGACTGTCCGGTAACAAATGCACTTGTTTTCTGGTTGGTTTAGATTTTAGGCTATGTTATTCCAGAAGTGACACCAAAAGCCCTAGTGTACGGATTACCAGAGACAGTTAACAAAAGTTCAAGAAATAGAACTAAATTATACTGACTTATTCTTCTATTTTTTTCTATTTTTTTCTTCATTCTTAAAATACAATAGCCTATGGCAGGTCTATTCACTTCTTTCCACTTCTTTTCTGGCCTTTTTCCGTTCATGGTTTCTTTCTTCCTTTTTTCTTTCTTTTTTCTTTCTTTTTTCTTTCTTTTTTCTTTCTTTTTTCTTTCTTTTTTCTTTTTTCCTTCTTCTGTACATCATTGCACTGTGCATATTTGTGTATGATTAGAAATTATGGTGCTGTGGCATCGACCCCCACTCCCACTCAACTGCTGCCTTGCAACATTTAGTGACGGAAAACAGAAGCAAAAGACAAAGAAATTAATGTTAAGATTTCTTAACAAAAAGCCCATTCGATTTAAGGTATTAAGCAGGGATGTACACTTGACCCACGTATAAAGAGTTACAATTCATTAATAAGACTTACTCATCATCTTATGCAGTTATTTCATTAAAACACGGGTTTTATTTAATTCAAGATACCAGAAATTCGGTCAACTTAGAACCCTCGCTAATACAATATAAAAGTAGACGGCACCTTGTTCTTGTCAACTGGCAGCCTATCACCCCTTGCTGCCCCAGTTCAAACTTTATTTCATTACAGTTTGGTGAATATTTTGTTGGTTTTCAACTATTCGATTATTTCCATTTTATTTTATATTTTAATTCTGTTATTGCAATATGGTCTTGTCAGATTTGTTAGTATTCAATAAAAAGAATGATACCATGAGAGGATTTCCTTCTTAACCTCCAATATGTGTCAAATCATGCAGTGGCAACAGTGGACAACAACTGAAACAATAATGGTTGATTCTGATTAGATGCTTGACCCCTTATTTTTGACATTCAAAGTTAGAAGGCAAATTTGAGGTCTCAGAAGACAGTAGAATTGGTCTGATTAACGAGGGACACAGGGCTAGAATGAACTTGAAAAGGGGCAATCAGGGGTATGGGGGCAATCGAGATTATTAGGACAGCCAAGTGTCAACGCCTTCCTTGTGTTTTTCAGGCAGTTGATAGGCAATTATGGTGCTTTCCATATTGCTTACTTGATTTACTCCCACTTATGTTGGTATGGAGTGTGTTTCCATTTAGTACGTATCAGTTTGGCTGAAGTTGGTGTTGTTCAGACTATCCCAATACGAACCATTTTGCGAAAGCTTATTTGACAAAAAGAAAAAAGAGAGGCTGCATGTAAAAAAGTGCTAGAAACTTGGGGCGTAGATAATGCAGAAACTGAATTTTCTTGTTGCATTACAGTAGAATCAGCCTAAACCTGAGAAGGCGTGTTATTCCCAACTGTTCTTGACTGTTCTCAAGTTGCTGATAACAACGTTATGATCCGTAAAAGGCTCGCAACCAACAAGTATTCATTGTTACAAATTTAAGCTCAGAGTTTCACATACGAAACATTGTTCTATGAAAAAAAGGAAAAAACTTGACACATTAATGACGTGGAAATGTACAAGTGTAAGCGATGTATCAAAACCTCTACATGTATGGTACGTAGAACGTGTGGAATTTTTAGAATCTCATGAAGAGACATTACTAACTCTATTGACAGTCTTTGGCACCAACCTTTCCATTTTCGTAAATCAACAAGTCCTATCAAAGTACGTGGGATCCGCTTGGCAACTTTGATGATAATTCAAAGTTTTGAGGATATCCACAGCCTCGTTCATCACACAAATGAAGTACCATCATGCAAGTAAGAAAAGATGAATGTTATTATGACTCTAAGTTCTAATGCAGCAACTGTCATGGAGATCATCTCTATGTTCCTATGGCTAATGAGACTGGACAGTGGTTAGCCTAGGATAGCCCGTCAGTTTATTTGTGAACATGGCAAAAGAGAAAACTACAAACGCGGCGTGGAAGGGTGAAAGCTTGTAATGGTTCCTGACAAATCAAATTCAAGTTTCACTTGTCGTCATAATAGTGTACTGTGGTGGCGAGCCAAACAAAGCAGTTCTGATGCACAGTATTTTTGTTCTCAACGGCTGACCTCTTGTTTCCAAACTCAATCTGTTCCTCGCACAAAGTTAGAGTTCCAAACCTTATGCATGTTTGTCTTTTATTTGGATGTTTTTGCGGACATTTCCAATAGGCATCATGTGAAGAAAGGGATCACGACTCGTAAGAAAAGTATAGTGTACACTATACTCATGTAGTCTAATATCTGGAGGCAGATATTATCTTAGTGATCCGGGCGCTTCTTGCAACTCATTTTCTTAACTCCGATTTTGCCGATAAATTAGTGCGGCTCAGCAGCAGCTACCCTATCCGTCACTAAAGAAAGTTACTAACCCTGACAGGAATTACTCCCGACAACAAAGAAGCCTTTCTCGATAGAAATGCCGCAAATAATGGGCCCGCCATACACATACGCTGGGAAACCATCGTATCCCCTTTTGGTATTGCATTATCCACTATTGGTCTCCATAGTTGATCCTTGCATATAGTCCCACTCAACTATGCCTCAGCTGATTACACTGAAATGATTACACTGAGATAAACGCCCAGCTAAAACCTCCTCACCTTTCTCTACTGTTCAAATGAATGAGAATCAGATAATCACTCTATGACAAATAGATGTTTACAGCGAACATTATTCAATATGTTCCCCTCCACTCCATAGACCGTATGAAACACAGAGATAGGTTGGTTCCAGAATGGTGGTTTTATTCCAAGCACTCGGGAAAGTTTCAATACTTGAAAATTTTAGACGATCACTCAGTTAGTCCAATCGTCTCACCATCATACCATCATGATTGCTTCCAAACATCCTTATGTACCACTTATTATTTTCAATTTTATTAACCTTTTTTGTTGTGTGGAAAAATACTAAACTAACTCAATACCACACCCAGCTCAGACGGGCCAATAGGGCCGATACGACACTTCGGGTGGGTCTTACAAAAATACCCCTGTTCTAAGTGCACAAAAATAGTGAGCAGGGACCAGATAGTTCTGTTGTGGCTTCATTTTCATTTCTTTCTAAAGGTGTTCCACACATAATTAGACACTCTCTCAAGGAACTAGGACCTCCTGACAAATAGCACTGGTTGCAAGCACTTTCACACTAACTTGGTTTCAAACCCAATAACAAACCTAACCCTAGAAAACCGAAACTTTATCTTGCCCTAGAGTACCCCTGTTACACTTTGAGGACAAAATATAGTTAAAACAGTTATGCGCCAAGTGTTGCTTTTGGAAAACTTCGTACAAGAGTGGATCTTCGGAGACACAACCCCTAATGTACAGAATTGTGGACACTGCGTTGCATTTTTTGTTTTCCCCTTCATGGTATTTTTACTTCTTTCGCCTTTGCTTTTATTTTCTTTTTGTTTTTGCCTTTGGCTTTATATTTATAATTGCTTTGTTCTCCAACTATAGTAAGAAACAAGCCAACACCAAACTCCTCAATTTCTCATTGTCTCACTAGGAGCTATCAATCCAAACAAGACCTAGAATTTATTTTTCTTACAAATTAGAGACAGTTTCAATATCTGGATTCTTTTCATGAAAGGCCAGGGTTTGGAGATGTACAATAAGGGCATTCACACGAACTCCAAGGCTTGGCATTACAGTCAAACCCTGTTAGATACGGCTGGGAACGTCTGATCTCCATACACTGCCATTCTGAGAGACAAACGTGGTCCCACTCAAGTTTTGTCGCAGTTCTAAGTATGAGCCGTTTCTGACCAACAATCCCTAACTCATAAAATATAACCCACTATTTAAAATCTAGTAATCATTTTGATGTTTAAAGCCTTGTATAAAATGAGCTTTAATGGTCTTTTGAAAGGTTTTTGTAGGACTAACTATCATTAGTCTTGATCCACTATGAACATTATTTCGAGATTTAAACAGTATCAAAAGTGAGACATTGAGCGTGGGGGCCAACATCATTTCGATTCATCATGGTGAACTATGTGAAACAAATCTTGATCAGTAAATTGAAATCGAGAGTTTGATTCGATCGCATCGAAATGAAAACCGAATCGTTGGTTGTCATTTAGCTCTGTGATTCTTGACTCGTTTGGGGAGAACGAGTATTTTACCTACTACTACTAATTTAGAATCAACTCTACTTCCGAGAATTGTCCCACCCCATGATCGTCGTTCGCACAGCCAATCGACGATCGCTTTGCCACAACAAGACGGGGCAGTGTGAGTCATGATTATTAAGATTAAGAAGTTTCGGAGACCCCTTCCACTCTGAGTTCCTTCCAACAGTGGGCATTCCATGTTTCGGATTGCCCGTCCTTATGGCCGTTGCCAACTTTTTTTGCTTTTTGTTGTTCATGAGCTAAAATTTTTCCAACTTCAACCTTAATTGAACTCTGCTTCTTTTTTCTTTTGTTGTTTTACTCCTTTCAAACCTTATATTGCCTTTTCGTTTATAGCAACTGCACTTTGTTTATACCAAGGTTTATAGTTTGTTTCTCCAACAATAATGCTGCAACACCATTTAAAAGAGAGTAACACCCATCTACACCCGCAACTGGCATGAGCTATTAAGCAACAGAGATATGGACCAGATATATACAGACGAAGAAAACAATGATAGACGACAAGCAGCCTCTCGAGGTGGCCATACCACAACTACTCGGCGATGCTCACGCCACCTAACAGGGGCTGCCGCTACTGTTGTCACCACACACACTCACGGACATACCCATGCCGAAACCTCTACTAGCTCATCCCTCAACACACCAGCTGACGACGAGTCACAGCCTTCTGCAAAGAAAGTAAAACTAGACGGAGTAAGAACTTGGGCTCGTAGCCGATCGCTACCAATTATTAGCAGGGATGCCTCAGCCGCTGGTCACATTGACGACATTGACCATGTGATTAACCAACCCAACCATAGCCATTTTAACCCCATGTTCAACAGCAACAGTTTCAGTGGAAACAGCAAACGAAAACGAGAAGATGACTCGCCATCCGTTTCGACTTCGGCTTCTCCCAATTTGTCTTCTGTCACCCTTGACGACCCCATTGCTACCAACACCCACACCCACGCCCATACTCTTAATCCTGCATCTGCCACCAGTCTTGGTTGCAGCACCAATTCAAAAACCGCTTCAACTAATACTCCCTCAGCCGCCTCACAAACCACGCCTTCTGCATCCTCGCCTCCTCTTCCCCCTGTGAACATTCACTCACTCAGGGAAATCGACCTTACAGAGATATTCAAAAATCCTCGCTTACGGCACGACATTGTTTTTGATCCTCAATTACAGTTTCGACCCAATTTGGATGGCGAACGAGGGAAGCGGAAACGACAAAGTACTCAGCGGTACTGGGATAGCATTTCTGACGAAGTGGAGGGTGTTTGGGCCCCATTTGTGAACACAGGAAGTGTAGTTGAGACTTCAAGTTTTCTGAATCTCACCACCCTATTCACCACCTTGAGACAAGTGCTTGTATCTCTGCTGCCCGTGAAGGACAGAGAATCTATCGAGTCTGATTTGGACACAGAGCTAGTACAGCAGCAGTTGCGGCACCACTGCTTTGACTTCGCCTCATTTTCTCGATGGCTCAGTAACGTTCTTAAAGCACACTGCGCCCCTATGAGAGACAACTGGGTGGACCAAATGGTGGTGCGAATCAATCTTGGGTGGAAGGAGAAGAACAGCCGTAAGCTAACAGAGGGGCTTAGGATGGTTTTTGCCATCCTGGAAGCCATGAAGCTCGATGTTGCCAACCACCAAATCCGTTCTCTACGTCCCATTTTAGTTGAGACGGCTGTTGATTTCGAACAAGATTACTACGATCAGGTGATTGAAAAACGTCGATTCGACATTACCAGCAGTTGCGAGTGGTTTGCTAATTCTTGTGAAACAGTCGATAATTCCAGTTTCTCTACCCCTGTCAAGCACTACAAGTCGGCGCTGGCTGCAGGTATCACTCAGCTGATCACATGCAACAGCAGTGACTTCCCAGCAACTTTTGGTTTCGATTTTGCCCGTCTCTCATCCTTTCGATCTGACCTGCGGCAGTTAACATGCCTGCAGTTGTGCACTATGTTGCTTCAACAACTTGTTGCTTCGCGACGGAACCCCAAGGCTACTAAGACTGTATCTGATCCTGACTACCTAACTAAGTTCAAAGCAGATTGTCTGGCAATCGTTTCGAGTAGTAACGGAACTAGCAAGTGGACCAAAAACATTCCTGGCCTAGCTCTGGAGCTTGCTAAACGTACAGAGGCTGTCGTGATTGAGAAAGCCAAAAATGAATGTGACGCTCTTCCCTCCTCTGACATGATTACTCTAGCCTCTAACTGGCTCACAAGCAACACTCTCCCTTCCTCTCCTATGTACAAATTAGTGGAGAAGCGGCTTGTGAGACAGATTACTGCTGGCGTGGAGAGTCGGGTCCTGGAGGTTGCTACCAGCACCTCCAATACCTCAGCTGTTGCGCCCCTCATCGAAAAAGTCTCTCTTTTAACGAAGTTCCACTGGGATGTCTTTTCAAAGTATTATATTGCATATGTCGAATCCACCAAACAATAGTGGATTGACAATAATAAATTATTGGTTATCTGAACTAGTAAGAATTATAGATATTGTGTAGTTCTGCAAACAAGGTATTGGGCAACATTTCAATTAGGGTATGCAATCTCTCCAAGAAGGTAATGCCGTTCAAAAATGTGAAGAGGTGAAATTCTTGGATTTACACAAGACCAACTAGTTCCCTGTTCAGTCTATTCAGTCTATTATTCATTGGATTAACTGCAAACTTCCATCTTCCAAACCTTAACTCTATATTAATAATCACAGAATGTAATCCATATCCAATTATGTCCTATGAGATACTTGTTAGCAGGGTGTTGTCGCACTAACAATTCCTTCTTTCTTCCGAAGAAATCGGCTCACGCTACCAGAGAGTGTGTGCTACTACTGGATCCTTTACTCCAAATAAGTGATGTGTAACTAATATGGATACTTGATTAAATGTCTGATTCTCCACATTGATTACATCTGAACCTTTAATGATCTTCTGCTCTATATAGGGCGGGCTCCATCACTCATTCAATCATAACTAGCACAACCGCCTTCCAATAGAAACAATTCGACATTCATGTCATGTAATTTTAATTGTTATACAGGCTGTGAATGATCCTCAAATAGGTGTGCGCTTCTACTGTGAATAGATTCAACTCGATGCTTCATTATAATTGTCAACTACTACAGGTTAACTACCACTCTTTTGTGAGGTAAAAAAAGCACCACCATTGTGTGCGTTCACGTAGAAATCTTCACCACTCCCGAAACACCTGATCTCGATAAAATAACCAAATGGTAGTATTGTGGACTTGTGAAAACAGCAGGCCCCAGACATCAGTTTGAATTTTTATCAATCCATTTAAGATCCTTAGCAAAGTTCTTGCAGACATAGTTGATATCAATAATTTCGTACCCTTTCAACAGTCTACCTTTCCTTCAAGCTTGTGTAGTTAAAAAATTTCATGTGAGCGTGATAAAGGTATGGCTGATAGAGATATCAGGGCTTCTCAATGAAGCGGGAAAGAGGTGGTCTATGACCTCTCCCGCTTTATGTAAAACTGGTAGTATATATCTGAAGTATCAAATATCCCTTTCTTAACAAGCAATGTAAACCCATCTAGGGTTATGAAAAACACTCCCTTAAGATCGGCTTTAAAAGATTGACATATATTGACAATCCAACACCTATTTTTGACTGGCCCATTGTCTCATTGATTGATTGATGAGTATGGTTTTCCACCTTTAAAAACAGAAAGTTTTAACGCCACATACTTTACAATGAACTGAAGACCACGTCATTACCTTGTCTTCCTGTTCTGGTTTTGCAGTTGCCAATTAGGTGTTATAGACAGAGTAGAGCTGTGATACAACTGTAGAGAATGATAGGTCGAGGAATGCTCTGCTGGGGCTTTGGCGTAATTTAGTTTGCCAGGAGAAAATGGATCGGCCCGTGAGTAAATAAAAATATCGCATTCCAAATTTTTATTTTTCTCGTACATTCAATTGACTAGAATATGTATATGAAATAGTTCCAAGTAACTGTGATTACGCAGTTCCTCGTCATCATTCACCCGTGGATATCAAACTATTTCACAGCTATCTATTTAGTAGTTTAGTGGTGAGAGATGTGGATATGCATGCTGAGAGGTAATGATTGTTGGTACAGCAGAGTATCATTAGTTTTGCATGTTTCTCTTATGTGATACAGACACTGCTAATTTGGATTAGGTGGACATGCAACTTTGAGTTTGATGAAAATGACAATTGTAATGTCTGAGTCATTCTGATTATCAACTTCCACTTTTCGAAATGTGTTGGGCAGGGGCCGTTCCAGTTCTGGTATGTGGATTTGACGACAGTCCGTGGGTGATTAATAGAGTTTTTCTACACATTCTACATTGTCGTTACACTGTGTTCAACATCATAGGAAGCCCATTTAGTAACTCTAAGATTCAGTAGCCAGCCAAAAAACGGAATTGTGAACACAAAATCAAAATAGGAGAATATACAGCTGTTGAGAAAATAGCCAAAAAAATAATTAAGAACGTAAAGACAGCAACAAAGACAGGATTCAGAAAAAGCAAGTAGACAGAGGATGATGATATGTCATAAAAAATCAATACTGCAAACAAGATCAGCCAACACGTAATGCATGTATTATTAATGGGGCCAAAAAAAAGAAACACTCCAGAAAATTAAAAAGTGCGTAAAAAATAAAAAAAGGAATCAGCAAAAATAAAAGGGATAAAGAAAAAGTGAAACTACCAATAAGATAATAAATGAAACTGCTTCATTCGCATATTGTTATAAACCCACGATGGTTGACAAAGACAACGAAGAGTTGTCTGCAAATCCGAATCGCAAATGTGAAAAACAACGATTAACAATATTTACTTATTCTCAATTAACTAGTCCATCTAGGTAATAGTAGTTATCATTATCTGATGGGTAGCTAACACAGTTAGTTAGTTACTGGGGAGTATATACTCCCAAACAACACCTCAATTCTTCATGACATTTATATATTACGACGGTGAAATAAGAAAGAAATGTTTTGACAATTTTATTTATTATAACATTGTATACATAAGATATGTAACGTTTATTTATACCTGTATTAATATTGTAAATGTTCTCCTTCCGTATTAGGCAATTCTCCAAAATTTGGAACCTATTTACACCTAGAATATGTCCCAAGCCAAAATAAAGTTTCTTTAATCTGTATAAGAAATTTGTCTTGTCCTAACGTAAATTGATTATCATTTCATATAATTTCATAATTCACGCAATATTACCTATATACAAATGAACAACTAATGTTTGGGAATTTCAAAGAGAATTCCAATCTGGATTGATTAATTATACTATAGTTTATCACTGTATCTTTTAAATATAACTAGCGAAATTGGTTATCCGTGCATTATTCTAGGGGCTGGTTTAGGAAAGTCCTATATGAAGTTGTCACAATTTTTGCCTACGGAGTCATTCACATCTTATGTTTTGAAGTTCGTTTAGTAATTTTTTTGTTTTTACTGTCATAGTGTTTTTTATTACAATACCTACATGAGTCGCATACTTCTGGAATAATTTGAATTATTTTGTTTTTGCAAGTTTTCTTTCACCACCGTTTTCATTATATTATTGTTTATTTTTAGGTCTGGTAATAGATATTTTATTTTTCATTTGTATGATTTTTTCTCTTTTCTTGTTATTTTTTTTAACTATTGTGTTGAAAATAGGGATGTCACATTTGCTCGACTTTATTCTTTTTACTTTTAGTTTTTGTTCAATTTTTGTGAGAGAGGTTTTTGTAGTCATATACTACTGTTTTGTTATGATACTTACTTGCTAGGAAAGGACTGTTAGGGCGATTATCCACTTTATTCATTTAGTATATCGCTCGTAGTTCCATATTTGCTCGTCTACAAATTAGGGAGTTCCTGTTGTTTCCAGTTAGAGTTTGGTTCTAACTTAACTACTTAAAGATGGAGCAACAAAACAAACTGGAAGCTGAGATCCTTATTGAACTGGCTAAAATCGACGAAACTGTGAAAGCGATGTAAGTATCTCTGTATGGGCTTTTTGATAGAGCTGTGAAAATGCTGTGTGTTCAAAGTGACCAAGCCCTTTTACTCGCAACTAACATAGAAACGACAACATCTTATTATGTACAGATCTTTTGGCCGAATCATCAGATGGTAGTCGCTTTTCAACATCCTCTTGTGATATCGTCAAAAAGGTTGCTGAATTTATTGATGAAGTTGATGGAGTAACCCCTAGAGGTGGTCACTCTTGAGATTATTCGCCCATCACATCATTCATATCTACCAGGAACATTCAGGATGCTATCTTATGGCTATTTCTCCTTTCATCTAAGATACATAAGCAGACACCATACCACCAAGTTGGATGAGCGCAATCGAGCGAGTTTGATCTTAACTGCATATGTTGGTGATTTCTAGCAAAGCAAAAGTTGTTTCAACGATGACACCCTGTGATAACAGTATGCTGTTGTGTGTCTCAGAGATTTCTCGAGCAATAATCTTATATCTCTTTCTGGTGATTTGTTCATACACGTTTTCGATATTGCTTACATGGCTCAAGGGAGCACTGAGTGTACTGAGCGGATCCCGTACACTTAAGTTATCTCTCTTCATTCATTTTCATGATCTACTGATGATAATTACAGAGTTGAAGTGCCTAGGTTCTTTGATTAATTGAGGTATCCAGCTCTTTTATTCTACAACTCTCAACCACCAGCCTGTCTAATTATTGGGCGAACATCATGAATTTCACTTAATGTGAGTAACAGAACCGATTGCGAGATGAAAATCAAATATAAGGTGCAGCTCATTTTACTGAGACTAATGACATGTTTTGGGTTACACGACGTTCCAACAGTATCATCCATAACGATCAGATGATTCTGGCATATCTCTACGAAAGAGAGATGAACCGGCACTATCATTAACAGATGGTCATGTATTACCTTTTTTTCAGTGTTCCCCTGTGACGCAATAGTATGCTAAATTGTGTAAATTACTTTCCCAACTGCACGCACATTTGGGTGAAGCAGAATAGTGGCATCGCTTTCAAGAAGAGAATTATTCGGTTGACTTTCCCCTACTGGGGGGCCACACGCTGTAAATGATATCGAGTTACCATTACATTTGTGTTTGTCAATCTAATCTACTATTTATTTCTTTAACAGACTATAAATATTCTCTTTCCTAAATACAACTACAACTAAATTTCAGCTTCAGAGTTACCAATTGTGCACACCCATTTTTCTATCAGTTAGTGTGATTGTTACTTAATCGTTTCCCAGTTCTTATGAGAGCATTTGCTGTTACCTGTTACTTTACTAAACATCGAGGCGTGGGTCATGTATGTTATTGCTTGAAAATCTGAACTACAATGGGGGTTTAGCCTTCCAAGCCAACAATTTCCTTCGTATTTCTTTGATATCATTGATCTCTCACAACGAGGTAAGGATTTGTTGGGTTGAAGCCGCATATGCATGGACCAAGGATGGGGTCATCAAGGAGGAATACCATCTCTATCCTCGTAACTAACATTAGGTGAGCAGATGAATTACAAATAAACACAAAACAAAAAAAAACAAAACGAAAAAGGAAGAGGTCGTACATTCTTAGTTTTCTCCACTTAGTTCTTGTAACGACAGTTCTCAATGTGAGCCTGAACTGGCCCTGAGCGAGCACTGCCTTGGGATTCTAGTTAGAGTTTGCATTCAGGAAAAAGTCACTGATAAGTCATAATGTCTACCTGCGACTGTACACAGATGAATTCGTGATTCAGGAAGTAAGAAATCGCAAGTTACGGTCCCTAAAGAGAGCCCTGGGCACGAAATGGATAAATAACATGCCTCATTAAGCTTTGGAAATAACGTTCAGGTGCATATTATGTGGCTTCCAAATATGCACTGCCCAAACCTTTCTTTGTCACACCACATTCTGCTTCATCGACACTTCTCACCAAACGATACATGTCACTAGCAGATGCTCTAGAAGAGGAGCGAAGGGCCGTTCTGGCCATGAACAGCAACAGCGCCACTGCTAGAAGGGGTGGTAGCAGTCAACGACCAGTTAAGTCGATGGTGCTCGATGACGATGATTCTCCCACTGGCTTCCCTACATCTCATTTGCGATCTAAGTCTGTGTCTGCAGGGTCTGGATCAAACTGGAATCCGCCACGACCAAACATTCTCGTTTCTGGGCCGGATGGCCTTTCTGGTTCGCGATCGTCATCCCCCAGTGTGTATGGTAGCCACTCAACCAATGCCGGCTCTGTAGCACCTCCTAGACCAAAGATGAAAGACCACCTGTTTAGTCATATGGGTGGTGCAACTCCCTTCGGTAGTTCCTCAGCAGGTAATGTAGATGCGGAGCTTCTTCGAAACTTGGATCAGCTGATGCGAAGTGGACCAGGCGCATCCGTGCGATCAAGATCAGCCAACAATGAGTCTTCTCCCTTTCGAGACACACTTCTCTATCCGTCATCTACAGGTTATCGAAGCAGTAGCCGAAATGGAAGTCACAGTGGCAGCAGAAACGGAAGTAGGCCAGGGTCGCGAGCAGGATCTCGGAACGCATCTCCATGTCGATCTCCATCTAGAGATCGAACAGCATATGAAGAAGCCTTGCGTCCTGGTTTTGACGATGATGATTATTTTGATGATGATGGAGGAGATGGTACTGAAGATGACGAGGAGGACGATGACACCGACGCTTCCTCCGAAGACGACGAGGAAGATGGCTATTCTAAGAAAAAGAAAGGCAAATGGAGTGGACTCGATACGTCATTGGTGTCTTCCAATGCGGTGTCACTTTTAGGAGCTATGGAAGATGAGCGTAAATCGGTGGCGCAATCCAAGTTTCGTACCAAGTCGTTAATGGACCAGGCAATTGACCCTTGTCACCCCCCACCTCCTTCACACCAGGATATCGCTGCTTACAGACGTCAAATTGTCCATCCTCATACTGCGTTTGATGCAGCCAAACTTATCGAACAAGATGCAAAGCTCGGGGTGGCTCCTTATACTGGCTACAAGGAAGAAGTGAAAGATGCAGCATCTGCTGACACCATACCCCTGACAGTATCCACTATCGCATCGAGTGCCAACACTAAAAGATCAATGCGTAGCATCACCAGAGGAAACCTTCCTGATCTAGCAGCTACCGTCATGACCACTCATGATACCTCTTTAGAGGATACAGCTGAAGAAACTCAAGATAGCGGAGAAGTCAGCAGCTTTCTTGATACAACTTCTAGCAAGGAACACGCTGAGGTAAACACAGACTCAGAAACATCTAATGATTCTAATTCAAATGTGAATTTATCTAGTACCGAAGGTATCACGCTTGATACCTCACCTAACGTGACAACGACTGAAAAGGTGATACCATCCACAGACATCGACAAAGAAACCAGTGACACTAATGCTACTGACACTGGCACTCCTGTCACAGTTACCCCAGTATTGTTGCCTTACCACCCCAAGGCCTATATGGTGTGCATTGACCTATCCCCTGAGTCTTACTATGCTCTCGAATGGACTGTGGGTACAGTGTTGTGTGATAACTCAATCTTATACTGTGTCTGCACGTACGAGGAAGAAGAGGGAGTACGATGTGAGTCAGCCGAACTTGAACGACTCCGAACGATCGGCGAAATTACTCATCGTGTCATCAAACTGTTGAAAAAAACTAGACTACAGGTCCATGTAATCATTGAGGTGGTTCATTGCAAAAACCCAAAGCTTATGCTGTGTGAGGTGATCGACCATATTTCACCTGTTCTTGTGGTTGTCGGTTCACGTGGTAAATCTGCTCTCAAGGGAGTTCTCCTTGGCTCGTTCTCTAATTTCATTGTTAGCAAATCCTCAGTGCCAGTAATGGTCGCAAGACGACGACTCAAGAAGTCCAAGGCACACCAAGTCAACGTCAGAATGAGCAATACTCTTCGTGAAGGTCACGGTGGCCTCGGTTTGTCGGCTGCCAAGGTTGATTAACTGCGCACAAGTAATACTAACTGTTGTCTTAGATGTAATATATCATTTCTTAACAATTTCCAACCATTTACTTATCTTATTGTACCACATATCCACAAATGGAAACAACATGCACCATCAATGACAGTAATTCATTGGGATGAGTTTTAATTGTTTGATCCCTAACTGAACAATACTTAGTATATTCACGCTGGGCTTGCAGAATCCCGACCAGAGCTGCTGAAACGACAGACTGCAAATTGCTGTCAATTCCAACTTAAACAATCAAGCAGTTTATATTAATCCTACGTGGACGAGAATCCAGTTGTGTTAATTAGTGTTATATGTAGAAGCAGAAATCACAGTGTTGAAATTCTGATTGTCCTCAAATATATCTGGACTCAGGCATTTCGAAGAACATACATAGCATGCATGTAAAATGTTCTGTTGTAAACAGCTCGGTAGCTAACTAAAGAATCACAGTTGATGTTGATGATATGAAAGGCTTAGGTGTATTATAAGGAGATAGGTTCAAGCGACTCACTCAAAGCTAGTGGTCACCAGATGAGTTGTCTCTGCAACCCTGACTAATAATGAGAGGAAAACAACTGACTGAGATTTTAAGAACTCTCCCACTTGAAAATTTCATAGCCGTATGTCTAATATTTTGGCAGCCAGAACATTGTTAAAGGTGAAATTCCAAACTATTTTTTCGCTTAAACAGCATTACCACAATTTGCTATTATTCCCAAAATCGAATGAAAAAGGCTCCTTTTCTCTAGAGCGGGGAGGGGGGCAATCACATACTTTGTTTGGCTCATAGTTTGAGAGTATTACATCACATATACAACTGCAAGTTGTACATGAAAGGAAACTTGATACCCTCGCAATTAGGCAACAACTCTGACTTCATGCTGCTGTACCTTCAGTTCATGACCCACAAACTGTAATGGGTCCCAATAGACATGTTCTTTCAGTCGTTAGTTTCAAATGCTGCTTTCACACCCCAGGAAAGGGAAAATCCGACCTTCGAGGATTTCCATGAAACCATGGAGGGGTGATCCACATATTCTCGTCGTTTCTTAACCCCTTTTTCCTCTTCCAGTGGTGTATCGGTTCCTGAAGCCGATTTCTTTGGTTGCTTATATAGTAGCCTGTTCAATGTGTCCATTTTCTCCTCTTCTAGCTTTCTCTCACTAAGATTCTTTCGTCGCCTTGCAAGTTCGGTCCGTTTCAAAGCCAGCTCCTCTTGGCTGAGAACCTTCTGTTGTCTTGAATTCACAGGTAATTGCATAAAATCTTCCTTCTTGTTACCTTTATCGTCTCTCAACATTGACTTCTGTCTGTTTGTCATTCTGTCCGGGTCTGGGGTTCCCTGATCATTGTAGTCTAGAAATTCAAGTTCCTCAGAATCCAATTCACTCTCTACATCATCATCCATATCCTCCTCAAGATCCTCTTCCTCTTCCCCCTCATCCTCTTCCTCATCCTCATCCTCTTCTTCTTCTTCTTCCTCATCCTCTACTTCTTCTTCTTCAGGTTCTTCGTCTGCTTCTTCTTCATCTTCAATATCATCATTCTCATTATCATCATCCTCTTCATTCTGTTCATCTCCTTCAAAACCTTCCTCATCATCCATGATTCTTCGCTTTTTGACCCGGACTGGTCTATCAAAGTCGCTATCACTGAGGTCTTTATCGTATCCCTCGTCAAGCTCACTTAATTCTGACGACGACATTTGGAGGGTTGTTGGTGGGGAGTGTGGTTTCTGATTTGTGCTGTAAAGGATTAAGATTATCGCTTAGTAATACTCAAACTCTCCAAACCAAAAAATCACAAAATGATCGAAGCCACGTTTCCATAGTAGTTAGAATTGTCGCTTTTCTTACCTTGGGCGATCGCTACCACGGAAGGGAGGGTAGGGGAGGGGGAGGATATATTTTTAACTCAGCAACTTGCTTCAGAAGGCTGACTGGCTTCCAACCCTAACTCCAAGTCAGAGCTCAAACCCACTAGCAATATCGAATACAGTAAAAGCTATTTCATTGGAGTATTCTTTTTCATTAGCGAAGAGGCTTCTACAACTATTCTCCGATCTAGTCAAAGGCGGGCAAGAGGGAGGCTAACTAGCTGAAAGTGGAAACCTTCTTTTCTCTGAAAGCTGTACTGATTTTAATTTGTAACCTGGAAAGCAAGCAAAGTAACAGTGGTTATCTTCCTTCTACTGACTTCGGCCCATATACGTGGGGTGAAGTTTACAAAATGGTGGGCTTTCGTCTTTAAGTTTCCAAACTTGAATGATCCATCATTACGGATTTAGTAGGTTATTTTTGACCCTAAAACATGACGACTGGATAAGACAGTATTTTTCCACTTCTGTCTATCAATACTCATATCATTTAATGTTGAAATTTCACTATATAATTTGGAGTAGCCTTTTCACTGTTTTTCATATTCTCATGACATGCTTTGTCAAGGGTGAAGGGCCCGGAGTGGGGGTCTCAATGAATGGACGGAACTCTGATTCGTCCTACTCTAATTTAAGGTTATCAGTAGTGATTTCTAACAAAGGGCATTGTTAGAAGTTAGAATTGGAGCCAAGTTAACGCCAAGCCCACTCAAACCTTATTTAAACCTAATATGCTATATGACCTGGGATTATAGAGCAAGCCTGAAACATCAACTATGCACGTCAGTTCTTTCAGTTTCAGCTCCAGATATGAGATATGAACCATGTGCTGTTACAGTCATTGTTACCCAAACATCTATATTCCGTTTAACATATTTAAATAAAAACTCGGTTAAGCATGTGAATGGTTCGTTGGTCCTCACCCCCAAGTTTCTCTGCTAGCTTTAAAGGGGGCAAAATCTTGCAATCCTTAGGAGGAGTCTTTGGCGAATGGTTGGTGGCTGGTGGAGAAGGGATTTGCATCTCTGGCGATCTTCGGAACGAGTAGTGAGTCTGTGGTTGCTGCGGCAGGTATGGTGGCCGAGTATAGTCATAATATGGTGGCGATGTGCCATATTGCTGAATAGGAGGAGGTACCATCGAGTGATGTATAGCATACGGATGATATGAGTGATGAGAAGGAATGTGCATCTGTTGGGCTGGCGCGTGGCTAGGGATATGGCTGTGTAGTTGACTTGCCATGTGATATTGGCCAGAAAGTTGCGCTGGGTTATGGCCAGGCATGGACATCTCTTGCCTGTATCCGTATTGTAACGGGACATGAGTTACAGCAGGGTTCTGATATGATGCACTAGGTGATGTGTCAGGATAATTTTCAATAGGAATTTGAATGTGTTTGAGTCTGGAGTCTGTGCTTGGCTGGGATAGTTTACCCTGATTGACATCCTCACGCGTGTAATAACTGATTAAGTGGAGTTTGAGTCCAGTTGCAGTAGTGATGCTGAAGGACTGCTTAAACAACCCCCCTTCCTTGTACTTAAAACCCTCCTCCTTGTCCTTCGGACTTGAAACAGGGTGCTTCTTATTTCCCTCCATTTCTCGGTATGTCAAAAATGAACCACTGACGCGACTAGCACTCCATGCCTTTCCATCAGTCCACCTTCTCATGGATGCCTCTCGTTCATCCCATACATATACAGAGCCTGAACGAACTTGTAGTCGCTCTCTCTCTGTGAGTCGTCTCCGAATTCGGGGTAGCATGCCAAGCTGACACGCCTCAAAGAGAAGGATAGCATCAAGCTGAGTTCGTACGTAGCCGTGGTATGTTTCCATCATAAAATTGTAGCTGGTATGTGCTGTTTTGTGATGCGACAGTGTCAAAATCGTAGGTGGCGCAGATGCTCTTTATATGCGTTGGTTGGGACAGATCCGGATTAAGCAGTTTGCCAAGACAGCCTTAAATGCTTAAAGGTGGGCCATCATAGAGTTCTAGTAAACCTTAAATGGATAGCAACTTTGCTATAACAATCTCCCTGAAGATGGGAAGAAGGCTTCAAGATAGTAGCTAAATATATTGGGTACCATTGATACCGAGAATATGTTCTTTTCTCTTCACGAAATGCTACATTCTACGCCCCTGGTCAATCCAGGAGGTTCCAGGTATGTAGCCAAGACTTGTTGCCAAGACAGAAGTTTAAATAAAGTTGATATTATCTTCAGTGCCAAGTTCGATAATTAAAGTTATTCCCCCACTTCTATCTATTTTAAGAGCAACCACTTTAAAAGCTTGTAGATGAAAACACTTTACTTTATGCAGGAATGTAGGCAAGGCTTTCCACAATTTGAATCCACAACAGCATTTTCCTATAGGAGGAAATACTCTGTGAGATACTATGGCTTTTCTGGAGTTATGGAACTCCCTTTTATTAATTGTTGGGAGTGGGCAGTGGAGGAAGCTAAAAAGAGATTAAAATTTTGCGTGTCCCTGCCAAGACTGAGGCAATTATCTCTCGCCACAAACACAACACAAGCATAGCCGGGTCCGAGAAGGGTGCATTAAGACTCTTAGGTTTCATCTTTACCCATGTAATCTATAGAATTAGCAGAATAATTTTCTGATGGATACAACATTCCTACTCTGCTGTATTTGAATCCTATTGACAAGTTATCACTAGCTCCCCCCTGATATAAGCAATTCTTTTTGAAGACGAAACCATGATTGTTATCTACAAGTGGGCATATGTAACATATGTTCCGGGAATAGGGGCCACCCTATGGAAACACAAAACAAGCAAACTATAAAAATATGCTAAAAACGTTAAAAAAAAACAAAAAACAAGAGTCCATAAATGGGCATGATTTAAATTAAAGGTGTGAGTGGTATAAAGAGATCCTTATTAGGATCATGCCTAACTGGAAAGGACAAGTGAGTGCTGTAACATCTAGCGTGAATTTCATCTGTGAATGGCCCATGCTGTAGGTTAAATAGTTTCTGGTGCGGTTTAAAAGAACTAATGATACCATCTCTGACGATCTAGCTAGTCTAAGAATGCAAGGGGACTATTGAGGTGGGTCTTAATTTGTGAGAGGTAGTGAAGAACAATAAAATGAACTTAGTAGTCCATTTTTATGGTTTCTGGTTGGACATGCTTCCATGAATAGAATTGTGCGACCAAAAAATTCTACATCTACGACACAGGAAGAATATACTGGTCTTATGAAACATAAAATGGAGGCCAGAATATTTGAGAAAACTGCTACTCAAAAATTCCAGTCATGTAGATTAAAACAATGATTCGTTTATTTCATCAGAAGGAAAAAGGGGATAGATACTCCATGATTTCTAAAAGTTGTTATCCTTTGCAGAAATCCAGCAGAGGGATTTTTACTTCTCTTCTGACATAACTGGTCAGATAGTTGACAGTTGAATGATCCACAAGAGCTAATGCACTCTGGTGCTTCCATATCATCACAACAGCGATGTTGAAATCAAACTAAATCCCAAAACAACAGTTCAAGGATATCTCTGAACAAAAGAAGTACTCTGATATGCTACTATCGATGTCTTCCTTTATCGTAAAGAGCTGAGCCCTTGCATTCCTAATCTCTACAAATGTCGTAACCTCCACAGCTGCATCCTTAATTGAAGAGTTAAAGCCGTCTGAGTAATTGGAAGAAACGCATAACTTTGCGCTAAACTTATTTTTCTCTTCAATAGCCTAACTTTTTCTTGTTGAAAGAGGCATTAAAGGAATAGTGGAACCACCTATGCATTCCGTCTTAGCAGCATATGGAAATCGATGTCGCCATTGTCTGGTGTTTGTAAAGGTTCTATTCATCTAGTTATCTATACATCTAGGCATCATCATTTTCTCATTGGCAGTCCGAATCGTCCTCATCAGAATCTCCCTCATCAGAACCGCCCTCATCAGAATCGTCCTCGTCAGAATCGTCCTCGTCAGAACCGTCCTCGTCAGAATCGTCAGCACTGTCGCTCACGACATCACCCTCATCAATTTCTTCCACTTCCACATTGTAGCCATCTTTCTCCAACTTTTCCTTCAAATTCTCGACCTCACCCACGTTCAAGGCACAAAACACTGTTGTATTTCTAGAACCTTGAAAAAGAGGCATGATGTACTTGTCGATGACACGCTTGACCGCACTCTCGGTGACAGCCTCTACCATGCGAACAAACCGGTCATCAAGATTGGGCATACTCTGCAAAGACGCCCATTCTGTTCGATACTTGATTTCGACATCAACCACCTTTTTAGAGGCAGCCTGAGCGTTAGACGCTCGAGCGTTTGCGTAGTTATTGATAACAGATCGCTTTGCTCCTACAAACAAAGTCTCATCTAGGGTAGAAGTGTTCAAAACAATTGACTTGGCTTCACATAGAGCGGTGTACACATTGCTCGATCGGTAAATTTCAAACTGAAGTCGCTTAGATTCCAGAATGGGGCTCAGCCAAGCACCATAGACGTATCCCTTACCTCTTAATCCAGTCCAAAATGGGCCTTCAACACACTGGAAATACTCACAAGCGACAAGCAATGCCATATGATCTTCAGAATTGTAGGTCATATCAAGGCAACTCATCAAGTTGAGGTGTGCTGTTTTTGTGTTGCTCATGGGGACCAAGACAGCCTCAGAGTCTAGGGTACTTCCAAGCCTGGACAAACAATCAAAGGATCGGGGTAGAGATAATTGAGAAGTAGTATCTTGCAGCCTGGAAAAAAATGGTTTCCACGGGGTGCTGACATCGTCTTCAATGACTTTACCAGTAACTGCTACAAAAATATCCTTCTTGAATAAACTTTCCTGTAGTATTTCAAGCTGACCAACAACGTCCTTTATGTTGACAGATCGCAACCAATGTTCGTAAGAAGCCACATTTTCAACTTGAACGAGGCAGTTCTCAAAAAGATACCGTTGTTTGGCAGATGTGAGCCGGCTTTCAGCGTCACGCTTAGTCTCAGCAAGCTGATTTAGTGCTTTATCAATGCATACCTGGATTCGCTCAGTGTCCCAAACTGTCTCAAGCAGACACTTTTGAAGCCACTCAATCGCCTTCCCATACTTGCTCGCCTCCACTTCCATATGAACTTGTACGATCTCATTAAAACCATGGTAGCTCGCGTAGGAGTAGTATTGGATGGTGTCATGGTTCAGTCCTGTCATGACCTCTTCTGCAGTAAGACCCTTCACGGGGAATGTAAAGATCTCAGAGCTGTAGACTAGGTGGATCAGTGGAAGCAGATCGATATCAATGTTCTCGGCACCCAAGCAAACATCAATATTGACGAAGTTACTATCAAACTCTTCATAATGAATACTAAGCGAATCACCCTGTCCAGCCCATCGTCCAAATCTCTGAGTTCTTGACTTTAGAAAGCCAATCTTAGGGTCAGCAATCGTGAAGTCGTTTATGATTTCCAAAGGAATTGGAACACTTTGTTCTTTTTCTGCCTCATCCAAGAGCTTCTGCTGTCGTTCAAGTCCCTCTTTACCGTACTTTTCTACCAACTGTTTCTTAATTCTCTTGGCTTCTTTGGGGATAGCAGCAGCAAGCTCCGCATTTGGGTGTCCCAAGACGGTAACACAATTTGATGCGAAAAACTTGACCATTGCCTCGGTCCATTGCTCTGCCGTCCATGTGCTCAGAGTTTCAAGGATGTCCTTGATCTTAAAGTTCTCTTCAAGAGAACCACGGCCATAGAGAAAATGTTCAATAACAGTGGTGCAAAGAAACTCTGAATTTTCCTCTGATCGCTTGAGAAGAGTCAATTCAGTGTTCTCAAGACAATCTCTAATTCGGCCCAAGTCAACAGTGTGGTTCTTTATCAAGTCCAACATCTTATCAGAAACCTCTTGTAGCTTTCTGGCAGGAACTGAATCGAGCTCAAGGCTGAAACAGATTTTCAAGTAGTCACGAGTGTAAAACTGAACAGATACTGCCAAAGGTTCTGGAATATCAACAAGCTCTCTTTGCAACAGAGAAGCTCCAGAGTCGGTAAGATAGAAACCCAAGACATCCAGAGCGGTGGACATGAGGCCATCGTTATAGTCAGGTCCAATCCACGAGACCTGAACTTTCCCGAAATCTTCCTCCTCATCGGGAAAGTCCACTGTGACGACCTCGGACTTCGTAATCGAAACCTCAGGCTCAGTATCCACAAACGGTCGAAATGGTCGGCTAGTTCCAGGATAGCTTTCCTCCTCGAATTTCTCAAGTTCTTCAAATAAAAGACGTTCATCAATTTGGCCAGCCACAACCAAAACCATGTTGTCAGGCGCATACATGGATTTGTGGAACTCTCTGATGGATTCGTTAGTGAGAACACGCAGGGGGTCTAACATGCCACCTGTTTCGGATCGATAGGCGGAGTTCTCAGGAAAACATTTCTTTTGAGTCACATTCTCCATGAGAGAGTCAGCTGAGTGCGCATGGGCTTGCATCTCTGAAAAAACAACACCAGCTTCTCGCGCCTTTGGTGTCACGTGATATACCTCAGTCATATGAGAAGAGTCTCTCAACGTGGGATTAATCACATGGTCCAAGTAAACCGCCAAGAACTTTGCAAACTGTGCATCACCAGATTTGGCAAGAGTGTACACGGTCTGATCTGTGTCAGTCCAGGCATTTGTCGTGCCATAGATCTTGTTGGCAAGCTGATCTAGAAGACCCTTATACGGGAATTTTTTACTACCCATAAAACATAGATGCTCGAGAGTGTGAGGGGTACCAGAATCATTGTGTACTTCTGTCGCAACAGCGATGTAGGCGTTGATGATTGGACCAGGGAAGTCCACCAGAACCACGCTCATCCCCGAAACTGAGGACACATAGCGTGAGACAGGTTGGCCTGTCCACTCTCGTTTGAATGACTCCACCTTGGTGAACATGGGAAGTTTTAGGTACTTCTTCAGTAGACGTCGCAAAGTGGCGCTTCCTCAAAACAATTTTTTGTTCATGCACTGAATTTTAAGTTACCTTTGAGGTTATCCAACCCAAAGCCAAGATTCATCAATCTATACTATTTGGAGTTAAAGCCTGGCTAAAGATTAGATATTCTAAATGTCTTCTTAATCGGTTTAATAATAACCAGCATCTCAATGTACAGCAAGGGAATCTCCGTAGCTCAGTGAACCTGCAAACCTAAAGTGGTAACATTGTGACATATACCCCTGAGTGTTGTTCTTACTAGACTATGATTATTGACTTGAGAGCATTCATACGTGTAATTGACAACATTAGTTCATTTTCTGCGTTGATTTTACCGCGTTTTTGATACACAGCCTCCTAGGCTATGTTAGCGATATATGTACGCCATTCTACTCAGCCAAGACACAATGTACTATTACTAACAAAGTCCTTATACTATGTGACCTAGTGGTTAATACTTGCTCAACTCATTTCCCAATACAACTCCTGGAACACAGGATACTACCGCATTTATGATCATTAATGGTTAGGCTTTGGGTTAGCCTGAATGGAGATTGCATCCTCATAATAGCTCAAGATATGGTATAATTTACTATGTACATTGCCTAATCAAAATATCATCTATCAATAACCTCAACGCCATCCTTCTTAATGACAACAATTCGAGGAAATCCCATCAACTTAGCCTCGTTAATTTTCCATCCAACTGATTTCTTAGGACGATCATCAAGAACTGCATCTTCGAGTGCAATATCAAACTTAACGGCTAATTCCTTTAAGGATTCCTCCGTCGCACCGCCTCCGAGAATAACAACTGTCTCAAAAGGAGCAACACTTCTAGGCCATTTGAGACCATGCTGATCCCTCGAAACCTCTGCAATGGCAGCAACTAATCGAGTAATGCCAATTCCATAGCATCCCATGAAGGCAGGGGACATGGCGTTTTCGGAATTCTTAAATTCGCAAGAAAGTGGCTTCGAATATTTAGTACCAAGATAAAACGTGTGACCCACCTCAATGGCGTTGAAAAGCTCCAAAGGAGATGAGCATTTAGGACAAGAATCACCTGGGATAGGCGTGGTCAAATTGTGACCTACACCATCTTCGAGGGCCGACACTTTATGAGAATCTTCTCCAAAGGACGTCAGTGCTTTTTCTAAAAGTCTTGGGTTTACCACATGACCCTTTTGATGAGAAACTCGAATGCCATTCACTTCTGTACAAGTGATTTCATCGTATTGTTTGACAATGGAATGCTCAGCAACCTCTATATTCGCGGCATAATCACAAGAGGAGCAAGAAACAAGGGTGTCTTCTCCTGATTTATCTACAACATGATATTCGTGACTGTAAGATCCTCCCATTGCTCCTGAGTCAGCTGCAACCGATTTCACAGGAATATCAAGTCGTTCAAAAATCCGGCTGTAGGCTTTTCTAACCAGATCATAACTTTCAAGAGCACGGGATTCATCGATATCGAACGAGTACAAGTCCTTCATCGTGAATTCCTTGCCTCGCAAGAGTCCACCTCGAGGCCGAGCTTCGTTTCGATATTTTCGGCCGATTTGATACCACAATAATGGTAGATCTTTTGGACTCGATATTTTGCTGGCGATGAGATTCGTAATTTCTTCTTCATGTGTAGGAGCCATTAGGAGAGGATCGTCAGTACCATCATTCACTCGGAAGAGTTCCCCATTGTCCAGTCGTCCCGTTTTTCTCCACAATTCGGGACTGGATAAGTTCGACAGAGATACTTCGGCACATCCAACAGAGTCAAGCTCCGTTCGGATAACGTTTTCGATCTTTCTTTGGACTCGAATTCCTAATGGGAGTAGGTTGGCAAGACCCGAGCTTGGATAGGAGACATAACCCGTGGCCACCAGGAGATCTGACACCGAGGATGACGGCAGCACGTTCTTGAGACGACGTGTGGTCAGTCTAGATAGTCGTGGAAGCATGCGAATAATTAAATGCAACAATTGTGTTTGACGGCGGTGATGTGGGGTCGAAGAAAACCGATTCAAAATAAAGTTCAACTATACATAATTTCAGTACCCCCATTAGCCTACCAAACCTTATTGACATAATCGAATATTGGTCAAACCCGCCTTTACTCACCATCCGACATGGCCCGGCAAAGAAGTAACAGTTTGCCTCCCCCTCCTCGGCCGATTATGCCAAGGCGGCATAGCATCAATGAACTGATGCTGGGATCTGATAAACAGTTGGTTTTCAACGACCACACCATTGATAACATTAAACAGTTGTGCGACCCGCAAGGACAGATTACTGTCGATTGTGTTCAGGACCAGTTTTTGCAATTAGAAACTGAATCTGGCTGGCGTTATTATATCTCAGGGTCATATGCCCTATCTACAGTCTTGAATGAGTTTGTATTTCAACGGGGAGGCTCCCAAACTTATCTCGAAAGACTGAAGCAATATGAAGGAGAGCATTCATTAAATGGTAGCCGCTCGTACATATCCCGAGACACGATTTTGGAACCACCATCTAACAGATTGAAAACGCTCATTGATACTCGGTTTTGGCCACAACTCACAAGATCCATGGACGCTAACACTCTTTCTTGCATGCTAAGTGACACAAAAGTGAAGGGGGAGGGTGCATTGTATTTACCTCATGGTAGTGAGCAACAGAAATACTATGGTAAACGGAAATATAAAGTGCGAGAATTACCAAAAAAGATTACCCCTGAGTACGTGCTTAGCATCAACTCGGAACCGGGTGTGCTTTCTCTGGCCATGGACAAAAATAACAAGCCATTGCCATACATCGTTCCTGGTGGTAGATTCAATGAAATGTATGGATGGGATAGCTATTTTGAGCTTTTGGGGCTTCTAGAAAGTGGTGGGTCGGAGAATCTATTCATAGCTGAGTCCATGTGTCGGCATTTTTGCTACCAGATTCAAAACTACGGGAAGGTGCTTAACGCTAACAGAACTTATTATTTAAGTCGATCACAACCTCCGTTTCTGACAGATATGGGTCTGAGAGTATATCGTCATACACGCAACGCCGATTTCTTGAAAGAAATTTACGATTCCGCCGTGTATGAATATAGAAATGTGTGGATGTCAGCTCCCAGACTTGATGAAATGACTGGATTGTCAAAATACTGCCCCACTGGAGTGGGAGTGCCTCCAGAGGTAGAATCTGGCCATTTTGATTTAGTATTGGAACCATATGCAAACAAGTATGGGTGCTCAATTGAAGAATTCATTATTCTTTACAACTCTGGGAAAGTCAAAGAACCTGATTTGGATGATTACTTTCTTCACGATAGGGCTATCAGAGAATCAGGCCATGATACTTCTTACAGACTGGAAGGGGTGTGTGCTGATCTTGCAACGGTTGACTTGAATTCATTATTATACAAGTATGAAGTTGACCTGGAGTATATTGAGGAAGAGCTAGGTCTACCTTTTTCTGGATTCGCAGAAGCAGCCAATCGCCGAAAAGTCTCCTTTGAAAAATATTTATGGAATGCTGATGACTCGTGTTTCTACGACTACAATTGCAAGAGCCATCAGCAGAGAAAGTATACATCCAGTACAGGGCTGTGGCCATTATGGGCTGGAATTGCCACCCATGAACAGGCTGAAGGCGCTGTAGCAACTATTCAGTCATTAGAAGAGGTTGGTGGGCTTGCATCAGGATCCCAGGCATCATTATTTGAATTTTCTGGTGGTTCAAAAATTCCAAGACAGTGGGACTTTCCTAATGGGTGGGCTCCCCATCAGATTCTAGCGTGGCAGGGACTGGAAAATTATGGATACTCGACAATAGCATCAAGACTGGCTTTCAAATGGTGCTCAATGATGACTCACTCTTTCAAAGACTATTCTGGGATAGTAGTTGAAAAGTACAATGTGGCAGATCCAAAAAAACCACACGTTGTTACTGCAGAATATGGCAACCAAGGATCAGTGTATTCTGGGTTCGGGTGGGTGAATGCGTCATATGTGGTAGGATTGACGTATCTGAAAGATGAGGATAAGCGAAGATTGGGATGGGGCACCTGGAACAGGAACTTCATCAAATAATACGTCAAGTTTCACACCATCGAGAATTGTTTTTGGAGCAGTTGAGAGAATTGCCATTTCTTAAGGAGGGATTTAAACAAGTTGTCAATGCTGATCAACAACCAGTAATAGAGCCGAGGGTTTCATCAATTCCAAACATGATCTTCTCATATCACCTGACAACGAAAGATTGTAAATTAAGACTGAGTCGAGATAGCGCATCATATTTCTTTACTACATACAGTCTACCACAATTAGACTTCACCTGTTTGTGTTCCTGGTCAGATAGACTTTGACAGAAATAATTAAGGGTTAGGGCACATCATCACAGCACAAAGATTAAGCTGGATTCAGCACTGATCTCATCATGATCAGGCATTACTCGAAACTTGTGGGGTCCCGGAAACATTTACCCAAAACATTTCCGGGGAAGTTGACTTTTAGAAAAGCTATAAACAAGTTACAACAAGGAGAAGGAGATGAGTTTGGAAGCGTGGACACAAAGAGAGCCGCCGAAACTACACCAAACATCACTAAAGCAACGTCTTCACCGTTCGACAGATCAAAACGTTCTCGTGGGAAGTCGTGGACACTCCCCGAAGTAGCTCTCAGTGAAGCGAAAGTCATTGCCAAGCAAACCCGTCTCACGCCAGAGGGGTGGAGATCCAAGGATCTGCCTGAGTGGCAACGAGCCAAGTTCGGCAAACTTGATAAACTACAAGAGATTGAGCAGCGTCGACAATTAGCAGTCAGTACAGGCGATGTGGAAAAATGGCTAGGCCCTCACAAGAAATATGTCCGTGACTTGAATCAACCTGTTCAGGCCCTATGGAGACCTCAACGTAAATTATCGCAGGAAAAACAGGTCATGATTTTTCGGCGTTATCAGCAAGGACAGACCATTGGTAGTATCGCCAAGGAGCTCAAAATCAGTTCAGAAGCGGTTCAGCGTATTGTCAAGGCCAAGCGGCAGGAATCCAAGCAGCATGAGGGAACCAAGGACACCAAAAAGGAAAAATGGAGTGATTTATTAAAGCCCAGGGCTGAATGACATTATTTATTGAAAGGTTTGGGTAGGGTTGATTTCTCTCAGGAATACTCAAATAATACTGGATACATAATAGAAGTTTGTAAATAAAAAAAACACAATTCATTATCATTTTTACAAATAAATTACTACACTCAGATTAAGCAGACTCCTTCTGGATGATCTTAGCAATAGTCTGAAGCTGGATGTTGGAGGTTCCCTCGTAGATAGCGCCAATCTTGGAATCTCGGAAGAACTTCTCAAGAGTCTCCTCTCGAGTGAAGCCAACACCACCCATCCACTCAACAGCCTTAGAGGCAACATTTCCAGCAACCTGGGAAGCGTAAAGCTTGGCCATGGCAGCCTCCTTAGTGAAAGGAACACCAGCCTCCTTGAGTCGAGCAGCGTTGTAGACGAGAAGTCGGGCAGCCTCGATCTCAGTGGCGGCCTGGCCAATCTGGTGCTGCATACCCTGGAACTCACCAATGTACTGACCAAACTGCTTTCGGTCGTTGAATGCGTAGCCGGTAGCCTTCTTGAAGGCACCACCAGCAAGACCAAGCATCTGGGCGGCAATACCAATTCGGCCCTCGTTCAGGCACTCAATGGCAATCTTGTAGCCCTTGCCCTCCTCACCGAGGAGGTTCTCCTTGGGGACGAAAACATCCTCAAAGTTGAGCACGCAGGTAGAAGAGGCTCGGATACCAAGCTTCTGCTCCTTCTTGGCGATCTGAACACCCATCTCCTTCTCAACAACAAAAGCGGTGATACCCTTGTAGCCCTTGCTGGGGTCGAGGTTAGCGAAAACGATGAAAAGCTCAGCCTCAGCAGCGTTGGTGATCCACATCTTGGAGCCGTTCAGGATGTAACCGCCGTCAGTCTTAGTAGCTCGAGACTTCATGGCAAATGCATCAGAACCGGAAGAGGGCTCGGAAAGAGCGAAAGAACCAACCTTCTGAGCAGCAAGCTGGGGAAGGTACTTCTTCTTCAGAGCATCAGAGCCCCAGGATCGGATGCAAGTGTTGACAAGAGTGTTGTGAACATCGTTCATCACAGAAACGGAGGGATCAACCTTGGCGAGCTCCTCAACAACGATAATTGCAGAGGTGAAGTTGGCACCAGCACCACCAAGTTCTTCAGGAGTCTCAATACCCATAAGACCGTTGTCGAACATATCCTGAATAATGGCCTTGTCCATCACCTCAGCCTCATCCATCTCACGGACCTTGGGAGCAATCACCTCCTCAGCAAACTTGCTGACCATATCTCGGAACATCTCCTCCTCCTCAGAGAAGTGGGTAACGGGGGGTCGAGTAGAGTATGCTCGCATGGCCAGTGGTCGCAGAGTGGAGGCCTTCAGGGCACTCTTTTGGCAGATTCGGCTGCTGAGAGGAAGGCTTCGGGAGATCGATCTAAGGGACGACATTTTTTTACCTGTAATTGAGTGGTGAACAAGTTTCAAGACACATTGGATTCTATTTAAATAGGGACCTAAGCTTAATTGATAACAAAGAAATGACCGAGCTTCCCCCGAGGTTCTCGGCAATTGTAAACCCTATAGCCGAAAACAGACTACATAAGCATCTCCCTTCGATTTAATATAAGTAAGTGAGTTTTTATCTGAATTATAACATGACATTTTAGCTACAATCGACCAGTTCTTGTCCTTCTTTCTTCACATGAACCGCCGTTTTAGACGTTTCTGTTGTTGTGTAGTCAGGTACTAATTAACCGTGTAGTGCTAAATTATGGTTCGGTCTACCTTTTGAGTATGATGCATTAAATATGGGGCAGTTGCCGTGTCGGAAATCTACTTGTATGCGAATGACACTATAAGTATGCAGGCATACACCGTTTTCTATTTCATTGTCACCGATATTAATTTTTAACCCCACACGGAGACTCTTCGGGCAACTAACTCCTTTTCCAATGAGAACACTGAATCCTATTTGGAAAAACTCAGCCCCAATGTTGTCCAATAAAAACAGAGCATTTTACCCCACACAACCTTATTTTTGCTCTGTGCATTTGAGACCAAACACACGACACGCTGTCCTAGTCAAGTAAGAACGATTGCTCTTTCACAAGTACTGCATTTATTTATATACATTTTAACCCAGAGTATCTAAATAACTCTGGCCTCCTATACTACGCGTCTGGAGGGTTTCAAGCTCTTTTGAAGAATAATAATATCTCAGAGTCAAAAGCAAAGTTTAATCACTAGTAATGCCCCATATGCAAGTTCTCCAGGAATCTTGCACGTGAAGAAATGAAGCAGGGTGACTGACCTGATTTTGCTCATCTCTAAACATTGAGTATTCTTCATGAGATGCAAATCTAAAATAGGCATGAAGATCCGGATAATCTTGAATTTACTTTGAAACCCTACTTTGGATGATCTAGTTCATCTTTCTGAAGCCCAAATCTAGGAAGCCATAACATGTCCATCCAACGAAAATAAGACAAAACCAGTAATGGTTGGAAATACCCTGTTAAAAATTGAAGTAACTTGATATCACTGGAAGCCATTGATGATCCGTCGGATCAACTAGATATTGAAATAAGGAAAAACTGTATCTTCGACAAACTCTAACAGGAAGATGTGAACAGATCGTCATGCGATAAATGATTGACCTATCTGATGTAACTTACACTATTTAATAAATGGGGTTACTCCTTCTTTAATACCATACGGAGTAAACAATTACTGGTACCGCCATGCTCGAATGAGGCTTCTGGTGTGCAAATGTAGATGTCGCTAACTGTGCAGGGTTCCATAAGGATTACCACCCTCTCCAAGGAATCCACTCATCAACAACATCATCATCTTCAACAATGTAATATTTGTTGAACAACGAGCTGGTAATACAGGCGTGCTGCGGGTATAGCTGGATCTTGTCGCCAATTTTGAAGCTTGCAGAAGCTCCCTCAGTGAGAGGTGACAAGATACCATGCTCTTGACTGACCCGCGAAACAAACCAATCAGAATTGCCTTTGATGTGAGCGATTCCAGGGAACTTGGCACCAGCATTTTCACGCGCAAGCGCTAGCACTCCAGAAGAAATAAGATACTCGTTTCTCTCAGGGTAATAAGAAACAACCTCAGACAAAACTGTTGATGCAATACTGTCAACAGGGGCTAGTGATGTGCTCACCTGTTGCAAATCAAGGCAAACGAAATTTCCAGCGTGAATTTCCACCTCTCCAGGCAGAGAATTCAACAACAGTCGGGTCTCATTAGACAATGATGGCTTCGTCACATGAGCAGTGGGTGTAGCTCCAACAGAGAGAATGAGACCTTCGGGGTTTGCAACAGCTTTCGAGGCGTTAAGAACAGCCTGTAGCTCTCTTTGTAGATGAACCTCAGCCTCAGCAGATGTGTTGGCAGAATAGGAAGCTCCCGCATGTGCATAGAACCCGACAAGACCCGGTTGAGATACCAGTGAGGAAAACTCCTTTTGGGCAGTTGTCGTTCCTGCTCTATGGTCATCAGCATCAATCTTGACGAAGAAGGTAGTCAGTTCTGTATCGCGGTCTTCCCATAGTTGATCAGGATGGTCAACTAAAAGGTGCAATCGAGCACCCCCAAGCTTCCTGAATTGTTTTTGAAGTTGCTCCAGCTCTGTTCGCTTGGAAGGGCCAGGCGGCACACCATAGATCACATCAGAGATTAAGCCTTCTTCGACCAAAACTCGGCATTGTCTGATTTCTTCAAGAGTTGAGCAAACTACTCGACCTGTCAGACCCTTGTACTTACCCTCTTGATTACCCGACCCCATTTGCAATCGGGTCACTTGAGTGCACTTCAGGGTTTTGACATGAGCTCGAAATTTGATCTTGCCCTGAAACTCATTGGACAATTCCAGCACATTCTCGAGCATTCGATTTGCATTTTCGCGGAGAATCTTTCGATCCAGCAGTAATGCTGGCACACTAAGGTCGTCAACTGATGTCATCTGGTTGTGAGAGTTTGGAGGAGTTATCTAAACTTTAACACAATACCTGTCACGAACTTCCATACTTGATAATAAGATAAATACATGCTAAATGCTAAGTTGGTGTCCAGTTATTGGGTGGTCACTCATGAACAGCGTGCACAGGACAATCGCGGGCTTGCCTTTTATTGAACCACCCCTTGATGCAATGCTCATGGTACAGACACAGACAATCCAAACGTACCACACGATCCCCGCCTTCGAAATCTTCAAAGCATATAACACACTCTCCGTAATCCACTTCGTCCTTCATTGCTAGTCGGTATGCAATTAGTCGAACTGGTGGAGTAGGAGAACCCACAAATGCAGAGTTAAGACACTGGTCAATGTGAGCTTCCTTCTGGTCTGTAGTCAGCTTCTTTATATTTCGGTCACAAACAGGACAAAAGTCATTATCGGAGGAAGGATGTGTTACAGGTCTTGACGGAGCAACTATGGATGGAGCCATGGAAGATGCTGAGGATGAGGAGGTTGTCGACCCCGACCCAGCTTCAGAGAGACTTCCAGTTCCGAGCCAGCTTCTCCATGCCCCTGGATTCGCGGTTGCATTTGTGTTGACCTGGATTTGTCTCCCCTCTCTGTTTAACCACTCATGCAACTCTTCTACACATCCATCACAGGTACGGTGTGGAACATGTGGCGACTCCAGAAAAATCTGCGATGGCGGTGACACCACATATGTGTTGGGAGGGTAGCGTGCACGTGTGGTGGAACAAGAGTTGCACACAATGTTTCCACATTTGCGACAATGATGGCGTCGGTTGAACAGGGTGAAACGGCTACTGCAACGGAAACAAGCTGAGGCTTCCTTATCTGGGATCCACACTGGGACAGGCATTGGTGTTATGTAATGAAGGAGACGGCTTTGTGTAGAAAAAGAATTCAGTGTGGTTGTGGTTGTGTTTGTGTTTGTGCGTGCACGTGAATGTGTATATTTCTTTGCTCAAAGGAACGTTAGTTGTTGTGAGAAAGTGTTTTCTTGAATGAATGGGCTGTGTGCATGTAGGTGGTGTGCTTTATCGTATTAAACTTTATCAGCAGGAGGGTTTTGTGTTTTGATGAAAAATGGAAATCTATCTTAAAAAAAAACTATGCCAATGGAAAGTATTTCACATATTAAAGCCGTACCAATTTTTCCCAAGGTACATATTGACGATTTTCCGTTTCCAGAAGACTGATAAGAATGACGCTAGAAATAGAATAACGCTTTTTTTGGGTTTAATCACTCAGTTGCCACTGACTCATTCATAAGGTGAGGTTTTCTACTATCACTACAGTTACTCATTTAATATTCATGAATACAAATTGGAGTCATTAATTTACATATTAAATTACCTTCGTCGGGTTCTGGGTCTGATGGGAAGGATCTTCCTTTGGGTTCCTGCAGCTGGAGCTCCAGGTCCAGGAGCAGCAGCAGCGAAGCCTTGGGTGAACATGTTGTTCTGGGGAACAGGGCTGCCGAACTGGTTGGGGGTTTGAGGAGCAGGAGCAGTGTTGACTCCAAAGTTGTTAGGAGTAGATGGCATGGAGGGGGTGCTAGGAGCTGCGTTGAAGCCGAAAGTAGTGGCTGCTGAACCTCCACTCTGTCCGAAGCCAAAAGGATTTGACCCTGTGTTGGTGTTGGCACTACCACCAAATCCATTGGTGCTAGGGTTGGCGTTAGTGTTATTATTGGAATTTGCACCAAAGCCGAAAGTGACGGATGGGTTTGAAGCTCCAGAGTTATTACCAAACGAAAACGAGGTAGAGGATGAAGTATTATTGGCTCCTCCGAATGCAGTAGTTGAGGAACCGAAATTGAAGCCCGATGAGGAATTAGAGGCAGCATTGCTGCTGTTGTTTCCAAACATTCCGCCCGAAGAAGATGGGGCGGCAGTTGTTGATCCAGTAGAAGACCCAAACATTGGCTTTTCCGCAGGCTTACCGAACCCTGTGCTGGTTGACGAGGCACCAAAACTAAACGGAGTGGATGTTCCACTAGAGCTGGCTGCAGGTTTAGATGCATCAGCTGAGGTGGTTGGTCCTCCAAAGCCAAGCGACATAGGTTTCTTTTCCTCGGGCTTAGCGCCAAATGTAAAACTGGTAGCGGACTGTGAAGCCTTGTTATCGGTACCAGCACCAGCACCAAAAGAAAATTGGGTCTTATTACTTCCACCATCACCAAACAATACGGGGGTAGCCGTTCCTGAATTGGCAGGAGTAGAAGACCCTGATCCAAAGACTGGAGGGTTGGTTGACGAAGCTGCTGGTGCACCAAAGGAGAATGTTGGTTTGGAGGAGGAAGAATCTTTTGCCTCGGATTTTGCAGCGTTGCCGAATAATGGCTTGGCTTCACTGCCAGTAGTTGAAGTTCCAAACAACGGCCGCTTGGCTGGTGCTTCTTCGTCATCCGCTGATCTTTTACCACCAAGCAAGCTTGAGGAGGTTGTACTATTGCCAAATAATGGTGGTTTTGGGGTTTGATCTTCATTCCCAGGTTGTTTGCCTAGAACTGAAGTCGAAGGGGCTCCAGTGCCAAATAACGGTTTGGCATTAGAATCAGAGGGATTTGATTTTCCGCCAAAAGTAAATGGTTTACTATTATTGGAGCTACCAAAGGAGAAAGCAGGCTTCTCTGCGTTTGTTTCACTACCCTCTTTCTTCTCTTCGTTCTTTCCAAAAGCGAACGGCTTAGTAGCACCCGCATCTGTCCTACTACCAAATGTAAACGCTGGGGTGGCTGGTTTGTCGGCGTTTGTTTCACTACCCTCTTTCTTCTCTTCATTCTTTCCAAAAGCGAACGGCTTAGTAGCACCCGCATCTGTCTTACTACCAAACGTAAACGCTGGGGTAGCTGGTTTATCAGAGCTTGTGTTAAATGAAACCTTTTTCTTCTCAGCATCTCCAACGGTTGGGCCATTTTCTGCAGGCTTGGAGCCACCGAAAGAAAACATTGGTTTAGGTTTCGCTTCTTCAGGTTTACTGTTAGTATCTGTGCCTGAGCCAAATGCAGGTTTCTCAGATGTTGCTGGTGCGTCTGTTTTAGCTCCAAATGAGAAAGGCTTCGTTTCCTGTCCTGAGCTAACTGAAAATGCGGGTTTCTCAGATGCTGGAGCTTCTGTTTTATCTCCAAATGCGAAGGGTTTCGATTCACCTACCTTATCGTTGGTTTTTCCAAAAGAGAAAGTAGGCTTGCTACTTGCCGAATCGTCGGTCTTACCAAAAGAGAAAGCAGGTTTAGTCTCTGCTGGTTTTGCGGCTTCAACATCGGCCTTAGCCTTGTCAAAGGAGAATTGTGGCTTAGCAACCCCCTCAGTACTTCCAAATGACAAAGGTTTAGCGTCGGTGGTCTTTCCGAATGAGAAAGTAGGTTTCTCTGCTGGTTTGCTCTCTTGTTGGGCCACTTCCTTCTCGTCTGCCTTAGATCCACCAAAACTAAATGGTTTATCGTTCACCTTAGCTTCATTATTCGACTTTGCTCCAAAATCAAACCCTGCACTAGGCTTTGCAGTAATCGATGGCAAGCCAAGAGCTGGAGCAGGGGCTGACTCAGTAGTAGAAACCTTCTCAGGCTCGGATTGGGGTTCAGGGTGAGGCTCAGCAATCCTGGGCTTATCTCCAGTAATTTGAGTCTCCTTACCCTTCACCGCCGCACGATTCAGTGTGTAAACAGGAGTAGACGCATTTTCCAACTGGTTGGGTCGACGAATGGGGGTTCGGTGTTTGAGAAACGTGGCTTTAAGATCAAAGGGGAGTGGCTTGTTAAGTTTGTCTAGTTCCTCCTGTGTCACATTAGCTTCATCAGCTTCATCATCTTCAGAGTCATCCGAAATCTCAAACTCGGCTGTGAAAAAACCTGGACGACATTTCCGTTCTTCAGGCAACGAATGCAGGTCGATGGACCACGGCAATCGGTGAGAAATCGGAACGGCCGAGGTTTGTGTTTCACTGTCAACGTATTGTGGTCGTTTCACAATTCGTGCAGGGGCTCTTCTAGCTTCAACAGTCATGGCGTACCTATTGCTGTCTTTGTGTTCCCGAGTTTTCTGCCTTTTATTTTTCTTTCGGCGTTGAGGCTTGCTTTCGTCGTCACGATCGCTTCCACGAACAACAAGAGCCCGGTGGTTGTCTGGAGGAGGGGACTCCTCACGCGAATCTCCATCTCGGTCCACAGAAGCTGCCCTCTTACGATACCCATGCTCATCCCTCTCCAACATGGCAGCCTTGTATGCATTAATAATCGATAGTGCATCTCCAGAGGTCCACTGAAACACTGGAGCAGCTTCTGGAGTCTCTAGGTCCATGTCAGCTTCACGCACCTCGTCAGCCCCAATCTTCTCTTGTCGAAGAAGAGGCATTTCTTGCTGCTGCTGGTGTCTCAAGACTTCCACGCTATTGTCGCCTTCCTCCAACGTCACCGAATCTCGTCGTCTAGGCACAGCGTCTCCATCGAAAGTGGTTGTGATCTTGTTCCACAAAGATGAAACCAGGGACTTCAGCGAGGTTTGGGGCTGAGGTCTTACAACATCACGTGCCCGCTCCGAACCGTACGGCTCGAAAAGTCGTCGCTTGGTTCGATCCTGTTTCATCCTAATAAAATGCTGTGATGATGATGATGATTGAAACTCGATTCAACCTAACCTACTTGCTGTGGTAAAAAAACAAATATGGCCATGCATGCACCTAGAGGTTAATGTGGTCTGAAAAATAAACACACAAACCCAAAGAACGGTGACATTCATTTCCAATCGAAACGTTAACCTTAACTAGAGGGTTAGGGTTAATAAACTGGTAATTCTCGTAGAGCGAGTTTATTCTGGTAATAGCGAGTTTATTCTGGTAATAGCGAGTTTATTCTGGTAATAGCGAGTTTATTCTGGTAATAGCGAGTTTAATCTTTCAGACTGTTTATGTCATAATCTTACCGCTTAGTGTTCCTCCTAAGTATTTAGTTAACTTATATCACTTTCAGAATAGAGTGACAATAATGAACACATATGGAAATTCATCAGTCACAAGGATATTGTGATTCTTGAGTAATCACGGCCATCGAAAATACCAGTGGGTTTGTGTTCCAAACTCCTTGGCTACTTATATGAGGCTGAATCAGATTGAGGTGCTTGAGTAAGGTTCCATAGAAACCCAGGATAAAGTTGGATGCTCATGCAATGGAATCTTAATTGAAAATTATAAAACCCATGCATAAAAAAATGAGAATTCAGCAACAAACCTCATAAAAAATGGTGTCTTTTTCGTGTGAAGTGAGTTTCTCTAATTAGGAGGTTATGTTTCCCCTTCTCTTTGCTAACCCAGGTATGCAACGATACCATCGTCAAGAAGAAGCTTAGTGTTCACCAGAACCAATGCCGTGGGGCCTACTTTACCTGTATCGACTGCTCTACAACATTTTACAACAACGACCATGTGAAGCACACTTCCTGTATTTCTGAGGCCGAGAAGTATGAAGGTGCCTTGTACCGGGGCAAGAAGGGCAAGGGCAAAGCCCAGCAAGGGCAGCAAGTGACAGAGAAGGAGAAGCGAGAGAAGGAGGAGAGAGAAAAGAAGGAGGAGGAAAAGAAGGAGAAGGAAAAGAAGGAGGAGGAAAAGAAGGAGAAGGAAAAGAAGGAGAAGGAGAAAAAGGACAAGAAACAAAAGGAAAATGCTGCATCCACCCTGAACATCTCAAAACCCACATCCATGTACAAAGTGGTAAAGGATCTCAAAAAGAACAAGAAGCTCTCAGAAAAGGAGATTCTCAAGTCGTTCAAAATTGAAAAGAACGAAAAGGGTGAACTGGTTCTTGTCGCTGACATTTAAATTGCATTTATAACAAGTAACACTATTATATCTATTACATTGTAAATTTACAGATCCCTAGTTTACATCCTTCCTGACGCACTCAAACAGATCACCTCTTTGGTAGCCGACGTTTCACTGACGTTTCACTGACGCTTCGCTGACGTTTCGCGAACTAACGCTTTGCTAATGTGACACTGATTTTGTTGAAAAATGCAATCGCCTGTGTTAATACCACACCACTATTCTCCATATTATTAATACTCACCTCCTTCCTGGCAAACGTTATACTACCACGAAGATATTCAGGTAATAGCTTAGAAGCCTTTTTATCAGCTTCTGTCTCAGAAATGATCTGATATGCAAACTCTGGGCTTTCAGGCCCATCCACCCCCAAATGATATCTCACAGTTCCATTCCTTCCTGTTTGCTGACACAAAAACAGCTGTTGGCCCTCAGAATTCTGAGAAACAATCTCCACATCAGTTCCAGTTAATTCTCTTAAAATTCGGTAAATGGCCTCCATTGATTGCTCATCCTGCCGGTGTTGTTTCACACTGCTCTTGTACTTCTTAATATCCTTTCTTTGAGACTCCACTTTTTCCAACAACGTCTTTGCCTCCGCATCTTTGGCAGTTATATACTTATTCCTTTCTTCTACCGCTTCTGTGGCTGCTGTTAATTGTGATTGCATAAGCTGATTCTGTTGTCGTAAAACATCCAGCTCACTGGTCAGCTGAGTAATCAGCCTGTCCGATTCTGCGTTAGATTAAACCGTTCACAATCTAGGGGTCCTTTATACTCACTTATTTGAGCCTCTTCAGCAGCCTTTTGAAAATCATAAAGTAACTGCTCTTGTCTGGTCATCCGAGTATCATATAACTGGGTGTGATGATCGCTGTTGTTGATAACATGTTGTGTCTTTGGTCTCTTAGATTTTGGCACCTGAAGTAGTGTTACTTCACTTTTAGCATCAAAGCTCTCCCCTTTCCTCTTGGTCAAGTTCGCCATCAGATCGTTTGTTTAGTTGTTGTTTACTAATAAATTTAGATTTCAGGATTATGCAGCTGTGTGGTTAGGGTTGATAAGGATGGGTAAGGTTGGGGGAAGTGTACAAAAGCGGTGAAAATAATTAGATGAACTACCTCAGGGCACTAAAAAATAGAGTGGTTTCCTTAAATTAGGGTTTTGGTATCATTTTAACCTGTATTGCAATTGTTTGGGGTTTATTTGGATTTCATAATCCTAACCTTATCCTAGGAACTTTAACGTTACAGAAGTTGAAACTTTAACTGAGTGTTGGGAATCTAAGTATTTACTTAATTAACGCTTTGCACTCAGGAGAAGGGTTCCAGAGAACGGTCAGAGTGACAATACACTGACCCCCTATTGATATTTACAAAATGATAATAGATTCGAGAGAAGTAATCTACCTTCAACAAAGTATGTTAATCTATCGAGTATGTTGATCTATAATATTTACATTTCAATTTGATGGAGTCTCTTCCTCAGCAGCATCTGCCGCAAATAGAGGATAATATAATTTGGCACGCAGGTAATTGACCTGTCCATTTGGTCCAGGGGGCAATTCTACTGCCAACTGGATGTCTTGTTGTTGCATGATTTTGTCTAGTCGAACAAGAGCCATTCCCACATTTCCATGATGAGATAAAACGTTACCAAGCTTCAATGGTTTGAGAGTTCCTACTTCATTGGAACCCTTAGAATCCGACGACTCTTTGGCAGCAGCAGGCTTATCAAAGGGAGACTTGGCAAAAGTCCGCTCTTCGGCTTGAGAGTTAAGAGAGATGACATTGGAACCATCCAGAACCGGGGGAAGAGCGCTGGAAAGCTCAGGGTCATATTGACACTCATACTCTCCAGGTTGCTGTCCCTCTTGATACAACTGGAAAGGCACAATTCGTTTTCTAACAACTCCAGTATGATGGGTTCGAATAGTCAATTCCTGTCCAACATAACAACCCCGATTAAAGTCAAGTCCGTTCATGTAGTCCAGATCAGACTCCATGGGAAGAGCCTTATTAGGTGGGATCTCTCGAGAACCTTCGGGAGTACCACGAATATATCTGAGCATGTTATACTGTGCTAGGGTGGCAGTGGGAATGGCAGAGAAATAGGTAGATGATGATTTTTCTGGCAAAATCATACGAATACCTAGCAACGGGTATCTGTCATCCACCAATAAACCATATAGTGGTTTTTGGGAGGGTTCAGACTTGTCACCGACTTCTGCAACGCTCCAAGCCACTTCACAAAGACTCTGGAAAAACTCATTATCACATTCCT
Source organism: Yarrowia phangngaensis (assembly GCA_900519005.1). Lineage (NCBI taxonomy): Eukaryota > Fungi > Ascomycota > Dipodascomycetes > Dipodascales > Yarrowia > Yarrowia phangngaensis. The sequence goes on from ULGR01000007.1 coordinate 1,111,271, forward strand.
GTTCTCGTCGCCAATAATCTGGAGTGGCGTCTCGGTTCCAAATGAAAATGCACTCATACCCACTCAATTTCTCCATCTTGACCTTGGCCCTTACTCTATGTCGTTTCAGATGTGTCAATAATTCGTCCTCCACGCTTCGATCCACTTCAATCACAAAACTTTGATCTTCCTGGCTATGGTTGCTGGTGGTATACAGAAATGCGTCCGAGATTACCCTTCCCTTACCATTCAAAAAAGCCCCAAACACTCCCGAAAACGGAGTGGCAGCTCCCGGTGAAACCTGGAGTGTGAAGAGACCGTTTAGAAGTTTTGCTGCATCTTTCCCACTCACATGTAGTAACGACTTTGTTGGTGTCAGATCAACACGCCCAACATGGGGTACTGTCGACTTCATTCTAATAGGCGCCATATATTGGGGATGTCGGAACACCCGGCGGGCTCCTGCACAACCGAGAAAAGCTCCTGCACCCCCCACATGTCTCTGAAGCGTCCTCAGCATTGTATATTGGGGTAGGTGAGATAAAGTTTCGAGATTGGGGAATTAAGTATATGCTGACTAATGGTTATGAGTAGGTGACAACACGAAACTTGCCCACGTTATATGCCCATGTTATAACTATATAGATTCAAATGCTATTTGGAAGTGATTATTTCCATTTCAATTTTTCTGTTGTTGTTTAACCATGTCATTCTAAGCTATATCATCAACTACCAATCAGATTAGGGGTAATGAATGATGTCAACAATAAAAAGGGTGAGGTCAAAAAGAGAGATTCTAAATCGTTCTTAAATTTCAATGAAACCGCCTTTCAATAGTTTAACTAAGGAGATTGTTACATTTCGGAAGTTGTAGTATTGTCGAATGATAGTTAGTTATTTACATTAACGAACTTAGTTGGAGATGGTGAGTTGAGATGCATCCTACCTTCAGCTAAAAGTGAATCCTCGTTCATCAAAATACGACTGTTATCCCATCATGCACCAACAAATCTCTATTGTCCAGTTGCATTCTGATATATGCAACTGGTTCATTTCAAGCTCAAGTACCTGAAATCGATAACCTTATCAAACTCTAAATATAGCAAATCTGATTGGTGAAACGAAGTAGAGAAACGCTATTTCTGAGAAACTACTCTCAGTAACTGTTAGAGAAGGATTATATAATAGTAGAACACAACTGGTCGTAACTTTAATCCTAAATCAATCTGACTAAGACGTTTATTATAGGCAGGCCTTAACCTTATCTATGCTACCCTAACCTTAAAAATAAGGTGGCCATTCAAAATAAAGTGGACATTCAAAATAAAGTGGTCATTCAAAATAAAGTGGTCATATTTTGGCTTCCGGGTAACTTCGGAACCTTAACTGTGGCCCGCTAACTGGTAGAATTTTTTCGTTGTGCCAAGTACAGAAGTTACCGTATTGAGGCAGGACAAAGAAATGAAGAAAAAATAAAAAATGACTAAAAAAAATAGCAATATACAAAGATGTAAAAAAGTAATAGAAAAAGAACAGAAACTAAATAAATAAGTAAATCAATAGTAACCATGGACGTAATTAATTGAATGAAATCTCAGATTCCTCAATCAAATGAAAGGCTTGTCTCTCTGATCTCTCTCTGATCTTACATGGTAGGAGTACTTCTTCGCTTGGGCTAGCGCCGTGCATAGCCAGGTACCAAAAAATAAAAAAATAATTAGCCATTCCGAACCCCGAGTGAGAAAACCATCTCTTGTTATATTGTTCATATATTCAGTTCTTGATTATATGTATTTGCGTTCCCAAGCCAATTGTGAATCTTCTAGAATAACGCTACTGTTCCATGTGAATCATGTGGGAATAAAAAAAAAAAGAAGCTGCAAAGCCATCATCCAATCAGATCACTCACAAATAACTTTTCACCATCTTCTGTAAGTCTTACTTCACCTATGCACTGTCACCTCTTGGGTGAGTTGATAAAAGTTTGGGCAGACATGATCCCACAGCTTAATAAGCATATTGTTGTAATAGCGTGTCCCACATTGGACAGAGTTAAATTCTGAGACTTGATATAATAAACTAGTTCTCCTACGAGTAGGGCGCTGTCGACCACAGAAGGTTGAAATTTTACTACAACGACGTCGCATCAAGATCTTTGGCAATTAGGTGGCCCGACATACATCCTGTCACCTACTCAAGCACCCACCATAAACTACCTGGAGGACACAAACGCTATTTTTCACACTCCTAGACAAACAGACATCACCACTCCAGACTGGCTGGCAGGCATAAAATTGTTGGAGGAGTACAAAACAGAGAAAGTTATTCATCAGCCGCTACACGTACAGTACATGTCCAACTTTTTTGATCACTCTCCGGCTCAATCGCCCGTGCCGGCTACTACCTCGTCTCTGCCGGCAGTCAAGTCGTCGTCCTCGTTGTCTATGATGGGGTACCGAGCCCAGACTCCTGGAGGCCATCACATGTCTTCTGCCACTGGTTCGACCACCCCAACCCACAGCCACAGCCACAGCCATGGCCCACAACCCCATGCCCCCATTCCCATCGTTCCTGTGGGGTTGGATTTGGGTGGGTCCGCTGGGCCTGTGCCAGGTGTTAACAATGGAGGGCTGCAGAGCGCCAGACAGTCACCCTCACCTTTGAAACGAGCACAAAGCCGTCACTTTGATATCGACACCGCCAATCCTGGTAACACGGTGTCCAAACGGTCATCGTTTTCGTCCACCACCTCTGCGTCATCGGTTTGGCCAGGCCAAAACACCTCAACTGTGGCAGACTCTTCGCGCACCACAACCCCTTACTATTCACTAACCCAAGGAATGGCCAATTTGGGACTGGGACCTATTGGACTTGGGCCTGGACCTGTGGTTTCTAGCCCCCATCCTGTTCCTAGCCATGCTAACCATGCAGCCCCTAACCACCACCCAGCCCCACCTACACACCAGCCAGCACCTAACCACACTGTGCCTAACTCCGTCACGAGCCCCAACCCTGTGGTTAATGGAGACGACGAGTTGATTCCCACGGCCATTGTGATTAAGAACATTCCTTTTGCCATCAAAAAGGAACAGCTGTTGGACGTTATGACCCAGCTGCGGTTGCCACTGCCCTACGCATTTAACTACCATTTCGACAATGGTGTTTTCCGGGGCCTGGCGTTTGCAAACTTCACCACAGCCTCGGAAACAGCCACCGTTATTGGTTCCCTCAACGGAAGGGAAATTGGTGGGCGTAAGCTAAGAGTGGAATACAAAAAGATGCTTCCACTGGCTGAACGAGAACGCATTGAACGAGACAAACGAGAACGTCGGGGCCAATTGGAGGAACAGCATCGAGGCAATGGTAACAACAACAGTGCAGCCACAGCCCCAAGCGCCAGGGACAGTGCCAGTTCCAGCGCCAGCGCCAGTACCAGCGGTAGACGACCTCAATCGCAAGGTGCCACCCAGCCTATTATGTCATACCCCCAATACTCGCCTTCTCCCACCCCCACACCTCCACCAGCGCCCAAGCTCGATCTTAATGACCCCGAGACCCTGGAGTTTTATTCTCAGTTGCTTTTGTTCCGAGACGACACTAAGCGGTCTGAAATTGTGTACTCGCACCCTCTGCTGTTGCCTCCCCAACGGCAGATTGTCATGCTACTGTGTGACCAACTGGGGCTGATCTTCAATTCTGAGGCGACTGGGCTGATGGTGGTGACACGACAACGACAGTACTACGAGTACCATTATTAATACAGGTGGGATACTCCCTTCCCATCTACACGATTGATGAAGCATGTTTTAATGAGATGCGTCCCAACACACGCAATGAGTGAATGATATTACACAAATAGATCAATGAATGAATGAGTCATGTACAAGGTGATATAATATAGATAGTGTAGTTCGAAGTATTTGTGTCCAAGTCCAAGCTTCCGAGTTTCAGCACGTTGATGCAGATAGTATGCATGACTTTCTCCACAGTCAACCCCACAGTTCCTCAACAACTCCAACTGGTGTTACTTCGACTATGTCAGCGACAACACAAACACTGAAAAGTAGGGTCACTTTTCTTTATAAAGAGCTGCTTTTTCTGGGCCGCGATTACCCTCAGGGGTACAAGTATTTCCGAGACAGGTGTCACAAAGTGTTCAAGGCCAAGAGTGGGTTGACGGATCCCGAAGAAATCGAGAAAGCCATCCAGCTCGGAGAGTACGTCAAGAAAGAAATTGAGGCGCTTTACTTTCTCAAACGATACCGTGCCATGAAGAGAGCGTATTATGACTGAGAGGTGGGAGCGTAGCGAACATGCTTCAGCCCCAGAGTGGAATGGCGCGAAGGGGTGGTTTGTGCAATTCCTTGTTGGAATTGCAACGACCATGTCATCAGAGTATTGTTTTAGTCAAGGACCGTGTCATGAGAGTAATGTTCTGGTCAACAGGTGAACTCACTGGCCCGTATTACTGCTCGATTCGTGTTCAGTGCACACACCAGTAGACAGAATGAATTATTTTCTAATCCAAATGTAATTCGAACTATCGCATTGTGGAATTTCGTGTGAGTGTTCACTTTTCTTCCTAACCCATAATATCCAGTGACAGAGTGAACGTCGTGACAGTGGACTGGATTGACTGTGTATTACAAGGGAGAAGTTATGTCTATTTAATTAGTGGCAGTTTAGGTTGACGGGTTTGGAAATGTGACATTCGAAATGTGATGAGTGCAATAGACTACAGTATAAATAGTTGTCGATGAGACTATTTAACTTGACTTCTTACTCGTCACTCGTCACAGAGCAACAAACATACATGCATCACAAGTGCCATGACACAATGGGTATGGAGAAAGCTCGAGTCTTAGTGGAGAGGAACCTAATTAGTGGGACGTCTACAACTTTATGGAGGCAGTGCATCCATGTGTTTGACGAGTATCAAAGAAAAGTACATCTATTACTGCGTAATAGAGATATGGTATCCTGGAACCTGACTTATAGTTGTCAGGAGAAGATACACGTACTTCAAGCTGAATTACTCCGCACCTCGATGCATTATTTCCAGCTGGTTGCTTCAAACCGATTGATTTCGTTCCTGCGATACAATGGCTTCCCCGATGAGATTCTGCATCTCTGATACTGCCAGGCCGATGGATCCACAACAAGAGAGTTTGGAGAAACTGGACTTGTCTATCGATTTCCAAAAGTGCCGACGGTGCTCCCTATCGAAACCACATGTCTTATTTATCAACACAGGTGGTTGATAGTTGGTATCTAGTATCCTGCTCGAAAAGGGACGGATTGCCACATCTATTTCCAGACCACCAAAAGCGAGCTGGATGTCAAAGGTGCAATGGAAACGCTGGCGTCTTTGATCCAAGCACATACCCACATAATCGCAAGGAAGACACGCAATGGATGAGCCGAGGATTCACTGTGGCTAGCTACTGTCACAAACAATCAGAATCTTTGGCAGGCGGCTCGTGTATGTCGAAGACCTTTTCCTTGTAGAGCGGATCTCTGAAGTCAAACGAAGTTCTCTAGGGAATTTCCTTAGAGGAATTGCTTTGGATCTGGCCATAGATGCCCTCGTGGTATTCTACGACAATCTGACAAAGGCTTGAGTCATTAATAGGTTTTCTTTCCTACTATTGAGTCAACTTCAGAGAATCCTTTCTCTAGAACCCAGTTTGGCATCCGCCATGTGCCTAGCGGAATCTGAAGTATTGAAAGGTATAATGAGCGATTTTGTCAGATTTCCTCATGGGCGTTCCGAATGACTTTGGTTGACCGTACCATTCCAGTGTTAGTTGATTAACGAACTTGGAGTCCCGGAACACACCTGGTTGCCAAGAGGAATGGTCAGAGTGACAATACACTGACACCGTGATATATCTCATGAGGGTAGTCCATCTTGGAGATTACTTTCAACATCCAGACAACTAGAGATCATCTAATCTTCTTGTGTTAAGAACGACATATGCTTCGGTTTACCGTGAGAGCCACAACGTTCCAATCCACGTTCCAGTCCCACTCCATAGCCCTTCCCTTGCTGGTTTGTTGTGGTGGAGCCTAGAAGTTGAAATTGGGTGTCTCTTTGGGTACCGAGGTTGTGTATGTGTCTTTCAGCCATCTGGAAAGCCAGCCATCTTTGTTTTTTTCTCATACATTCGATTGACTATAACATAAGTATGAACCGAGGCTACTAATGTCACCGACCAGTCAGAGTCACCGAGGGTACTAAGTATTTAATCTACAAGTTAGACTGTGCTTATCTGGTGTTGTAACTGGAAACTGGTTGTCACTGGAAACTGGTTTTCAGGTCGACTTCATGTTCTTAGAAGCAGGCTATTCGCTCTTTTCTTTCGCTCTTCTCTTCGTCTTGTTGTTTCTTTGGCTTTGCCTCTGTCCTCTTTTGCTCCTCGTTTGTGCCATGGGTATAATTTATTCCAGCATTTGACGGGTTCATGGGAGGTTTGGGATCTCTTCTGTTTGTTCATGTGCCTGGTTTGAACTTCTGGTCTGTTCCATCTTCGCCAGATATTCTCAGATCTCGAAGATATCAGCTGCCAACTTCCTGAAGTCCCAGGAACTCTCCAAAGATCCATCTGGCTATTAGGCTTAATATGGATTTGTGCCCCTTCTGGGTAGGTTGGGTGATACTCTTCCTGAGGGGCCGGTTTAGGTCACTCAGATCGGACCTAGCTCTTTCCAATGTCGGTGACAAAGGGTAACCAGCGTTGCCAGAGGATGAAGATTCCCTTTTATACCCGCTGTAGAATTGGAACGTCGTGTCCTTCAGAGCGTCCTCGGAAGAAACGGAGTGCTCTGGCTACCCGTAGGGCCTTCAAAGTCCGGAACATGTCACGTAGGTTGAGACTGTCCACTTCTATCGGTGTGTAGATAAACTCGTTTTTGAATCTCCGCTAAGGGAGGGGGAGTTACTGGGTCGGATATGTTGGAGCGCCAGTAATCCAACATACTTGAGATTTTGATCCCCTTGGCTGATAAAAGAAGACAGCTGCTCTACACAAACATTTGCGACGTCATGATCGTCCTCACCCAACATTCCTCCACTAACTATGCAATTGATACACTCATACTTTAGTGAGAGTGCAGAAGTGGACTGAATCAAAGTCATGATCTGGGGAAGAAGCTTAGGTTTAAGTCGAGGCTCAATGGGTGCCAGTGAAGAAAAGAGTTTGAGAATTTTGATCATCATCCAGTTAGTTGGAGGATGTAGTCAGGAGCTGGTACTAATTGTGGAGCAAGAGGTACGTATAGTTTTAGATANCGTTCTTGGCTAACTCACATATGACATTCACAGTGGCTAACACCACAGAAGGATCTGGATCATCAAGGCGGTCTCGGAGGCGTGAGAACGAGGTCCGGAGTGCCTCTGGATACTGTAAGAAGATTTTATACATGGCCAACACAGCCTTCTTTCTGATGTATGGTTTAGAGTGGGACAGCATTTTGACAATTTCGGGGTGAACGTCTTGAGCAAGAGACGGAGTGACTATTGTTGCAATTGCGGATAGCGAAACCGAAACCTCTAAGTGTGAAGATGATGTGAGGTCTCGTTTGAGCAAATTAGTGGCCAGCATGAGGACATCATCATCATCTCTGTATGACTGGATGGCAGCTAGATACCCCACCCGTTTCTGTTGAAATTTAGGAGAGCTCATGACTTCTAGGACGTGAAAGGAAGCTCATGATATGTCATATCCGAGCATTTCTAGGTAAGCCAACTTGTCTTCCCTCCGAAGGATGCTAGGCCCTTGCCTGTGGTTGGATCTTTAGGCCAGTGTAACTCGACTGGTTGGGTTGAGACGTTCTTATCGGGAGAGCCGCGGTAGGTGGGCTCAAACCTGGAGTAGCTAACCGGGAGGCTTGTATTCGGTTCCCCCTACTAGCTGGAGCATCGTTTTTGAGGGGTTGAGTGTTAGCCCGGAGGCCAGTTGAAACTGAATCACACTCTCTCTAACTACCCTAATGTCGTGATCGTTGCCCATGTAGACTGCAACGTCATCTGCATAGGCCATTACTTTCGCGTCAGGTAGGTCGTTCTCTTCTGGGCTGCCAGGTTCCCATTCGGAAGCCCACTCCAGAGACCTCTCCTCATTAAGATGACGAATAAGGGGTCTGGGCCAATACAACAGGGTGGGAGACCGAGGGCAACCTTGTCGGACCCCTTTGCGAAGATTTATGGGTTTTGTCATGGTGCCTCTAATGTTAATCTGAGTCATTGCTGTTTCCAGTACTGCACGAATGCGTCTTATCATTTTTTAGGGAAGCCTTTTCTTTTTTTTCCCATACATTCAATAGACTATAACATAAATATGAAATAATTCTAAGTAATTGAAGCAAGTCTACTAGTAGACTGTGTCTAATTTGGTGTTGTCACTGGAAAACTGGTTGATTTGATGTTGTGACTGGAAAAGGTTTTTTTTTTTTTCTCATACATTCAATTGACTATAACATAAATATGAAATAATTCTAAGTAATTGAAGTAAGTCTAAAAGGGCCCACCCAGAACAAACCCCAGATCCTATCAATCACGAGATAAAATTTTCCAACCAGCCATCATAGTATAGTGGTTAGTACACCACGTTGTGGTTCATTTCGCAATTCCGTGGAAACCTCAGTTCGATTCTGGGTGATGGCAGATTTTTTTGCACACAAGATGGTCTACATCAATTATGCCAACTACAACTCTTGTAGCTACGAGGGTAATAATGTAGCTACCAGGGGTAATAATGTTACCGTCCAGTCAGAGTTACCGATGGTACTAATGTCACCGTCCAGCCAGAGTCACCGATGGTGCGAATGTCACCTCCCAATTAGAGTTTCCGAGGGGCTAACTAACAATCAGAGTTACCTCGGTATATCCGGAGAATAATAAGAAATCTCATATTAATAAATCACATATCCATAAATCACATATCCATAAATCACATATCCACTCTCCCACTCCCGCTCTCCCACTCTCCAACTTTTCAATATTTCAACTCCTCCCCTTCTGTTAGAGTTCAATCATATTCATGCAACTTACCCCACCAACCTGATCTCTACATTCTCCATAATTCGATGAGCTCGTTTCCAGAACCTTCGTCGCTCGAAATCGAGTTTGCCAAGCAGCTGAATCGACCGCGCACAATCCAGTTCAAGCAACTGGCGGCAGTATTGTACATTTTCGGTGGAACCTCGGCTCTCATTTACATTATCAGCAAAACGATTCTGAATCCTCTGTTTGAGGAGCTTACGTATTCGCGAAGTGACTATGCGATCCATGCTAGGCGGTTAATGGAGCAGCTCAATGCCAAATTGTCGTCCATGGCAAGTTACATTCCTCCTGTTCGATCTCTTCAGGGCCAGAAGTTTGTGGACGCTCAGACTCAGACAGACGAGTCAGACGAGTCAGAAACCATTTCTCATGGTGGCCGAAGCTCGTATGTTCAGTTTGGAGAATCCGAGACTCAGCTGAAATTGGCAGAGAAGGAAAAACATCAGAGACTTATGGATGATAGTGTGGCGAATTTGGAGAAACTCACAGAGTCTTTGAAACGTGCAGGCGAGGTCAGTGATATGTCTGCATTGTCTGGATACAAATACCAAGTGGAGGAACTTACCAATTATTCCGATCAGTTGGCCATGTCTGGTTATTCTATGATGAGAGTTGGTCTTCCTGGTCATGAGACTGCCATGAGTGAAACCAAGAAGGAAATTCGAAACCTCAAGGGCTCGGTCTTGAGTGTCAGGTAGATTTATTTATTGTGAATGGATTTGAGATTGTAGGTGGAGATCAGATGATCGCTTGTGGACCAGATAGGAGTGGTCGGTCTTGAAAAATCGTAGCACTCGTGAAGAGTCGAACTACATCACCGCTAAACAGATTTCTCCATTGTCTGATCCCACGATGATCAAACACCGTGGCAGGAAAGTTCGATATGAGCGAATTCAGATGCAGATTCATCGACTGAGTTCCTGTGTATGAAGTTTGGAATCCTCCTTTACAAGGCTACTTAAGAAAAAGCAGCTCTGGTAAGCTAAAGCCACCCCTTAAGGAGACACTTGTGATGGATGATGAGGAGGAGGAAGTCATTGTGCATCAGCTGCCTCATCCCGGATTTAATGCCTCCATGTTTGCGATGACATGTAATTGGAGGCTCCTGGGAACGTGGAGATCGAAGTTCACTCTGAACGTGGATCGAGAGTTCACTCTGTGGAGATCGAGAGTTCACTGAACTCCTTCTATGGAGTGAAATGTGAGACCAGTGATGTGAGGAAGAATGACAAAGAAGATTCTAATAGTAATGAGTCAATGAAAAGTTGACAACAGACTCGAGGTCTAATTCTAGACAGACGAATAGTCCCAGCTGAAGTTTTCTGACTGCCAATTGGGGACATTCCAGATCCGCGTCCTTGGTTAGAGCTTTTTACGTTCGATCAGTACTGAAGTGAGAAGTTTGCCGTCGACTCAACTGGACAGGTTCTTGCTCAGTATTTCAGTAGACCTAGCAGTAGGCATGGGTTCAGAATCGGGAGTATGCACAACCATACAAAAGAGAGCTATTGTCACCGTAGGGTATGTTGTGATGGTCTTGGTGATGCCAGATGGATTTCCATGCGACTGAAATATTCCCTCTGGGACCTGTGAAAGCACATCTTTGGCTTCTACGAGTGCCAGGGGGTCAGATACTGCATCTTCCGTACTATCCACATCCATTTCATCGGATTCTCCAATACCTGTCACGGGGCCTAGTGTGAGTGGGCACAACATGATGCACTATAGTCATTGTATTCAAAGTCCAACGTTCCTCGGTTACAGAAAAACGCGCATGTAGACCGTTTACCCTTTGTACCGGTAACATGGATTATGTTGAGTTTGTTGAAATCTGACGGCTCATAACCACATCGTCGCACCCACTCCAACATCTCAGGAATCGCCTGGTTGTTGGCTTTGCCTCCGCTTTTACGGATAGCATCGAGACACCATTTGAGAGCCATCGTCAGAAACGGCCAATGACCATACTTTATCTTCATGGTTATCCAGAGTCACGGCACATTCGCTTGAGGCGTAAGTCCATACTTTAATAAGTCCGTCACCTCCAGAAGAAACGATCTGAGAACCCAGAGAAGTTCATACTGTTCGTAGAACCGAATTTGTATGTCCTTCAAAAGTTCGTAGACATGAGAAATCGTCAAAGGACCATACCTTTATAGTTTTGTCGCCTGAGCCAGTCACAATCTGCTTTTCGTAAGGATTGAACTTGACAGGCCACACACCTCGCTTGTGGCCTCGCAAAACTCCCACCGCTTCTCCAGATGCCATATCCCACACCTTGGCAGTTCGGTCTTGTGATGCGGTGGCAAATAATCGTCGTTAGCAGACACGTCTAATGCATTGGTATCTTTATCGTGGGCTTTTCTTGTGTACTCGGCTTTAGCGGTTCCGTCTTTGGAAATCGCCCAGTGATGAGAAACTGAGGAGGTCTCCCTTCCAGAGGAAGTCGTGGGAGAGCAACTCCTCCAACCGCTCCAGCATGGCCTGTGCACACGGAAAAGCATGTCAAAGTAGGAACATGCCAAATTCGAGCATCATTATCTTTTCCAGAAGATGCCAGCCAGGTTCCATCAAAGGATTTGTCCACTGAGATAACATTATCTTTATGGCCTGAAAACACCTTTGTCTCGATACCTCCGACTTTCTGGATTCGGATATCGGGAGCATTAGTGACAACGGCAATGTGAGACTCATTTTCTCCAATATAAGAGATATCAATGATTTGATCGTGGAAACCCACAATTCTTCTGACAAAGGTCTGGTCAGAAAGCACAGAAATCTGCTTTCCTGCCTTATAAAGAATATCCACCACTCCCACACGTTCGTTTTCTTTGTTATGCATGACCACCTGGTCTTGGGAAGCGATCAACGAAGAAGTCAGACCGTTCCAGATCTTCACCACTCCATTTTCACCTCCAGTGTAAATTGAGAGTCCGGGACCGTCCAGAATTCCTGCCGTCCGCGCATCGTCGTTGATCATTCGACCTATGTCCATGTTGAAGTTTTCGTTCTACGGCTGGTGATGTTGATGAAGTGAAACTTGTGCCATACGTCCCTTTCCAAAGTTAGTCAGTTGGGTTGTTCGGACCTTGTGTACCCAAGCAGGATCAGAACAAGTGTACCAAGTTTCATAGTGCACTAGAGCTACGGCCAAGGAGTGGCTTGGGACTCGTAGGCCTGTAAAGCCACTGGGCATCTCCTTTGTTCGGCATTGCTGCAACCACAACTGTTGACGGTAATACTGAAGGTCATTCTCACGCTCTGCTAGCTTTTCTGCCTGTTTTGCAGCAGCCTGTTCTTGTAGTCTCCTACCACTTTCTTTTTGTCTCTCTGCAATCCTTTCTAATTCTTCCGCCTTCACGGCCGCAATAAATTGTGTCTGGATCACACGCTCTCGCTTCTCCGAGCGGACAGTTTGAGAAGGAAAGTCGGGTAGAGTTGCGAGAGAAATGTTGACGCAGTATGACCCCCCCCCCCCCCCCGCCAACTGACTTGACTCCATATGCCTCGAACAGGATCTGCTGGAGATTACGTCTCTGGGCAGCCGGCGATGAGAACAGCTCATTAATGACGATGTGGCTGTCAACGCACCCGTCGCTACTGAGATTCAGTTTAGCAAAAGTGTAATCGTACACTTCTTCAGCCACGTTCCAGTTCAACACCAAAGCACCATCGTAAGGTGACCGAGCTGACAGCCGTGTCGAAGGTTCTAGAAAGTTGTCATATCCAACAGTGGTGGCTCCCGCTAATCCTGGGGCTCAACCCGGACCAAGCTTCTGTTCTTAAGCATGCTGCTGAACCAGGATAGTTTTTTGAAGATTATCTCTCGACAGGTACTATGTATTGTACTTTTATGCCCTCCGACGATGTGCACTGGTTCTGTAATGAACTCACTTAGTTCTTATGGTCAGTATTGTCTTCCGAGGTAGACTCCTATCATCACCTCGTAAGTGAAAAGAACTACCACCTTGAGTCGACCTCCAAATGATTGGTGATACGCAATTCAGGATAGCAAGGCAAAGATGATCGATATCCAGATATACATGCCTCTATTAATATCATCAATAGCTCAAAGGCCACAGAATCTTTTGATTTCCTGATGAAGAGAAGCCACAACTTCATTCAACCTTGAAGACTGATGAAGAGAAGCCACAACTTCATTCAACCTTGAAGACAACCTATGGGTTAGCTCACGCTATTCCGAGCTCATAATAATTCACAGCCGGCGCCTTTCAGCTTAATGGGCGGAGTGCTTAAGCTGAAGCGAAGCGAGGTTAAGTAGAGAGTGTATTATTCAACTGCTCGAGGGAGAGTACAAAACTATAGCTCAGAAGTAAGCTGAAAGAGAGTAGACGATAGTACTCAGCTGTTGAGTATGTGTACAAGGGTCAGGGAGTGTTGAATGTAATCTTCCAAGGTGGATTACTCCTATTAGATATATTACCACCTCGTAAGTGATAAGTATCTAGTAGTTGCTCAGTGTATTGTCACTCTGACCATTTCTTCTTTCTTCCAGCCTCGCTGACGCGCTACACTAGTCTCACTAAGCTGAAAAACACACAGGTCGTCCTCACAATGGAACGTGGAGCTCTGTATTATCTGGTGCTTGACTATGGCTGATCGGACGGGAAGCCGTATTTTCACCAGGATATGGCCGCAACTGGATGATTGAGTCACGTGAACGTCAAGAAAGCACAGTCAACTTGTAGGCGATCAGTTTTCCAGTGACAACACCAAATTAGGCACAGTCTACTAGTAGACTTACTTCAATTACTTAGAATTATTTCATATTTATGTTATAGTCAATTGAATGTATGAGAAAAAAAATAATTCCTGATCCCTTTTGTCAGACAGTTCGACTACCTCTTCATCATGGAATTGGCATGTGATAAGATTAACAAATGGGCTGCGACCACGATCTCTCCAACAGAGCCGACCCAAAATTGCCCTAAGCGGAAATTCAAAAACGAGTTTATCTACACAAGGTGGTCTCAACCTACGTGACATGTTCCGGACTTCAAAGGCCCTACGGGTAGCCAGAACACTCCGTTTCTTCCGAGGACGCTCTGAAGGACACGACGTTCCAACTCTACAGCGGGTATAAAAGGGAATCTTCATCCTCTGGCAACGCTGGTACCCTTTGTGTCACCAATGTTGGAAAGAGCTAGGTCGGATCTGAGTGACCTCAATCGTCCACTTCGAAAACTCGTCACCCCATCCAGAAGGAGCGCAAATCCATATTAGCCTAATAGCCAGATGGAAGTAATCGCCAGAGCAAGCAACTCAGAGTTCTGCACCTCAGAGTTCTGCACCTCAGAATTCAAGAACGACGACTATGGCCAATCCGACATGTGAGCCAGATGGAGTTGGAACACTTAAGACGGGGCACGAGTCCGAAACCATTACGCTGCTTGGTCACAGAGTACGTCTCTCAAAATCACTGAACATAACATAACCATTGCGGTACCAATGAAAAAGTTATTCAGCCAGTCAGTGTCACTACCAGAGCTCTGTTACTGTAGCCATTATTGCAGCACTTAGCGGAATTAGATCCGCTACAGGTAAACAAACCACAGCTATATATCCGAGAAAATGTTACAGAGAAAAGCAAAAGCTCTGTAGGGCTAAGTGGGATTCAGTAACAATAACTGGGGAACTTGATTCGTCATCAAAGTCGGCTGAAGACCCATGAGGAGCACAGAAAGCGGACAGAACGCTTATAAGTAGTCAATTGTTTGACCGAGTCCAAGTCATTACTGAAGACACAGAATCGTTGCTGTATGGTTTGAGGGGAAAACTGTTTGACCGAGTCCAAGTCGTCATTACTGAAGGCGTTTCTGGCCGTTGGTGCAGCTACCGAGGATACCAAGAACCTTTCTTTCCACTCAGGTTCATCATATTCTCTGACGTCAATGAGATATAGCATTTGACATGGCCGAAAGAAATACCGAGGCAGTCACTAAGTGGGGTTTCAAATGGAGCACTTGATGTTGTCCACATTTGATTCCAGATCACCTTCAGCTTAAGATGGTCAGAAATCTCATATCAAGCCATTCTCCCATTTCCCAATGTTCAAGGAGTTAGAGATGGAGGGGAGAACTTCTGAGGGCTCCGCTAATGGTGTGAATATGGAGCCTGTCTATGATGCTTGAACAGCCTGTTAGCTTGGTGTTGACTGGAAACGCCAAGACTGAATTTTTGTCACCATGGTCTAGAAACATTCATCAATACGCTATTTTCTACCCACAGGATGTTTGAAAGCATCGATAATACATCAAACTCCACATTCTCTGTAGTAGACAAGTTCCACCATTGTCAAAACGCTTCCTTATAGAAGAACCGTTTCATCCTGACGTTTCTTGTTTCCTCTAGTTCAGACCCGCTTTTAGAGATTTCAAGATCAGTACATGGGTATTTATTAGCTGCGTTTGGTGGCGTTATCTAACCCATCTCCGTTGTCGTTTTGGTGGACTTTTAGGTATTAGTATTATGTCGTTAGTTGTAGATCCGAGGCGACTACACATGTGGTAGCAGCAATTATCCAATAATTGCTGTTGGCAAATACTGTATAATTCGGAAAATGTCACAATTGAGCCACCTCTAAGGTGAATTGGCGATGAGGTTTATATCCTATCATTAAAGACTGAGTAGTTATTGTCGAGACAACAGCAGATATGGCTCAATTGAGGAACAGGAAGTTTTGCCGCAGCCATATTGAAAGACGCCAGGTGAAGTCGGTGACATTGTGGCGGTGAAGGCTGGGTGAAGTCGACACTATGGTGAGGACCGACTATACCTGGCATCGTCGGAATTATTGTTCGAGACTCTCAATAACTCAAACGATAGACAAGTACATAGAAACCTTTGGATGGCTACAGAAGCCTGGGTACAACCGCAGTAGCGACAAAGTGTGGTTACATCTAATGGTTCTCATGCGTAAACACTACTGCTAAGGCGGAGGTCCTAGTTGTGAGGTGCGTCTACCAGAGTCCTCTTCACTCAAATGGAAAAAGAAGGGCTGTAGGATCTGCACCAAAGGAATGACAGAGCACATTTTCTGCCAATCTCGATGCTAAAGAAAGCACCTAGAAGATTGGATTTTTGGGGAATTCCTACTCTATTTCTCACCTTCAAAGAGCAAGAACGAAGCAAGACTGAGAAAAGATCGAGCTAAGAGAAAGTTTCTGGGGAGCTACTTCAGAGAGTTGGCTGCTGGAATCTGGAAGATCGAACGGATGACTAGGGAAGATGGCAACAAACCGGAGGTACAGGCTAAGCACAGATCCCAAACCTCCTATCAAAAGCTGGATTAAAAAATATGTCTATGACCTAAACAAAGACAAAGAGAACAGTTTAGCTCTAAACATATGATCAAAGCCCAGTAAACACCGACTCTTTTCCAGTCACAACATCAAATCAACCGTTTTCCAGTTACAACAACCGTTTTCCAGTTACAACGTCAATTAGGCACAGTCTACTTATATTACTTCATATTCTTATTATAGTCAATTGAATGTATGAGACCGTTCTGGAAAGGTGTTGAAGAATATAAGGAATAGTCGTACAGAGGTTGACCAAGCTACTGATATCCAGGGACTAGTAGAAGAACCACCCGGAAGGTTTCTGATGACGGACGTGATAACGGATGGCTGGTTTTCTTGTCGTTCCTTGTCAGCTCGAAGAACCTCTTCTGCTCAGAGTGAGTTACTCACGAGTCATCCGAATGCTGCGCTGGAAAGCTCCAAGCCTCTGGTAGACCATTCCTAAGCTCTGGCTGACCAATAACAAGTAGTCTGTGGAATCTTCCAGAAACGTACACCAACCGATATTACACACGGTTTGTGTCGGTCGGAGCTTCAGTAGCTACTCTGTCTGTGGACTCCTGAGCTGTGGATGGACAACTCACAATGTGGTCAAGGAGAAATCCCGAACAGTTAGAGGAGATGCAGGCTGTAATTGGGTTGTGCTCTGCGGCTCCCCAGTCACGACTGGTGACTTGCCGTTCCTTCAGCCGCCGTGAAGCCGTACGAGTATTTGGACGTAACACTGAGTCGCCGTTCTCCGAGCTGTCAGTAAAACTCATGGCAGCTGTAAATGCCTCTGACTTCCAGCTGGTGTCTCGTTTATAGTCATTCTGACTGGATGGACAAGATAAATCATTTAAATAATGTACTACTACTGGTTTAATTCTGTCAGTATCCTTTCCACGTTGCCACACTTGCTTACCTGGAATAAGAACTCCTCCCAGACCATTGTCACTACATGCTATCAAGAACGGTGACATGCTGGACCGAGGGGACTCTCAAGTGCGTCAAAGTCCATGTGGAGATAAATTACAGCTGGAAGCGTAAAGTTGAAAAGGTCTTATTTACCAACCCAATAACGTGGCACCCACTTAGCTAATTTTACGGGAATTGTAGTATTACATCGCTTCATTAATTATTTCGCATTATAGAACTTCCAAAAATTCCATCCTACGTTTTTTGACATTCCACTTTTTGGATCTGTTGGTCTTTTGAAGAACGAACTCTGACATTGGAAATTAATATTCTCAGATGCTCAGATGAGTGTTTCTAAAACCTGGGTCAATTAACTACAATTACCTATGGCTTCTGTACTCGATAATTTTAATATCATCGTATCATCGGAACTCTGACGAGTCTAGAGCTGCAAAGAATAAACGAGGATCTCATTTCGTGTTCCCCAAGAAATCTCTCATTCTTCTGGGAATGGAAAGACAAGGTATCTCTGGTAATTTGTTGGCTGATTGGTAAAGATGCTGCTTCAGGAGAATGGACGATCTCCTCAGTCTGTGCCCAGGAGACGGACAAGTCTGCTGTACTGATCAATAATACTAGATATAGTAACGGATATGATCGTAAAGGCGTAAAGGTGAATGCAATAATTATGTACAAAGGGCTACTCCAAAATCTCGTCATCTACGTAGCCAAGCTTCTGTTTTCGGGCTTCTCTTCCTCCAGCAGGGATATCTCCAAATCTGCTGAAAGGCCACAACACCTTGGGACACTTGCCATGCATGAGGCCCAGCGACACAGGACCAAAGTTGTTGGAGTCAAACGAATGTATGTTGTCTCCTTCTACCCAAACGTGATTGAAAGGAACAAAGCATGTCTTCTGGGGGTACGGGTGTCCTTCAATTACAGGAGTTTCTAAATCGGCTTAAACTTCCCCATCGGCTTGGCAACGGTGGCAAGCATCCTGCTGTAAGATACTGTGACAGTATCAAATGCCGTTCGTTTCTGACTCACAGTGATATGCACATATGCACCTACATGCATGAGATCAAACTCTATATAAAGCGGATTGAGATCCACTCTGATCCAATCCAACAATGCAACAGGTGATCGAAACTGAACGGCTGGTTTTGTGTCCACACAAGATTTCGGATTGGGACGACTCGGTGGCGCTATGGAACGATGAGCAGACCGTCAAGTACTGTGGAGGAGCTCGGCCAAGAGCCCTAGTGTGGTCCAAACTCTTGGCTCATATTGGCCATTGGCACCATTTCGGATACGGCTGCTATGTTGTGAGAATCAAAGAAACTGGCGAATACATTGGAGAAATTGGTCTCAATCATTTCATGAGAGATTCGCAACCGATTTATTCTCCTCTTATGCCGGAAGCAGGATGGGTAATCAATCCAAAGTATCATGGAAAGGGTTATGCAACTGAGGCATTATTTGCGATTTTCCAAGCTGCTGACGCTTGTGATAAATTCATTCATCCTATTTGTGCCATCATTGAGCCTGAAAACACCCCATCCTGTGCAGTCGCCAAAAAGTTGGGCTTTGTGCTGCAACCGGGAATTGTCAAGTTGGATTCGGATGAGGTCGGTCTTTGGATTAGACCGTGTAAATGATGCACTGTACTATAACATATCACAATAGTTGTCAGTGTCAGTGTCAGTGTCAGTGTCAGTGTCAGTGTCAGTGTCAGTGTCAGTCGTCAGCTACATCAGTTACAGTTACGTCAGTATCAGTAGTCAGTTACTTAATGCAATCTAGATAAATAATCTACATGTGAATTCCTCTTCTCTTCCACATGAAGTTCCAAATGACAAACACCACCGCAGCAGCTACGGCAAGACCAGTGCCGGTGATGATGAATGTGGGGCCATAACAATGAACGCCAGAACATACTCTGGTGTTGATTTCCACACGACTGGCAGAGTCATAGACCTTGGCGAACAAAAAGCCATAACCAAGAGATCCCAATGCCAGGGCCAAAATGAATGAACCCCAAATGGTGCCGAGGTTAGCGATTCCCCACACTTTGGTGACGATGGTGGGCACCAAGGTGAACGACGAGCCATACGAGAATCCATTGACGACAGTGACAATAGGGAAGTACTTGGCATTCTCATAGACTGTGAAAAGACCGGAAGGCACCAACAGATGGATGCAAGCTGCCACAAGGGCGATGAAACTGAGAAGTACAGGTCTCGATACATGGTACTCCATGGCTTCCGAGGTGAAACCTACCACGAGACGTGAAATGGTTGAAAATGTGGCGAAAAGAGAAACATGGGTAGAAAATGAAGGTGAGTCCACTTTTCCTCCAGCTCCTTCAACCACAACAGTGTCCAGAATGGCTCCCATGTTATTCTGGAACATTTCTAGAGGTCCACCAATAAACACAAAGCATGCAAGTAGCATCCAAGCGGTTTTGTCAGTGAAGAACTCGGTAAGTGTGGCACCTTCATGGCCAGGGCCATCACAATCACAATCTGTAGCAGACTCGGCTTTGACTCGCAGCTCTGTGGCCATGACTTCAGCACGACGGCATGAGAAAAACAAAATGCCACCAACAACTGCGTAGAGAGTTGCGAAAAATAGGAAAATGCCAGAAACATCTACATTCTTCCCATTGATAAACAGTGCTCGTAGAAGCTGAGACTGCCACAAAGACGACAGTCCAAACGCCGCCACCGGTCCCCAAATGGCATATCCTGGTGTGAAAGTCTGCAGGTTGCCATTTTCCACATAGTAGGCAGACATGGAATGTGCACTGGCCTTTAGAGACGAGTAATACATGCAGGAAGTGCTTGCTCCAATAAAAAAGAAACACAAAGCCATTTCAGGAATAGCCCGAGGTAACGCCTGACCTGTCTCAATGTACCATTGTTCTGCGGTCCAGAAAATGCCGCTGGCGATTGCGTAACTTGTGGGGAAGCCAACCCATGCAAACAAAGCCAGATAGTTGGCTCCACAAGTGTCTCCAATGTAACCAATCAACGGCATCAGTAGGTACATACCCAGCAACGACGAGATGGACACGGAGTTGACTTGGACCTGTGAGAACCCCAGTTTGTGTTGCAAAGTCTGGCCATACATGGAGAAGAGCGAGATGGAAGCTGCTGACAGCGATCCCATAATTGAAAGGGCAAAAATCGTTTTCCCTGCTGGATCAGGACCCACCAACGGGGTGGGAGTGGCATCTGTGCCCGTTTCCTCTGTCTGTGCAACCGCTGTTACCGCTTTTAGCGGTGTTCGTTCATCCACCATAAAAAAATTGCGTGTGGGGAAAAGAAGAAAGGTTGTGTTATGAATCTAGGGTTTTGTGCGGCACGGGAATTAAGGTTTGATGACTCTTAGATAAGAAACGTACAGTAGTTTTAGAGTAACTTTAAAAAGGGTCATGAGACCCTGGAATTTGACGAGTCAAGTCTTTTTGTGTTTTATCTGAGACACGGGCTGTATTTACTGAACATTTCGAGGCTGCAACCAAAAAGGCAACCGAAAAGCGGGGTTATTTTTTCCTATTTGAGTTGCATATCACATTCCAAGCGGGCTATTTATGGATTAGCAAGTGGCGCATTAAATAGTTACAATATTGGGGGATTGAGACCCTTTATATGGGTTACAAATCAATTATCTCTATCGAGTAACTATTGAGGTTTAAAGAACAGAAAAATGAATAATAACATTCTATGCATGGAAATAACTTTATCTGGAAGTCGTGTGGCTAGTGCTCGTGACCAGTCTAAAGTTTGATTGTAATAAGGTTTGGAGTAAGTGGATCTGTTTGTAGAGCATGTGAGTTGCGGTGTTCTAGATTAGTCTCTTGTTGGCTGCACCACTGTCACATCTGGTGAACCTGGTGAATGTCACCATTGTTGATAGGAATTTGTTAATAATACAACTCTGAGTTTTCATTACCTCTGCCACTTTAGAACTGGATTATTTCCTTAATTGAAGTTTCTTTCGGAAGTCGGAAGTCGGAAGTCGGAAGTCGGAAGTCATGGACTCCAATTGAGGCTGAGGTGACTTCGTCGTAGTCATAGGGATGTTTGGTTAGTTCTGTACTAGCGGAGCCGTTCACCTTGTGCAGATCGACAGAATTAACAGCCTTTTCAAAGTGCGATTTGTACTTTGGAGGAATTAGACAGATGTTAAGAATCAGACATTAAATAGTATTTAGTTAATTAACGCTTTGCACTCAGAGAAGGGTTCCAGAGCACACCCAGTTGCCAAGAGGAATGATCTTGTCACTTACGAGGTGGAAATAAATCTAATAGGAGTAATCTACCTTGAAGGATTGCAATCAACAGAACATGTTTCAGGAGGCCATGGCATAGAATAGTGATTGTTGCGGGGCAGCTGGGCAACCAGTGTCGGAGTCAGAGCCAGAACCGGAGTCAGAGCCAGAACCGGAGTCAGAGCCAGAACTAGTGTCGGGCTAAATGTCTATCATAGAAAAGTTTCCGAAATCCAGGGATCCACACCTGAACGGCAACAGGTGAAGTCTCCATTTGTACACGACATCTCGACACCTTACTTTTCGGTAATCACCACATTAAGTTCCTCGTGGTATAAGGATGGATCATTTTTGAAATTGTCTTGATATAGGCACTCTACTGTCACGAGACTGTTTCCAGAACGCATCTCAGGAAAGTGATCGCTCAGCAGACAGAGCCTTCTAGACTAAAACAAAATTGACACGCATCTGATAATTTCCCGAATCAAACCTTCACAATGCGGCTTTTTCCCAGACTGACGTTCTACGAACCACTTCTATCACCCTGGATGGTTGAAGCTCTAGATTTCAGATAACCATATAATGCGTCTGTCTCCTACATAGTTCATTATTGCACTACACCCCTGGGAACGACCTAGCTGACACCAAAGTCATGGCCTTGCTAATAACGTTGCAGTTTTATGGGTAACGGCCACAGCATGGAGAAAGTGAGATTCGCGGTTTCAGCTGGCTTCCAAGGTAGCAGCCAACTCGTTTAAAAAGGTGCTCCAACTGGTAGGGACCCCCAGCTAGTTGGTTCCTGCATGAGTCACCAGAAGGAACACACGTAACGCCATGTCAAAAGAACGTGTATCGTTTCAACATTAACGCAAATAGTTGCCGATTCTCCTAAGTCCACATTAACGCAAATAGTTGCCGATTCTCCTTAAGTCCACATTTATCGTAACCACAAAACCACCGACAAAGCAGGGTTATCCAAGGCAAATACTTCACCTTTAGGAGCAACGTCAATTCGTTACCCTTGACAGAATGACGGTCTCCGAATACATCAAGGATTATGGCTGTGTTTCCTGCCGTTGATTACTCAAGACCCTTCCCGAGGAGTTGGAGGGTTTGCCTCCAGAAACAGCTGCGAGGTGAGTTGTCCAGAGTTTTTGGACCTTTACGAAAGTAACTCGAAAGTCCGTCTCGTGAGTCTAGTCCTGTGGCGGATGATGGCGACTCGGGGATGGCTACAGGTGTTGGGTCAAAAAACGTGTCAATCTCACGTGGTATTCCAATACGCAAGGAACTACTATAGAAGGAGAGACGTGTGTTTCTCCAGAGCGAAACCGTCGTCGATCGACACGTCTCTTTCAGCATCTCTACTTTTGTCGGTTCCCAAGGCGGCGTCTACAAGGTACGTGACTCATTCCAGTTCAGGAAAGTGGAGAATTAGTGACGACAGTATCTGGGAGTGTCACACCAAGAAATCAAGCACGCATTGTTTTTTCACGGGTCTTGACACTGGGATGAATATGATCCCAAAATAATTTCACTGCGACACCTGAATACCTTATCATGTGTCCCATTTTGTGTGCATGTTCCTTGTACCCTGTCCCTCTTATCAGGAGAATGCATATACAGTAGTAGATAACAATATGCACACCCTCTTGCAAATGACGAGACTCAGAGCTGAGAACTACTGACGTACGGACCGACAGACAGAGTCTCAGATCATGCCGCAAGAAAGGTGAGAACTAAGAATGATTTTGATAAACTCAGGAACCCCTACAGTGGCCCAACAATTTGATTTAATGTATGTTGACCATGTACACAAATACAATTATTTTATTAAAGGTGCGCTGTAACCTGGTTATAGCGTTGGTTTTTTGATTGATTGGCTTCAACTTCAGTCAAAAGGTAGGTTCAAATGGGCCTTCTTCTCGCTCAACCTCTCCAGGGCTCTCTGGATCTTCCCAGATTCCTAGGGCCTGACACTCTGAGAGCCAGCAAATGCCTGCGTCGATGAAAACTGATGCTCCTCCTCAATCTTAGAAACCACTTGTTCCAGTTCTTCTGAATCTCCTGAGGTAATGACCCCAGGAAAATTCACTGCACCTGACGTTAAAGAAATTGTAGCTAATGTTCCTAAAGCTCTTGGTGTTGGCTTTGAAACTACACATCAACAAGAACACCAAAGTGCTGGCGAAAACTTATTGAAAGCAATTGCCCCCGTCGGAGGGGAGTGACAATGAAACTCACATGGAACAATTACACATGTAACAATTACACATGGAACAATTACACATGGAACAATTACACATGGAACAATTACACATGGAACAATGCGGGGCTGAGCGTGAGGTGATTGAAAGTCGACCTGATACTCCCATTCTCGATCTACCTGAGCCTCCCCGAATACTTTCCTCGGAGGAATTAGTTTTTGCATGAAAAACGCAAATACCGCAACTCGCTCAAGTCGTATGAACGCGAAAAGAAGCATAAAGGAGCAAACACGAAACAAGCGGAAAGCCAATTGCGGAAGACGGAACTGAGGAAAAATTGTCAACTGTTTCGGAGAACAGTAATGACTTGGAGACAGGGAAGAACTCGAAGAATGTAACAAAGGACAGTTGATCCAAACTGCCTCATTCATACCATGTATGCACAGTTAGAACCACCTAACTTTTTTCCTTCTTCTTCTTACGTTTAAACATGGAAGGCGCAGGTATATCCTCCTCACAGAGACAAAAATATGGAGTTCCTGGAGAAGATCCTTCGTTGCCATTGGTCACTGCTTCGCCAATTGATTATGAGGCGTTCAGACAAGATGTTATTGCGCGATATCCTTCGTTTGTTCCCCCTAAATCAGTCATTCCTGAAGAAATAGACACTCAACAATCTTTGTCTTCGTTCGTACATGTTGCTAGACCTCTTCATGAACAGCAAAGTAACGCCCAACTTCCTGCTCCACAGGTTCATCTGGCTACTCCTGCTCCTTCTCCCCCCTTAAATCCTGTGACCACTACTTCCAAAGGCCAAAAGGTGAAACGATCTGTGTACCAAAAGAACCAATCTTACCCGTTTCTGTTTCCTTCGGAGTGTGAAGACTCCGTACCAGAGAGCATCAAAGAAGCAGTGGAACTGTTTAGTAGCAGAGTCAGAACCGATGTGGCATCACACCAACTGTGGGACATCCGCAAGGAGTTCATGAGACAAGAAAGGGGTTGGATTAATGCCGACGAGCTGATAAGCAACTTGTCCTTGGATGACAAAGAAGAAATCAAATGTGAAGTATTGGAAAAAGTCGAAAACTTATACCAAACTTGGTTGGAACACCTGAACTCGTTTGTGGCTGTTTCTCTCAAATTTCTTCTTGCCAATATTGTCTTTTTTGCTGATGGTGAAGGAGATTTCGATAAAGACCAGATGGAACTTATCCGAGCTTCAGAAATCTCTCTTACAGCGGTCTCGAGTGTCATTCTTTTGCTCAGTAGATGGCTTAAACCCAATCACGTGATGCAATTCGAGCATTTATCGACTCTTCTCTTTGATGCTCGTTTTTTCCTTCTCGTATACAGATTCTTCTACGCACATGACACACTTGAGGCAAGTCTCCGTCGAATCGAAGCACGCGAAAAAGGGTTTTTTTACAAGTGTACGCTGCTAAGCGAGTGTGGAGAATCTCATGATTTTGACATCGTATTCCCCGTTCAAAACCCCATTTCACCACACACAGCTCATAATGTCAAACAAGTGACGGTTTTCAATCGACGCTTTATTTTGACTTCTATCAACTTGGTTGAAACTCTTCGCATGATTGTGTCCAAGAAAACTCAGAGAATCATCGTTGTCGCCGAGCTTCCTAGTGACACATTGAAGAAGGCTGATTGGAGAAAACCGAATAAAATAAATGTGCCAAGTGCTTCTCCGAATTCGGAATTGAATAACGAAGTTGCCGAGAAAAAAGTCATATTGGCAAAAGAAATATTCGACAAGTCTAAGCCTCTGACTGCTATGGAGAACGAAAAAGTTCAGAAGGCAAGCAAGATATGACTGACAAACTTGAAAAAGCTCTTCGAGAGAGAAAGAAACAGCTTTATTCAAAGAAGCAACATTACTACACCCAACACCTTTTCCTCAATACTGTTTTACAAATTGTAAACTTCACGCTTGGTCAGACTGTACAAAAGGTTCCATTTGAGGCGACGCAGGTTCGGTCTTTACCTTTGCTTTTTCAGCCACAGTATCCACAGCATTTTAGCCACAGCATCCACAGAATTTTAGCCACAGCATCCACAGAATTTCAGCCACAGCATCCACAGCATTTCAGCCGCAGCATCCTGTCACTGTCCTAGATCCATTTTCTCGCTTAAGAAACTGTGATCCCCTGGCATGTCTTGGCATGTGAAGGGTGGAGCTACCATCTGGAGTCGTGCTTCAATATCCACTTGGTAATTGATAAGGCCCCATTTTTCTAAGAACTGGTGCATAATAGCACATGCCACCCAGAAGATTACGTCGAACGGCTGTAACTGGTGATCGATCTGTGCTACCTGGCTGCATCAGGATATACGTCCAGATGCTGGCGAGGAAAATCTTTACAATCCAGGAAAGGCAAACAACTTCCTTGTCAACCAATTCCCCCTTCCGGTCCAGCGATACTTATTCATATCCAAAATCCCTCGTAGTCAGGGATGGTAGCTTCGCTGCATTGCCTGATCAGACAGCAGCAAACACCAATTATCCGAATGAACTGTTCCTCTCGTACTAAGTTCAATTACTATTGCAACAACTCCATCAGTAGGGTAAAACTAACCTGTCTCACGACGGTCTAACCGAGCTCAGTGGGTGACATCCAACGCCTACCGAACTCGGATAGTTACATCGAAGGATCAAAAAGCAATGTCGCTATGAACGTTTGACTGCCACAAGCCAGTTATCCCTGTGGTAACTTTTCTGGCACCTCTAGGTTCAAACTCGGAACATCTAAAGGATCGATAGGCCACACTGTCATGGTTTGTATTCACACTGAAAATCAAAATCAAGGGGACTTTTACTTGAGATTTCTGAATGACAATAATCGCTCCACATGTGACAGTGGCATCGCCAGTCTCTGGTCTTACAGCACGAGTCTTGCCGTGTGATATCTTGGTTTTGCCAAAGTTGATGGTTTGCCAAAGTTGATGGGTTGTTGGTATGAGTCGTTGTTCTGAATGCGATGATGCCATTTCCTACAGTCCCCAGAACACAAAAGTGTTATTCATTCGCTAATGTCTACCTGGACTGTCTGCGTGCTTAAAAGAGTCGATATCGAAATCAGTAGAATGAATAACCATAATGGGATTGTCGTAATCATAATGGAATTGTCCGTAATCATAATGGGATTGTTCGTAATTCTCATTTGAGCACTTTCAAGACCGCAGATACAGGTTTCTCCATGCAACTCAGTAACGTATCACAATGCCATATCGTTCAAATTGTTCTACCTATCGACGACGCTCCTTCCATTATTGAGTTGGCAAGAGCAACTCGGGGAATCTTAGTGATAAGTCGTATTTTTACCGGAAATTACAGCAAACGCCGGAAAAAGTCGAGACCTTGTGAGTTTCTAGATTCAGGAGTAATACCACGACCAATCGGGAACCTGGAATGATATGCAGACCAGTAATGTGAAGTTATGCGGATGAGAAGGAAGTACATCATATTACACAGACGCGCTGTTGAAATTACGGAAGCACACTTGTTCACAACGTCATATCAGTCATCGGGTTTATTAGAGGCTGTCAATGGAAAATTGCCACACCTTCTTTGTTCATTCTTGCATAGTCTAGATTCGTGTTAGGTAAGACCATCCAATAGTATTGACAGCGTTGTAAAATGAAGTCTCAGTCCAGAGCTGTCTACTTTCAAAGTCCACTTTCTCAGTGACTTTCTCAGTCACTTTCACAATCACTTTCACAATCCACTTCACAGCCAGTTTCTTGAGTTTCTATTGAGAGAGTTTCTAAATTGAGTTTCAATATTTGTATGAGCTGCATCTGTACACTACATTTGCCACCCATTGTTTAAGTTTCTGCAACGAATCCACGTCCTAAAAATACTTCTTAATAATTGACTTCTGAGATCTGAAGCTGGATCTGGATCTGGAATTCTGAGACCATTGCCGGATTTAGACATGGCTGTAGACAATATCACAAAACTCAGCCATACATATCCAATGATGTCATTTAGGAATATGCATTGCCAAGACCATGCCAATACTCGTCAAAGTTCCACACACCAGAATTCATGCAAAGTGGGGTACGCGTCAATGCATGTAACCAATATAACGTTTTCTCTATCCGTCTTGAACTCAAGATTATCGGTGTCCTCAGAAATGTAACCAGTGAAGATATAGAAACAGTCTATTACGTATTTCGTGTTGTTTGTGTTTGTGTTTGTGTGTGCTTGTGTGTTTGTGTGTATTGGTGGTCGTCACAAAATTAAACTTTTATGTACTTCCAAACCTTAAGCTTAAGCTTATTAGAAAGCCGTACAGTGTCGAATAGTCGCCGACAGTCGCCGGTTGTCGCCGACAGTCACCGTAGGGCTTGTTATCACTGAAACATCACAAAGGATTTGTTGTTAGTGGTATACTTTGGTTCAATCACATGTTCAGACGTCATCAATGAGACATGCGGCTAACAAACCAGAAAAAGTTTTAATGAATTTATAATCATATGCATTAGCGATGCACGAATGACAGAAACTTTTGGAGGGTGTACGAAAAAGATGTCGTTTCGTCGTACCCTCAATTTTTTGATTGTATGGTTTCATTTATTTGTGTTGAAGTTATTTTTCGTGATTTTTCTAGTTATTTTTCTACATTATTTTTCCTATAATTTTCCCACTATTTTTCCGTTTTTTTCTATTTTCCAACATTGCTCCCTCGCAAATTAACTTCAGCTTCAATTGTAAGTTCGTCAATTACCAATCCCTGTTTGACGGACGGAGATTGCATTATGGCGGACGGAGATTGCATTATGACGGAGTTAACAAATCTCCATTTATAAACCCGTCAAGTCGGAATAATCTGACCTGGTAACACTACAATGGATACCGCATTCACTCAATTACTCAATTACGCTTCCAATGGAAAATGGTATCCTTACCCTGAACAGGTGGAGGGTTTCCAAGTTCCTACCGAATTCTACCATGGCCCTTCTCATCATATGGAGAAAGATCCTACCCAAAGTTCAGACTCTGAAGATACAGCTCCCATCTCAAACTCAGAAACCCCCAGCCAAACGTCTTTGCAAGTTATGAATCTGACCGATTTGGAGAAGAATTCGTCCCCACAAAGTGATGAACCGCCATCATCTGATCTAATCGTAGGATGGTATGGTCCTGATGACCCTGAGAATCCCCAGAATTGGCCTTCTCGTAAAAAAACATTCACAGCCGCTCAAGTCCTCGTTCTTACATTCTCCGTGTATGTGGGTTCATCGATTTATACTCCAGGATTGGGACAGATTATGACAGAATTTGGCGTTTCCGATCCAGTGGGTCTGCTTCCGTTGTCTGTGTTTGTGTTCGGCTATGGTATTGGCCCTGTGGTTTTCTCACCAATGTCGGAACATCCCGTATTTGGACGAATGTGGATCTACATTGTGACTCTTGCTATTTTTGTGATTCTTCAGATCCCCACAGCACTGAGTAAAAATATCGGGTCATTGATTGTGCTGCGATTTATCGGCGGTGTTTTCTCGTCTCCAGCATTGGCCACCTCTGGAGCCACTTTTGGTGATATCTATCAAATCGCATACATCCCGTTTGCACTGGCGGTTTGGGCTTTAGCAGCAATTTGTGGACCTGTGTTTGGTCCGGTGTTGGGAGGAGTTTTGGCACAGGTGAAAGACTGGCGATGGACTTTTTGGGTTCTGGCTATGATTTCTGGACTTTGTCTGGCGGTTTTGTTCTTTTGTTTCCCCGAAACTTCTGCTACCAACATTCTCCATCGAAGAGCCAAACGTCTGGAAAAACTGACTGGTAAAAAATACACCACTTTGGCTCGAGACGAATGGGCACATAAGAGTCTGTCTAGTGTGGCATATGAATTCCTTCTAAGACCCATTCTTATCACTTTTACCGAGCCTGTCGTTTTTGCTCTTGGTCTGTACATTGCGTTGTTGTATGCCACCCTGTACAGTTGGTTTGAGGCTTTCCCGATTGTGTTTACGGAAATTCATGGATTCAACACCATCGAAACCGGTTTGACTTATATCGGACTCATTGTTGGAGGAGTTGTAGCTGTCCTTATCTATTTGCCCATCATTTACAAAACCTTCACCCAGCCCGTTCTTAATGGAATTTTCCCTCCGGTTTCCATGTTTATGAAACTGTGTATTATTGGCTCGATCATCTTCCCTCTATCAATGTTCATGTTTGCCTGGACTTCGTCGGCGTCCATTCATTGGATAGTCCCTATTATTGCCTCTGGAATCTGTGTTATTGGAGAACTGTTCATTTTCCAGACCGTTTTCAACTACCTGTCGGGATCGTACCCAAAGTACATTGCTTCTGTGTTTGCAGGTAATGGACTGTTCCGAGCGTTTGTGGCTGGAGGATTTCCTCTGTTTTCCCGGCAAATGTTTGTCCATCTTGGCCCAGAAAAGTTCCCGGTTGGCTGGGGAAGCACTCTGATTGGCTTTTTCGGAATCCTCATGGGCTTGATTCCCTTGGTTTTGATCAAATGGGGCGCTCAACTGCACAGTTCTTCCAGATGGGCTTAGACGGAGATAAGCGGGGATAGGAGACGGAGATGGAGATAGGAGGCGGAGAAAGGAGACGGAGAAACCGGTTTTGTATATAGACTCATAATAGGTATTTGTGTGTGATTAAGTTTCGCGGCAATTGAAAAAGAGCTTCTGCCTACTGAGCTGGTACCGTCACTGATGCTGTCACAGGTGACACAAAGTTGGTGACAAATGTTTCTGTTTTGATGGGGCTGTCAAAGACGGAAAAGTGACAGTCGACACAAAGAGCCATGGATAAGATTGGTCAATGGGGCATTTCGCAACAAAAAAGGTCTCCTTTACAAATGGAACGTTCTGTACACAAACCCGAAAACGCATTTTTGTGGTAGTGCACAAACGGAGCCTTGGACAGGACCAAAGTTGTGGAAACAGCTGACATTGATTTTGAGATGATCCTTCTCATTTTTAATTTGATGATCCTTCCCATTTTAATTTGATGATCCTTCTCATTTTTAATTTGATGATCCTTCACTTTCTTATTTTTGTTTGCATAAAACTAGGGGGAAAAAATTGAGCTTTTGTGTAGAACGAAATTTGGCATACATAATAATCAATGAATCACTGGTTACAAACACAAATTTCTTTGACAAAGTTATTGATGCTTTGTGGAGGAACTTTGGTGTGTTTTTCACCATTATGAAGGAGTCCGTTTTTTCTCTTTTATTTTTCGTTTTTTTTGTTTTCAGATACATAAATGTGAATAGTTTTAGGAAATGGAAGGAAGACAATGGCTTTTTTTCATTCAATTGACTATAACATAAATATGAAATAATTCTAAGTAATTGAAGTAAGTCTACTAGTAGACTGTGCCTAATTTGGTGTTGTCACTGGAAAACTGGTCTTAGTTTGGTGTTGTTTTTTTTTTTTTCTCATTACATTCAATTGACTATAACATAAATATGAAATAATTCTAAGTAATTGAAGTAAGTCTACTAGTAGACTGTGCCTAATTTGGTGTTGTCACTGGAAAACTGGTCTTAGTTTGGTGTTGTCACTGGAAATTTGATCGACTTGATGTTGTAATTGGCGAACTGGTTAACAGGTTAGACTCGTGTTCTCGGAAGCAGGTTATTCTTTGTTTTTGTTTTCTTTCAATCTTTCTTCTTCTTCTTTTGTCGTGCTAGTGTCTCTCTCCTCTTCCTTTTTTCGGCTCTCAATGCGCCATCTTCCCACTTTTTGTGCCATGAGATGTATTTGAACCAACTTTTGTTTTTGACGGGTTCGTAGGAGACTTGGGCTCCTTTCAGTTTGCCCATGTGTTTGGTTTGAACTTCTGGTTTGTTTCCGTCTTCACCGGACATTCTCATATCCCGTTCGATCTTCCAGATACCAGCGGCTAATTCTCTGTAGTAGCTCCCCAGAAATTTTCTCTTAGCTCGATCTTTTTTAAGTCTTGCTTCATTCTTGCTTTTGGAAGGTGGGCAATGGAGTAGGTACTCTCCGAAAATCCAGTCTTCTAGGTATTCAACCACCGGAATGTCCGCTTTCTTTAGCATCGAGGTTACTACTGGACATTGGCAGAAGATGTGCTCTGTTAGTCCTTTGGTCTCAGTCGATCTGCAGATCCCACAGCCCTTCTTTTTCCACTTGAATGCCGAGGACTCCGGGTAGTCATAATGTCGCACCCTGAGCCTCAAACTCTGAGAAGATGGAGGACCTCCGCCTTGCGTGCGTCTTGGCAGTAGTGTTTCCGCATGAGAACCATTAGACTGTACCCATTCTTCGTCGCTACTGCGGTCGTACCCGGGCTTCTGTAGCCATGCTTCGGTCTCCAAAGGTTTTCGGGTGGACTCGCACTGGCTCGTCACCATTATTCCAAAGTTACCTTTCGGGCCCGTGCCCCATCTTAGGTGTTCCAACTCCATCTGGCTTACATGCCGGATTGGCCATAGTCTCGCTCCTCTTGAATTCNGAGGTGTAGAACTCTGAGTTGGCTTGGGCTCTGGCGATTAC
>ULGR01000004.1:3517-42129 GCA_900519005.1 Yarrowia phangngaensis
AACCAGGGCCTAGGGCGAGTTGGATGGCCGTATACCGAAGAATGTAATGGCAGTGATTCAGGTTCCTTTTCTTGTTCCAGGCGTTCTTCCACTGGCCCTTGATACTCAGCTTGTCCTAAGCACTCCTCCAGTTCTCGACACTCCTCCATAGCTCGAAACTCCTCCGTTTCCTGATACTCCTCTTGTAGACATTTTGTCAAATTCTGTAACCTGTTTGTTCTCTGCTCCAAGCTAAAGGCTGTGGAGGTCCCATCATTTGCTGGGATGGAGGAGGATAAAGTGGCATGTTCCAAAAGGTGTTGCTGAGGGGCTATAATAGGATTAACCAGGCATTACTTCCCCCAAGGATACCAGGCATTCCTTCCCCCAAGAATCCCAGTCTCCCGTTTCAAGGTCTTCTGGCACCTCTGGAGTACATACGATGCACTTCAACTGGTTGATTCACATGTTCTCCTGTCTCGTTCCTGACTCTAGTCATGTCCACGTTTACAGGAGCATAACTGAAGAGATTCATGGACGTGGATGGTAACAGTTCGTCCTTCTGATTGGAAAGTCGCTTGGCATTGTTGTAGCTACGGGGATTTGTTTCCCGAATCTAAATCTGATCTTACCAACAGAGTACCCACAGATCAGTCTCACAACTCTTCGTCCTTCGGATCTCACGGTAGCTGTTTCACGACTTGACTGAATCGCGAAATGAACTCTACCACTAATTCGCCAGTCTTTTGTCGAATGTCTCGCTAGACAATGTGGACTTTGTAAGAAAAATCAGCGACCGTGAACTCGTCCGTAAGATGATGTCTGAAATGTTTTCAAGAAAGCCGCTGTCTTCCTGCGACAAAGACTAGCCATCAATCTGTCGCATCATCTTTCAAAGTTGATACTGCCAATCAAACCAAAGCCTCTGGGGCACCATTCGAACAGCAAATTATCGTTCCATATTGGTTATCTAAGTGCGGACGGTATTACTTCCAGCCCTGTAAGTTTGTACCAAAGATAATTCGTGTGCCTTTAAATACCTTTCATCATGTACGCACTCCTGGTTCATTGGTAGTGGGTTGAGAGTGAATCGGTGTGGAAGTATACGACTCCTCTTCCACATCCATCAAGTGATCGTTTATGCCAGTAGATGAATCGTCAGGTCCTAAAACTACGAGTTCTCTAGTAAGGTGGTCCAAAACGGCTTTTTCTGATTACTTTGTAGTTCTTCTCTCGGTACAGACTCGCACCACATTGGCAATTCGACAATCAATCAACAATCAAAAAAACTTCAAAATCATGTGTTATCAACCTCAGCGCCGTTACCAAATGTTAGAGTTCGTTACTCTTACTAATCCCCGACTTTGTAAACTGTAACAATAGCTTGATCATCAACACTAGAACACACACATTTATATCACAATCTTTCTCCACAATTCTGCTCAGCACCAAGCTGATCTCAGCCACAACGCCTTAGCCACACCTGGCTCCGGGGTTAGCCCATGGCTACCATCCAATGTAAGCAGCATCTATGGTGTCTGGTGGCTAGCACTCTCGTACATGATAAAACTAAAGGTCATGCACTCATATTGAGTGCTATATTAGCTCACAAGTTGTCCTCATGTCAACTTGCCTTTCAAGTAGACCTTGTGTTAAATGCCTTGGTCTTATTTCTCAACAAGTCTTCACAGGCCAAAACCGCCTTGTCGTCCGCTTGACCTAACGCTGCTCGAAGGTATTATGTCAAAGTGAGATTTTTCCACAAGTGCAATAGAATGTCACCTTTACCTGTGAATAACATTAGATTTTCTTCTTCTGGCCCAGGATCTCAGGGCGAGCTCTGGCCTACTGTTGGCTGCCACAATAACTTCTAGCATGATTGTCATAAGCTTCACTGATGAGGGCGAGGCTATCGAGAAGCAAAAGTGCAATGAGTAACCACAAGCTGAAATACTTCGCATGGAAGAGTTGAGTGAGATACCCACGTTACATGATGATTTCCGAAGGGAGGGTCTCGGCAAGAGACGTGGCAGTATCTCTAGGATATCAGCAGCTTATTTGTTAGAAAGAGGGTGTGGAATTACGTTTCTGGAACTTAAGAATGCTGAAGGGCGTTGAAATGGAAGGGATGTTGCTTCAATTTTGTTTTTCTTAAAATGAAGGCGTTGACAGAGAATGGCAGTTGCGATAATTATACCTCTCGAGAGTGAGGGTAGTTGGTGGTGAGATGGCAAAGGTACAATCAGCCAAACAATCACTTTTGGTGGCTAGTTATCCATTTCTGCAACATTCCTGGGAGTTACAGGGTTGACTTTCCTGGCTCCTAGGGCTCTAGATGTGTGTAAGGAAAGTATTGAGTGCACATACCCCGTCCTGGTGCCCGGGGCTTAATCTTTTGCGAATTTTTGTGGCATAAGGTGCTTTACAGAATGACGAAAGTCATTGCTTTTTCTTCCCTGGATTTGCAGGGTGGGCTTTCTAAATCTCTCCATGTAACTAGCGCAATTGATAAAAGAATTGGTATCTTAGTCTTCCCTAGTATTCTATAGATGAATGTTCGAGGGGTATTGTTCATTATATGTAGAGCAGGTTTGTTGAACTCAAGTCGACGCAAGCCAGCTTGAATCAGGGGCTCTTCCATACTCAGTTTGGTATATGCCAAGTCAACCTTGACATGATGCCTGGTATTCCCTATGACAGCTGAGTGTTTGCAGAAGTCATAGGTGCTGAAGTGAAGTAAGGCCGGCAGTTAACTTCAGCATTATGCTCTTCATCTCATCCAGAGAATGTCCCTAGGACACCTCCTTTTACAGTTGACGTAGCTATTTCCAAGAATCATGCAAGTTTTCAACAGTTTTGCAAAGGAAGAGGAAATCCAAACCAATTGCCATTATAAATCACCTAAATGAAATATAACTCTGGAGGCAAAGGAGACGAGGGCACAATTTCATCAGCTACTTTTGCAACTTTGTCCTGCCACTATTGAAAGGGGGTACTCTGTACAATCCACCTCAAAGCTGCTATCATCATCATTTTAACTTTTTAAAAAATAAATATAAATAAATTCATGTAAAATCCAAAACTTATAATCTCTTGATTTGTGAGTCGTGGATAAGTTTACACTAAAAATCAGAAAGTAACTCGACCTTTCACCATATTATTATTTTGAGGGAGTGCGTTGAATGAGGTGTACGAACCTGACGGTAGTATTCGGCACAATATGGTCTTTCCTTCAACCCTTCATCTGGGTTGCTCTCTACCTCTAATTGACCATTCAGACGACTAGGAAGTTATGTTGGAAGTAGATGTAATCACTCGCAATTCAACCTAATAAATGTTCAGAAAACAGACACTCGAATTGCGCAACCTTCAAAGAGATATGGTGGACTGACGATCAGACATGTTCCGTTTTAGCCCCAGTGTAAAGTTTTGTTGATGTTCTCCTCAACGTGGAGGGTTTGGAAAGAGCCTGTTCTCGAGCGTATTAGTTTGACCAGACAGTAATCCCATTTGCCATTCCCACTAGCTATTGATCAGTTTGGCTTTTTGCCATTTCCAGTTGCAGGTAGGTCAACCAGTTGCTCATCCCTGAGCGTTTGCTTGAAGTTTCGGATGAGTCTATGGCACCTTCAGTCATTTTTGAGCAATCTGCTTCTTCTTCATATCGGCTCCAGGGAGAGCTTCTTAATCAGCCTACGTATTAGCTTTCCTGGCTTCCTTCAGCTCAAAACTGGGGGTTCCGAAGATTTGCCATCTCACGTCCTTTGGGGTCTCTTTCGTAATTGAGGTGAAACTCTTTGATTCTTCGTGTATTGCACGTGTGTCAATCTTGGGCCACGCATCAATGCAGAACTAAGTCTTCGACATTGGCACTTTGATCTATTCTTCTTCTTTCTCATTCTGTAGGGTATTTCTGGTCTATCTTGCCACTGATTCTTTTATATTTGAATAGTTTGAAACCCATTTTTCAAGGCTTCCAGGCATTCCAGTCTGCCTAGATCGTCTTGAAGAATCCACAGCTGACATTTCCCACAATACAACGCTAAAAATAGCTCAACTCTATGCTTATGACATGTGTCAAACGGAAGTTGTTTTAGTATGGGTTAGAACAGATATGAACGTGATACAAACAAAGAAGTAGCAGTAAGCGTTTAATGTAAACCATAGACTGGGGCGATTTTATATAGACTAAATGGGGCTTTCGGGGCTGGTCATAGACTGGCCAGATTGACGTTAGCACACGTGAATCACAACTAATGTTTCAATTACAACACGCCCCGTTCACCTAAAGGCTGGCTTTGGTCTAAGTGCGAGGAGGCTAGAATTTGTATCAGTTCAATACGTGTACTAAGAACGTTGGCTTAGACTGGGAGTGTCATTCGTAAAGCCACCAGGACGGGAAGCACAAAATCTGAAGCTAAGACTGGATTAAAGCCTGGGTAAACAAGCAATCAGACATGAAGGCTAAGGATTTTAGGTTGAGAAGAATATCTCTGGACCGGAGTGGAGAGATTGCAACTCTCGCGTGAGAATAAAATCTCGGGCTGGCAGAATTTGGGCGTGAGAGACTGCGACCCTTGGTGTAAGAATAGCATCTCGGGCTGGTAGGATTTGGGATTGAGAGACTAGGACTCTCATGTGGAAATAACATTTCGGGCTAGCACCAGCATTGGTATTAGTGGATGCGGCGACGGAACAA
This sequence comes from Yarrowia phangngaensis, assembly GCA_900519005.1. Classification (NCBI taxonomy): domain Eukaryota; kingdom Fungi; phylum Ascomycota; class Dipodascomycetes; order Dipodascales; genus Yarrowia; species Yarrowia phangngaensis. The sequence continues at coordinate 8,196 of ULGR01000004.1, forward strand.
CTGACAGTGACTCCGGACACGTTTCCATGGTAGAGACTGACACGCTTTTAAGAGCAATTGCTTTAATTATGTTGAGAATTGATTGCCACACTCTGGAGATGATTTATTTAGTAATTTTATTACAGGACAGAGTGGTACCGTGTTTCTGCAAACACACTTCCTCCAGGTTCTGTACCTGCATCTTCCAAAGATTCGTATTCCAACCTTGGTTTAATCTCAAATAAGAATCAAGAGGAATTCATCAATTATTAATTGCCACACTCTGAACTCACAAAGTGTGTTTTAGATGTTAAAAATGTGGGGCCATTTTCACACTTAGGAAGTGTGGCTGTCCCGCATCCAATCGTCTTACGATAACTTATCATTGTAAATTCAAGAAGCTGAATTATTTGCACAATAACTGCGTGTTTGATAGTGAAGCTCTTCCCTCATTCTTCATGTGTTCCAAGAAATAATCATTATCTTTGTTCTGCTATAGGGGTAGCTCACTCAGCAGGTCACGAATTGCTTCCTTGCCCTACCTACAAGGTCAAAAGGCAAAACAAATTAATAAATTCAATTATCTACACATCCAGGTGGGAATAGTGTATGTTGAAAAGTGGATCGCATGCAAGTAATATGTCCCAATTCTTCATGCATCTTATTGGCAGTAGTTCTCTGTAATTATCTGTATTAGGGAAGTGTCAATTGCTCCTGTATCAAAATTTGTATATTCAGCGACTTGTTTAAAGATCTGCCCGCGCCTTGTTATTGCTTGCTGATACCTAGAATGACTCTCGGTCTAGCGAAAGACCCAGACCCAGCAGTGCTGGTTCCTCGAGAGTTCCAGACTCTAGATCTAAAGCGCTTGAGCCAGTCTGAAAGCCAGAAAGGACATCAGTAGTGAACGGCGATTGATGAATATCTAGCTTAGCTTCCTCTTGGGTAAAAACCACTTTAGGAGATGGCTCGAGCAGAGGATCCAGATATCCCAGGGCCACCCGACCCAACAAGGAAGGAGAAGTAGGGGATAATGAACCCAATGACCGCAAGATAAATGATAGGCAACAACCAGGTGGGAACGAAGAAATTGGGGGCCAGTTGGGTTTTAGGCTGCTTGGATGATTTGTGGATAGCTAGATCCGTTTCGCATTCCATGTGCCCACCCAGCCTGCAAAGCCATGGATGGTTTGCAAATCAAAGTACACTAATGCCCAAACACTTTGCCTAATTGACATATTACGGGGTCCCCCTATGTCTACTCTCGTTTAAACTAAAGTAACAGGTTCAGAAACTGACAACATGGTGGAGCAGTCGCTTCCATACAATATCTAGCAAGTAATTTGACTAGCTTTATCCAGTCCTGATGACTGTGGTAACAGCCGGCTTCGGAAAGAGAATATTGATGCTGGTTCTCTGTTGCTGAAAAATTAAGCCTTCAGAGAGTGTTCAATAAATGCGCAGAGCCCACAGCAAATCTGTAGATTACCTGGCATGGCACCCCATTATTAAACTATATCATTGGCTGGTAATGTCAGGTATGGGCAATCAATGAATCGACTCACTCCCATGACTGCTGCCTCTCTGGTCAGACTCGACGATTCGAATCCGCATGGTGATGGTCACTGGTTTTGCTAGTCTGCCCCTCGTCGGTAGCAGACTCTCTTATTCCTTCAACTCACAGCCATAGGCTAGACCAATTTGCAGCCGAAACTCTTGATCTCTAAACACGAAGTTCTTCCACACATTCTGCCTGTAATCTCTAGACAGACGCTCACCACCCTTATTCCAATCCCAGATTCTCAGATTATTGCTTCGCATTTGTTGAGCACACCATTCATGAACTAATGTTGGTATTGCCTGCATGCAAATTCAACAAGATGAAATCACTGGAATGATTTGGTGGAACAATAGGGATATCTATATATCTATATATTTAAGCTGTCTTCATTGAATGGGGAGTATGGTAGAAATGTTTGAAAACAATCCTAGCGCATGGTGGGCAGTGTTGCGGTAAAACACCTTTTCCTGCACGAGTTGGGACTGGCAGATTGGGGCGAGATTCTAGGCAGAAGTAAAGCCATTGGGCTGTAAAAGGAAGATTAGTTATTGTCGTTTTAGATATTATGGTCACTTTAAAGGTGTAGCAGTCTGCCAATTCAATTTAGCATATAGAATAGAACAGTGTGAATCCTTAAAGCTGTATCTTTAGAGATATGTGTATCTTTAACACATTCAAGACGTTTTTAGATGGGTCTGTTTGAATAGGGGCACTCCAAGGTGGTTCTGCTTATGCTTGTGTTTTTCTTGAGAACCTGACAAGGTCATTAGAAGCCATACTAAGAACCAGGGTATCTTCAATATCGTAGCCGGAGTGGCTAATAACTGCTACAGTAGCGTTCTTACCTGCAAGAAGCTTGTCCTAGACAATCAGCTCGACAGTTCATGATTGACCATACACCAAGAGATCCATCAAGGTGCCAACACTTTTCAGCTGGTAGTATTAAGACATGGCCGGTTTACCTATAGCAAACTGATTGGTTGTTCTAGTGGGCTGGTTATGGTTAGCTTAAGGAGTTGGACCAGATACAGCTCAAAGAACAGTGACTGTGAAAGGTTCATTATTTAGATTGATCGATTCTACATAGTACGAAACAATGATCGAATCATTTTCTTAGTTGACATCCAAATACTCCACCAGGTCATGTTTGAGCGATCTTCAAAGGACTATTTACCATCAATCGTTGTTTGAGATGCTCAACTTGACTCGTAGCTTTCATTCTCAGAGTGCTGAAATGGACGACACTATCCAGCCAAGCACTAAGGTTTAACGTGTCCTACGCTCAAAGAGTATTCAAGTCTGGGAAATATTGGTACCAAAATAGTCATAAAAACGAGATTGTTTTCATGAATGATTTATTTTCAACTAGCAGTGACGTGCCTTGATATATTCAAAACATTGAGGGTTGGGTGTTAAGGTTTTGAAGTTTAATCATTGCAAATGCGACGCGTGCTACGCCCAAAAAGTATTTACGTCAAAGCGATATTGGTATCAAAAAAATTGTAGCAATGAGATTGTTTTCATGAATGATTTTATTTTCAACTAGCGTTGGCTTGCCTCGATATATTCAAGATATTGAGGGTTAGATGTTAAGGTTTTGGCTCGAAGTTTAATATAAATCTCTTAGTGCAACCCCACATTTCACAACATGGTGAAAGCCAATCAGTCCAGAGTGGTACGCAGTTGTGATTGACGACAATGTGAGTATACAACCAGATGGGCAGGTTGATATGGTGCCTATGAATAATTGGCAGCGATGGTTCAGCCATGGCCCAGAAAAGAGGTCCACAAAAAAGGTCCAGAAAACTGCCCATGCTGACTCTTAGGAGACCCTCCTGAGAACACTTCTATTTAGACGTGTTTAGACCTTTTGCCTGGTGAGACTTTGTTACCAGCAGAATTGAAGTCGGTTCAAGTTTGAGCTTGCCTGGTTACTGTGATAAGCAACCATCCTGGATTCATTGCGGACCACGTTGAGCCAAGTCGAGTCATTCTGGACGAGCAATGTCACCATTAACAAGTATTCGTCTTGATTGATCTGAAATTGTCATGCTTAACCTTCACGCAATCGATACAGTCGGCACCAGATCAGCAAGACGTCCCAGACCACTGTGCAATTGCTTGGTCCTGAGTCTTGCTGTTTGTCGCGAGGGAACACATCCTAGCATTCCTCGTCTCCAAGCCTCTAAGAGCGTTGCTATCTCGCACGCCAGTCCATTCAGCTTCCAATCATATCATTTCCACAGTAGTCAACTCGAGAATTTTGTCCCTGTCTTCAGAGTTTCCCCTTGGTTAAATTATTCGGTCAAGTCAAGGGAATGAGTCTAGACCTTTCTCATATAACCTAACGGTCTTAGCTTCCTCCAGCTCATAATGATTACAGATCCCATCAAGGTATGTGCATTACTGCCATCGTACTAGATTTTTGGCAACAGCGAAACCATTGTTCGTATCTTGTCGTAAGTAGTGTAATGTAGCACCAATGAGACTCCACCCCTTCATCTGTCGCATATATAATGAATAGCATCTAATTCCCCGACTCGTACTCTGGATACGAGGACTATCCTTCAATGACGATATCTCATGTCATTATCTGTTGGATATCAACGAGGTGAACGAAGGAACAGCTATGGCAAATATTCTGACCAAGGAGTTGGTATACATAGTCATACAGTAATAGAAATTATAACGACAGAGTCTATTTGATAAACTGCTCAAGAGGAGACCATGAAGGAAGCCAGGCGGCTGATCGTTTCTGACGAAACCATGGTCCTCAACGGCAGCTACCGAGCAATAGAGGGAGATTCCAACTCGCATAACCAGAAAAGAAGAGCTTGGTTAGTCAATCGAGGAGGCAAGGGTGCACCATGAGGCAAGCAAAATGGTCTTACTGGCCTTTGATCTATGGTACCTTATTACAGAGCTGCTCAACTTGACTGGTGGCTTTCGTTCTCCTGAGTGCTGACCGGGCGGAAAATTATGCCACAGTCTGCAGTGTTATGAACGGAGTCTGCTTGTGTGAATGGGGCTCAAATGACAACTTTTCAGCTCACCGTAATCGTCTGAAAGAGGCCAAAAATTCAGTGGGAACTTACCAGCAAGGACACCACCAAGGTATATACCAAAAACAACCCTAAGCATGAAATTCAGCACCTCCAATGACAGAAATGCTTTCTGAACCAAGCAAATAACATTTATTTTATACGGGATCCTTCCAGCATTTCTCAAAACACCTGGTGGAATACTTGGATGTCAACGAAGAAAATGATTCGTTTATTGCTTTGTACGATGCCGAATCCATCCATTTGAAAATGGGATAATGAAATGTGAAGGTGTGCTGATTCAAATCATCAAGTCTGATCAAAGAAGCAGCAGTCGTGGGGGTGAGTCGAATCATTGATTGCTCATACCTGACATTGTCGGGCAATGATATGATTGAGATTCATAAGGAGGCACCATGCCAGGCAATCTACGAAGTTGCCGTGGCCTCTGTGCATTCATTGAGCATCTCTGGAAGCTGGGGTTTTCAGTAACAGAGAGCCCAGAGTCTCATTCCGAAGCCAGCTGTTACCACAGTCATTAGAACTGGATAAAGCTAGTCAACTTACTTGCTAGATATTGTTGTATGGAAGCGACAGCTTCACCTTGCTACCAGTTTATGAACCGCTATTTAAGTGTAGACATAGTGGAACCCCGTAAGATGTCAATTCGGCCAAGTACTTGGGCAGTTGTATTCTGATATTGCCACACCCTTTATGGCTTTGCAGGCTAGGTAGGAACATGGAATGAGAAAGGGATCTAGCAGTCCTCATCCTTTTACTGAAAAGACTATTGTAATCTGTCCTAGAGTTAAATGGAGTTACAGTTTGTGGGAGAAGCTTGATATAGGCATTAAAAAAACTGAATGATTGAGGCAATTTGCTACTAAATGGTGTAATCAAAGCTCCATTTCAATAGAGTAATGATTTTCCTAACGATGTACAAACTAAAGTCAAATATTAGTAATACCCAAGACATTTTCAAATGAGGCTGTTTTCAGCTGAACTTTAAGATTATCATTTGAAACTCAAAATTGATCTTACTGTGAACCTAATATGTTGGATTATTTCCGATGACAGAAACGGCAACAGATCTTGGATTGATTTTGGTAGTTGTTTTTGTTATAATGACAAACTAAGAATTAAAGTCGTGGAGGAGGAGGAGTTCCAAACTATTCACTTGTAGAAGAATAAGTTGCACAAAAAAACCAGAAAGCATACCCTGCACGAAGAGATAGCTGAGAAAATCCAAGTGCGAGTGCCGAAGGCATAACTCAGCATAAATGTGTGGCCTTAAGAATGACACATGTGCAATACAAGAAGAAATAAAGTGTTTTACCCCAGTCCCAAAAGGTAACAGATGGAAGATCCTCGAAACCCCCAGTTTTGAGCTCAGGGGATCCAGAAATGCTAGTATACTGAACAACATCTTTCGAGCATTCATCTATAGGATGCTATGGAAGACTAAGAGACCAGTTATTTCATTAATTGTGCCAATGTGATCTAACCAAATGAAGAGATCAATTCAATGTATAAGAAAAAACAAAACAGTCTAACTTGTAGACTTACTTCAAGTATGTTCTACGCTGGCAGACTTCATTCCAAAAGAATCCATCTTCAAAAGAGGAAGACCCTCCCCAGTCCAACCACTGTTCTCACCTGTCCGTTATCTCCCTCAAAGCAGCCTACAAACCACCTTTTGGAGCCATCTGGAATCAAAGCTGGAGACCCAAGGCGACGTCTATAGATATTTCAACTGTTTGCCGAAAACTCGTCACCTATCTCCCAGTCTCATTACACCAAAAAGGTAAGATCAAAAGCAAATTCTTCCAACTCCAACCTACAGAGATTTTGAATATGTGCACTGATACCCTGTCTCCTGGACTTTGAGAATACATCTTCAAGGTACACCACAAGAACGAGGAATTGTCCGACACTTCCCAGATCGTTGCTCAAATGGAAGAAAAGCAGGAGCAACGGCCTGATACCTTTCAAGGACTAGCAGATCTTCTCTCAACCGCTTCTACTGCATCCGTTAACAACTCTACCTTGCAGGGACGCCCTGCCGAACTGCAATGATTAAGCCAAAACAATCTATCCCCAAAGTCCAGCACACGATCTCCGATCAAAAATGGACTCAGCGCCTGATGACTCAGCGCAAGTCAGCTTTAATCAATCTTGAGGCTGGGGACTTGATGATCCCAGGATCCCAGTTTCCAATGGGCGAAGCTGGATTTAGATTCTTTACTGGCTCACGTATTCGGTGATCTTGAAGAGCGCGAGTGCTACGTTTGTGTAGATGTGTATATCTTCTCTGGTTACTTGGAGAATAATATGGAAGCTACCCATATGATTAGGCATAAGGGTAGTGGGCACTATTGAGAATGCGTGTATCAGTTAAGCATTTTGAAGTTTATAAACATTGCTATATGAGTTTGCATCTCTATGAACTAATAACAGAGGTACAGTGGCCACTTCATTTTACACTGGAAACTCAGATACCCTAACTTCCTGACTTGTGCAAGAGTTTGGTCGCCAGTATTACTTATCATGGAAGCTCATTCTGATAAGAATATCATACCAAAGTTGCAACCTTTTATGGGCCTGTAGGTATGAATGGAAAAGTTATAGAATTCATTTTTGCCATGTGAGTTTGTGTACAATATCGTGTTCTACCGCCCAGAATCCTTAATACTGTGGTGTCGGTACCGAAAAGGTTTTCGCCCAAGACGTTGTTTAAGGCCGTTACCGAGCTTGTCTCTACTCTGGTATCAACTCCTCTGGTATCAACGCTGAGGTTATGCATTTCCAGTGGGAGTACCAGCGGCATCGAGAGGGTATCTATAAGCTGTGGATTACTCAATACTTGTTGAGCAGAGTTTCTGAGGAGTTTGGCATTAAAAACTCCTTCCACCTCAAACCCCTCCAGGGAAACCAGAAGGTACTGGTTGCCACACAAATGTTTCCACCAAGTCCATGCGAGAGTCTGGTGGAATGAAGTTCATTAAGGAGGCCATCGAGAAGCTTGCTGCCCGACATAAGGAGCACATTGCCGTCTATGGTGAGGACAACGACCTTTGACTTACTGGCTGTCACGAGACCGGCCCCATCGAATCCTTTTCTTCTGGTGTTGCCAACCGAGGTTGCTCCATTTAAGTTCCCTGATATGCTGCCAGGAGGGTTATGGACACTTTGAGGACCGTCGACCTGCTTCAAGCATTGACCCATACTTTGTCACTGGTATCATGACCAAGATCATTTGAGATTCTATCCCTGGTGCTGACATGGTTGAGGAGACCAAGCGAGGAGAGATCTAAGCCTGAAAATGTGCTTTTTGAGATTGCCAAATGGCTACAACGTCAAGACCACAAAGAAAAACAAACTAGACGGAGGGGCATTGCGAAGTAGGAGAAGAGAACTGTGTTCATTGGAGAAAAAAGTTGCAAACGTTACACTTTTGAACTAGCAGGAGGAGTTTTTTCAGTATGGGCACTGTCCTCGGAATGGAGATTATATTAGCAACTCTGAAATAGACACAGTTTTACGTTTCGGTTTGTAGATCTTTATTAAAATTAGAAAGTGGATGAAAAACTACTTAGAGAACTACTTTTTGATGGAGCATGAAGGGAGGGATTTGACCCATTATTGACAAAAAATGTTACAACCAAGCAGAAATGTAGCAGCCAATGATATGGACACCGTGGTACCTTTCCAGAATACGGAAACATAATGATACTTGACAATACTTTCGGAGCAGCTTTTAACAGTGAGCGCGAGTATCCATATCGATTGATGCAAAGGAAGCTCACACGAATCTTTGACAAATACACGGCTAACAATGGATGTTGACAGTGGTTTTTGGATTGAAAGCAATTTTGGGAAGGAGATACTCCTAATCGAGAAGATCAAGCTACGGGATCCCTGTGAGCATACCTCTACCCTCAGCTCACCTGGCATAATCCGCAGCATCTTGAGTTACTTGGTTAAGCAGGAAAAAAGCCGTGAACATTGGAAGTCATGATGAGGCTATGTGGGTTCGTTTTCTGATATCAGGGGAGGTGTTCTCGTCTCCATATCATCAGAAAATATCACATGTGCTTCCCTCTGGCGACAACGCTTCTTTCGGAAATGGAACTTGACGGTTTAGTTCTGCGGTCCAGAACGCTTCACAAACACCACCATCTGGTCAATGGTATCCCTCCCTGAAGTAGAAGAGACTTTGCACATCCTTCTCGCGCTGTACATGCAGCATCCACTTGACAGCTTCAGTATGAAATCGTCAACATGGCAACAAGAAATAATCAACAAGACAATGTGGTGTCACCAAATTGACAAAATAGTCAACATGAGAAGTAGTGTATGGAATAGTCGGGTAACGTATAAAAACATTACTTAACTTGACAACAGGAATCAAGTTAAGTGCACAATATGATATGACACACTGACCACAGGACAACATGATGAAATTGCTGCATGAACACGACAACGTGACATTCTGCCAACTGACAACAGTAAAGGTCCACAACGCAGGAATACATACAGAAAGATGAAGATTGCAGTAGTGCTTGAGAACATGAGAATGGCAGGATGACATAATGACCTGAACAATATGCGGACATGAAAACGAGACACCTCCAACATGATAACATGACATCATTAACATGGCATCATTAACATGATAATATGGCAACATGAGCAGGGCTAGCATGTTTCATAGTCACGGAGCCTAATGAATCATAAGTGCATGGGGATGATGGAATTGAATGGAGTAACCTGACACCACATTCATGACAATAGGCACACCAGCATAACAATATGACATCATCAATATGGAAACATCAACATTGACATGGCAAGAAAAGATCAACACAGCACATAATGACAATGGGACGATATGTGACATGAGTATGACATGGCAACACCAGCATGACATTATCAGCTCAACAAATCAACATGACAACATCAACATGACAACATCAACATGACAACATCAACATGACAAAACCACGGCATGATGATCACTGACAGACAGAATCAGATGAAAGTATCGGAATGAGAACATGAGAGAAGTTGAATATGCCAAACGCTAATGTGGGTGACGGAGAGAAGACATCGACGAAGGCAGGTTCTGATTGCAACCAATCTGAAAGGAGCATGATGTGTGCTTCACGTGAATTCACACCCTCGTGCTGCCAAGACAGAGCTACCAGGGTCAGTTCTTTTTAATGACGTAAGAAAAGGCATTCAGCATGAATGGACTAGCTAGGCGCCATAGCTTGTAAATGCGACATATGTGTGAGGTGAAACAATCCAGCAGACATTTGTGATGTAGTCGTCTAATAAAAAAAAGTCTGATAGCGATTATTGCGGTGCTAGGGAATGACCCTTGGCAGACATTTTCAACGGTGAGAGGGCTGGTGTGGCAAGAATGAACTTTTGAGGCTGGTCTGTCAAGTAAAGTCTGAATTCACGAGAATGGCGCGTTTGAAATGCATATTGGCGCAGAGATGTGGAGAGCATCATGGATCACGTTGTAACAACTGACTGTTAGTACAAATAAAAGATAATGGGCTGTTTTGTTTCAGATTTTAGTATCCGGACCAGCATAGACTGAATCACGACTCCTCAAATGCTCACAGTGAATGTGAAAAAGGAGGCAGTAATCCATGGTGCTGTAAGGAAGTATAGGCGTTCTTACCAAGCTTCATGATAGATGTCAATAACATTTGTTGTAGTACTGGACTCCCTCATCATAGAGTGACAGCAAGATGACAACTTGAGGCCATGACATCAACATGACATGTCATTGGCATGACAACATGAGCTTGACAACCTGACACCATCAACAGGACAATATGAAGAATGGGAAGGAATATCCTGTTGAATAATCAAGACGCCAAACTCATGAAGAAGGACGGGAACCATTAAAAACCACACCTCATAGCCTTCCTAATACTCACAGTTGAATTGTTTCATGGCCAGGTCGCTAAAGTGATGTTGATTATTTCAGATATTCTGGAGAGAGAAGGGGTTTATATATTCACAGGAAGCCCAAACTCAGGCAGGGGAGTTAGACCATGTATGCATCATTTAATCTAGATTAGGAATGGCTGCTTCAAAACGTTATTATTGGTTCTTTGTATTACAATACTCTCGCAACGTTATCTTTATCCAAGTCTTTGTGAACATTCTCTTTGTCAACATTCTCTTTGTCAACATTCTCTTTGTCAACATTCTCTTTGTCACTTTTAATTCGACACGTTTCCATGGTCACGACTGGCTCACTTTTAAGAGCAATCGCTTTGATTCTGTTGAGAATTGATTTGCCACAATATGAAGACGACTATTTATTATTGTTTTTTTAGGACAGAGTGGTAGCGTGTTTCTGCAAACACATTTCGACTAGATTCTGTACCTGCATGCTCCAAAGATTCGTATTCCCAATTAATTTCCCTCCTTGGCTTAGTCTCAAATAAGAATGGCTGCTTCCAAAAGCCGCATCGAGACCTTCAGTATTCTTTCCCATGACTTTCCTTGTGCATAAGAGTGGAGACTTGCTCACTATCAAGAGAAATTCAGGAATGTTTATTCTTCACACTCTGAACTCTCAGGTGTATTTACACGTCAAAAATGTGGAGTCATTTCCACATTCAGGAAGGGAGGCTTTCGAGCATCCAACAACTTGGGACTTGTTTCGTTACAATCTGTTTTGAAATAAAGGATAAAGATTGAAACAAATATTTATGTGTCTTAAAGGGAAAGATCTAGCTTTTTCAAACCCCGTATAAGAAATCTAGGAACTATAAATCATCTCGCTGAAAGCTATCATTGTAAGTTCATGAGGATGAATGATTTTCTCAATAACTGTGTGTATGACAATAAAGATTTCCCCTCATTCTTCATGCGTTTCATGAAAAAAACATTCACTTTTTTCTGCTCATTTGACTGGTCATTAAGTGCTGCCTTGCCCCTACAATTCCAAACGGCGAAACAAAACAAACTAAAAAAAAAAAAAAAAAAAAACAAAAAATTACTCGAGTAATCTGCTCTCAACTACAAAGATTAAGAAAAAATTGACCTCCTCATAATTTACCATCTCATAATACACATCAAGGTGTGAATAGTGGTATGTTGAAAAGTGGATGGCATGCAATTATTAAGCCCCAATTCTTTATGCATCAGACTAGTCAACGCTGCCTTGAAAGTAAACAGCTGGCAAAAGGCACCTCAAAGGGAGGAGGGGTCTTACTCTTGGTCAACAGTAGGAACAATAAGATGGAGACCATGGTAATCAGCAAAAAGAGGAGACACAAGTATGTAGCCTCATCAGTAGTCTTTGAATACTATGAATGGTTTAATTCTGAATTATGTCATTATAACAAGCAACAACTACCAAAATTAACCAAGAGCATTGTTACCGTTTCTGTCATCGGAAATAATCCAACATATTAGGTTTACCGTAAGATCAATTTTGAGTTTCAACTGTTAATCTTAAAGTTCAGCTCCAATCAGCCTCATTTGCAAATGTTTGGGTATTACTCATATACCACCTTAGTTAGTACATCGTTAGATCATTAGCAAAATTATTATTTGGCTAAAATGAAGCCTTGATTACACTACTTAATACCAAATTACCTCTATCATTTAGTTTTTTTTTACTGCTTATATCAACCCACAAACTGTAACTCCATCTAACTATAGGACAGCTTACAATGCCTTTTCAGTAAAACCTTTGTTTATCAGTATAACAAGGAAAGGGTTCTTTTAGAGGGTATTTGGTAGCACATAAATGCCCTTGCTTGTGGAGTTTGAGAGACACACGTAGGCCACAATTGTACTAAATCCGATGGCGACTCCGAACTGATTCTGAAGCAAGCAGTTCCACTGATGGTGCATACCCCGACTATGAGTCCTGGGTTTCATTGTCAAGATAAATAAACATGGATTTATAGATGGGGTTCTTTCCATGAGATCAACTCCTGATAATACCATCAAAGACACAATTAATTATGTATTGGTCAGGGTATTATTGTGGAAGGAAGGTGTGGTCAAAAGAAAAAATTGAAAAGTTGCAAAATTATAGTCTACAGTCCACATTGTTTGAAAATGGCCTGGAAAATGGCAGTTAAATTCTCATTCATGCCTTGCCGATGACGGTCACACTGATGATGATAGATAGTGTACGCAAGTCTAACGAAAATGGCAACGAGGGTCCTCCAAGACAAGACAGGATGGTAGAAAATGGTGAAAATGATAAAACCAGATGTCCCACCTCCAACAAAAATAACCCTGAACACACACCCCAACCGAGAACGTCAGGTTACTAACTCATTCTTGTCATTCTCCTCATCGCCAGTCTATGTAGATGAAACTTCATGCCCATCCAAGAGACAGAAAATCATTCATTCCGATGACGACTCCGAGCCAGCTTTTCAGTCATGACTGGACTAGCCAGGTGCCATAGCCTACAAAAAACATTCAGGCATTGTGATGAAGTCGTCTAATAAAATCAATTCTAATAAATATTAATGCAGTGCTAGAGAATTACCCTTGACAGACATGGCATTTTCAACAGTGGGATGGCTGGTGTCGTAAGAATGAACTTTGAGGCTGGTCTCTCAAGTAAAGCTTGAATTCACGAAAATAACTATATTGTGTCAGAGATGTGGAGTGCATCATGGATCTCGTTGGTATCAACTGACTGTTAGTCCAAATAAAAGACAGTGGCGTGTGCTGTCCCAAATATTAGTATTCGGACCAGCATGGGCTGAATTATGACTTCTCAATTACTCACAGTGAATGTGGCCAAAGGGTTGCAGTAATCCATGGCACTGTATGGAAAGTAAAGGCGTTTTTACTAAGCTTCATGATAAATCTTGATATCATTTTGTAGTAATGGACTTCCTCATCTCATCAGAGTCACAAAAAGTTGTCAAGCACAAGCATGAGACCACATCAACATGACATGTCACCATATGGGCCTGAAAATCTGACACCATCAACTGGACAATATGAAGAATGGGAAGGGATATCCTGTTGAATAATCAAGACTCCAAACTTATGATAGTACTGGAGAAGGAGGTGCACCATTAGAAACCAGACCTCATAGCCTCAATCATAACTTCCTAATCCAGTTGAATTTTGTTCCATGACCAAGTTGCTAGGATTAAGTCGATTATTCCAGATATTCTGAAGAGAGAATGGGTATATGTGTTCACAGGAAGCCCCATCGCTTTGTCTAGATTAGGGATGGCTGCTTCCAAAAGTTATTATGAATCTTTTGTATTAAAATACTTTCTCAACATTGTCTTTTTCCGAGCCTTTGTCAACACTGTCCTTTCCCATTTTTCTTTGTTACTTTCAATTAGACTCGTTTCCATGGTGAAGACCTTTCAAGAGCAATTGCTTCGATCCTGTCGAGAATTGATTTCCCACATCTGGGAAAGCACCATATGTCTTACATTCCACAGAACAGGGTGGTAGCATGATTTTACAATAGAGCTGCAGTCTCTGTTCCTGCATGCCCATGGTTTTGTATTCTAAATTAATTTTCCCCTTTGGCTTAATCTGAATTAAGAAGGGTTGCTTCCAAAAGCCGCATTGAGGCCTCCAGCATTCTTCACCATGGCTTTCTTTGTTAACCATTTGCATTATCCGAAACATTTCACCAACGGCCAAAGGGTACTTCGAAGGGAGGGGAGTAGCACTTTATTGGCCCCTCTTGGTCTGCACTAGGAAGAAATAGGTGGTGGGCTACTCATTCTGCGAAAGCAAAAACAACAATAAAAAATAGGCACAAGTATGTATAATTATTAGTAGTTACTTAGATGAACCCCCCTCCCCCAAACCACTTAAGTAGATTTTAGCTTGCGTGGGTATAGGCAAAGTAGATTTCTTTATTGGCGAATCCCTGAAATCATGCAGATATTTGTTCGACAGTAGCACATCTGCCAGGAGCAATTATAAACTTAGGTAGAGTAAAATATAGACGCCAATGACATACTGTATCTTTACAATTTCTGTTATATAACGTTACAGTCTTAGTAACAGTCTTCGCATTCTGCACTACAACAGACTAATGTGTTTACGAGGACACCTGTGAGACGTACACATGAAGAAACTAAGTTATAGATGCAATAGATTCACACCAGTAAGGAGTACAGAGTCGCGAGAAAATACCAAGAGCAGAGGTTGGGAGAGAGGAGGTCTCGAGTTAACAGTCGGTTGTCAGCAGACCAACTAGAAAACTGAGGGATTCTTGTCATAGTTATCGTATAGAAAACGTCAGTGTTAAAGTGATTTCTGGTGTGCGTGGAAGTTACGTCATACCCATACCTACCATCACACTGTAGGCAGCAGTTGTGCCTGTGTCAACACCAAATGACACGAGTACCACTGGATATAATAAAACGTTAGACCAACACTTGAAAGAATTTTGACTGGTTGAAATCTTTGTTTTTGATTGATTAAGGATTGCTCTTTGGATACGTGTTGTTTTTCCTTCAATTTGGATCAAACTGGTTGTGCTGTAGGAATGGCACCAATACCCATTCGTTATTCTCACTACATGACGTGGCCCGTTCCTGTCATTCATACCGTGGGTCTTTTAAATGCTGCTGATGATGTTTCTGGATAGTCTGGACGTTCTTCTGTGATCGAACTCAGCTTTTGATGAAAACACCAAGCAATTTCGCACGATCTTGATTTGGGGTTCTATGGTATGTCCTTTTGCCATAAACTGGCTCCTTTCTAACGCCTTGAGATAGCTTCTTCTGTGAATAATATGCAGCGTTGCCGTAAAGAGCAACACTTCGGATGTAGAACTCACCTGAAAGGTTTCCTTATCGGTGTATGAATTTGAGGAATTGTGTATTACTTATTCACCGCCCTTGATCTTGAATTCTCTCTTCAGTCTTTAATTTTTGCAGTGTTAGGCAGATGTCAACGTCATCTTTGTGTCAATGCCAGTGTTATTACCTATTCTTATCCATAGCGACATGTCTCCACCTCAAATAGAGATAGCCATTAAATACCCTGTCTTCATTCCAACACACAATAGAGATGAAAACTTAGCAGTAGTTAGTCCATTTGGATCTTTTATTTATGAAATAAGCAAGCTTGCGTACCCTTTTTCCTGCCTCGTATTAGTCAACTTGGCACGACACCAATCCTGGAATTGCAAACGACATATCCTATCACAGAAGCCCAACTAAACCACAACAAATAATTATTAAAAAGAAATTACACGCAATTCATTGAAATTAGTCACAAAAATAAGGTTAAAGAAGAGTTTAGAGGAGGAGGGCCGCAATGATTATAGCCACTAGCGAAACAGAAACTGAGTAGATGTGAGCAGAGTTAGCTTGGACCACATTCTCACCTCCGATACCGCCTTCACTGCCATCGCCGCCGGATCCTGCTCCACCAGAGCCATCACCAGCTCCACCACCAGCGCCACCACCAGAGCCACCACCAGAGCCACCTCCAGTGCCACCTCCAGTACCACCACCAGAGCCACCTCCAGTGCCACCTCCAGTACCACCACCAGAGCCACCTCCAGTGCCACCTCCAGTACCACCACCAGCTCCACCGCCAGTGCCACCAGTGCCACCACCAGATCCACCGCCAGTGCCACCACCAGATCCACCGTCAGTGCCACCGCCAGGTCCACCACCAGTACCACCACCGTTTCCGCCACCGTTTCCGCCACCATTACCGCCACCATTACCGCCACCATTACCGCCACCATTTCCGCCACCATTACCGCCACCATTACCGCCACCATTACCGCCACCATTACCGCCACCATTACCGCCACCATTTCCACCGCCATTTCCACCATTGTCTGATGTGGCAGGGGGTTTGGGACTAGTACCTGTATCTGATCCTGTTGGCTCAGTTCGTGTTACAGTCGTCACATCAGTGTCTGTGCCAGTAGGTCCGACATTAGTGTCAGTGCCAGTAGGTCCGACATTAGTGTCAGTGTCAGTGCCAGTAGGTCCGACATTAGTGTCAGTGTCAGTGCCAGTAGGTCCGACATCAGTGTCAGTGTCAGTGCCAGTAGGTCCGACATTAGTGTCAGTGTCAGTGCCAGTAGGTCCGACATTAGTGTCAGTGTCAGTGCCAGTAGGTCCGACATTAGTGTCAGTGTCAGTGCCAGTAGGTCCTACATCAGTGTCAGTGCCAGTAGGTCCGACATTAGTGTCAGTGTCAGTGCCAGTAGGTCCGACATTAGTGTCAGTGTCAGTGCCAGTAGGTCCGACATTAGTGTCGGTTGGAGGTACATCAGTGTCAGTGTCAGTGTTTGGAGGTTCATCCGTGTTAGTGTCGGTTGGGGGCACGTCAGTGTTAGTGTCGGTTGGGGGCACGTCAGTGTTAGTGTCGGTTGGGGGCACGTCAGTGTCAGTGTCGGTTGGGGGCACGTCAGTGTCAGTGTCGGTTGGGGGCACGTCAGTGTCAGTGTCAGTGTTTGGAGGAGGTCCGTCCGTATCCGTGTCAGTGTTTGGAGGAGGTCCGTCCGTATCTGTGTCAGTGTTCGGAGGAGGTCCGTCCGTATCCGTGTCAGTATCGACTGGGAACGTAATGCAAGCACCAGGGATGGTCTCAGTGTCACATTGGAGTGTATTGTTAGGATCTAAACCACATTGTCCGAGCCAATTCAACAAATCACTAATCCCAGCCGCAACGTCGCCGAAGATACGGATACAAGACAGGCACTTAGCAATCTCAATTGAGATCTTGAGTAGTCGTTCACAGATACAACTCTGAAGACCAAAACAAAGACCAATTTCGGAAATTATACCGAGACAAGCAGCGCCACATTGGATCGGATCGAGAGGTCCATCAGGAGGAACGGAGCAGGTTGTTGACAGCTCAGGAGGATCACAGGAAAATTCGTCGTCGATTGTTGTGGTAACACAAACGGGCTCCGCAGTTGTGGCAGCATCACAAAGTTGTAAAAATATAAAGAGATTTCCCGGAATATCGAGAATGTCATTTAGGACTGGGAAATCGACAATACACTCAAGACAAAGGTTGATATTGTCGATGGTTTGAACAACTCGGTCACAAATACACTGCTCAACACCGACACATAGTGCAATATCTCGAATGACATTTAAACATAGTGACATGCAGGCAGCCTGATCTCCTTCGAAAGACGTGCAAGAGGTGATGGTTGAAATTGGGACTCGCTTGGCAAGTTCCACATAATCAACAGCAGGACCAGGCGTGATCATGGGGTTGGAGGCCCCGCAAACAGGAATGCGGGGCTCATTTGAAACCCCCATATCCGCCAACATGCTGAAAACAGCATATTTATTGGTAAGCTCAAACACAGTAATACACTGTAGGCACTGTTGTTAGTCTTTAATTGAAAGTTTAAATGTACGCAAGTGTCATGCAAGGTGCCAAATCTAAAACTTTATCTCATAACAAGGGGAGCAATAGCGAAAACCACTAGATACTTACCTGTTCAGGGTCGATGTTATTAACCAAGAAGTCATTGCAGATGCTTCGACAATTTTCGGCGTCAAAAGCACGGCGGGGAACACAGGAGTCCATTGGGTGCTGACCAACTGGTCCAGCTGCAGCAAGCAGTGCTCCCGCCAATGTCAAGACAGAAGATATCTTCATTTCTTTGTTAGCATACTAGTTACGATTAGTCGGATTAGCTGTTAGGTGTTGATTAAATAGGAACGGTATCAGTGGTGTTCATATATCATACTCACAAGTTGAAGGTTGGTGTTGGATTGAGTTTCACTCAGGAACTAGGTGACTGGTCGTTTGAGTTATTGAGAGTCCGGAACAATTTAGACAAAGTCTTCCTGGTAGGCAAGTATTGGTTTGATCCATAGGACCATGAGAGGTATTTATATTTTCGTAACTTCAGTCCGCCAAGTCCAGTTTCCCCAAAAGCTACCTAGACATTTTGGACTAAAAACGGATAGCAAGATGAACCTTATTGATGGGTAATATTATACTATACTAGGTTGCTTTTCAAGCTGCTAAGGTGGGGTTTCCTGGTTGGCTAATTAGGAGTAATGGAGAAGGGTGTTTAAAGGAAGCCAGGGTTAGCAAGGGTTAAAACTACTATCATCGTATGGGTTGGTCTTTCATTATTCCATTTTATTCCATCTCAGATTCATTCATATCAGTATTATCACAGTGGATATGAATCTGTTGTTTGAAAGTACAGGAGCTCCTACTAGGTGGTTGCAATCCAGTTTGATAATTTATGGGATTGAACAAAGAACTAAGTCTCAGACACAATTAGGAAACCATCCAGAGTGGGGCGGAATTGTGTCAACATGCATCAGAAGTTATATTATTAACCAACCAGTCGTTGATTTTGGATTCATACGTAGACAGGATTTCGACGAAGGAAACGGAAAATTCATACCAGATAGTTTATAAATACCAATCATGTTAGTGAAGTATAGTATCTTCTGTGTAAAGGACAAACGCCTAAGTTCAGTTGAAAGCAACCATTAATTTCAATGGATGAAAATAAAGAGCTAAAAACAATGGTAACATTACTAAAGCAGTCAACATTGTCTCATTGTGTGTCAAAGTATAAGTGGTCAGTTATTGATGCAAGGTATTAGTGGTACTAATAAGGTAATGGAAGCATTGTATCAGACAAATAATAAGTCGAGTAGATTTGCTCAATGTAATTCCGTCTGAGAATTCCATGCGATAGTTTCCTTTATTCAGCATCTTAGAATCGATGACTATGCAATTTGCTTTTAACTTTTAGTTCAAAATATTTTGGGACAAATTTCACAACCAGCCGTTACATTGTAAGTTGAGTTTGTTAATTTACTTCGCTTCACATGATCAAATGGAAAGACCAAAACGGACAAGATCCTTACTTTATTTAAAACCTAAATTTTAGGAAGAGGAGAAAAAGTCTAAATTATCTTCTGGCTGATGAGATCACCAAACTTTATTTTTGTACCAATGAGGGACTACTGTAGGATGTGGACACTACTCACTCACAAACTTTATAAGTAGTCATTGCAGTCTTGATGATATCTCTTTAGACTTGCTTGGACACCTATGTCTGAAATCTAGATGATGAAACAGACATCAAGAATCTCAATCAGGGTCTTGGTTTTAGTCTAGTTACCAATTATGATCTAAAAATACCACTAACTTTGAATGGGTTTATTTATGAAACTATAATTAAGGTTAATTGCAGCATTACGGAAATGGAATTAGATTTTGGCAGCCAGTACGACCAAAGGAGAATTAAACTTATGGGCTGTTTGGTTGTGGCGAGTTTCAATTTAGAAATAAATGGAAAGAAAGGCGCATTATCATTATCAGGCAGCATCACTGTTAATCAGTTGCACCTCAGATTGAGCTGTCACAGCCAACGTGGTGGTGGGATCTTGAACTATAATTAGAGTTCATGCCCAACTTCCATACTGATGGCTACATTTAGTCCTTTCAAGGTGCGGCTTTGTTTGACAGTTTTATTATTCGGTTTTTAAATTATTAGGTTAAACTATCACTCTTACCCTGGGCCCGTTTTTAAACCTGTTGAGTTGTCTTCTTACTCCCCAAATGTGTGTTTTTGACACTTCAACATTACACTCTTAAAAGAATTTACTTTGTGTAGAGCTATTGTGTACCTCTTATGGTAAGTTCCTCTCAATAGTTTTCAGAGGTATTTTTCAAAATCTCGAAAGAGAGAGTGTTAATAACTAAAAACCATAAGAATTCGGATAAGAAATCAGAGTGCCAGGGGGGTCACGATCCATGATCAACGGTTTCCATAATGGTCAATCACATTCAAATAAGAAAAAGTAATAAGCTATTTGAAGTTTCTTACAAGAACCACTAGTGTTTAGAAGGGGTTGACTGTGGAGGATCAAAGATAGAAGCAGAGACACTGGTGAACAACATTGAAAATAGTGGTAGCCTTATGGCTAATGTGCAAGTGCTCTCATCTGGATCTAGTCAAATTGCTTGAATCTAAAAACTCCACTCACAAGGAAAAACAAGACCGAACTTTGTCAAAGCGTCTCCACTAGTTTTCGTGGGATTAAGAGACGAACTGGGATTTACTAGAATGGTTGCTACTGACTTTTCTCTAGATTTTACTGGTTTTCACAGCCACGAACTTTGTTGCGAAAGTACTAACTTGTACTTGACCTAGAGTGTAGACGAGTGAAATGAACTCGACCAATGAATGATCCAGTGGAAGTAGAGGACAATTTTGTAAACAGCCAAATGATACAACTGTTGAATTTTAATTTCCCTGCTGCAGCTCCCCTTCTAAAAACAGACAATAGGAGAGCAGCCACTAGCTGTGGTAAGATGTGGCCACCATTAGATTGCTGCTTTCATTCAAAAAGCAATTTAAGGGAATCGTTTCTATCAAAGTGTCCCTAAATCCAAGCTTGAGCCCAATCCGTAATCCATTGTTCATTGTGTCGATAACAATTGGGCTCCTTATGCGGTTCATATTTAGACAAGACATAGGAATAATATGATATATAATGATTTGTTGTTCTAAGTGTGGGTGGCAAGGACTCTGCAGAAGAGGGGATTTTTTGAAGATTTTTAGGGCTCAGTTGCGGTCAGTTATGGAAGAAAATGTTGTCTTAGACTGTCTTAGAGTTCAATTGTGGAACCATCAGCTGTCTCTTAAGCTTTCAAGACTTACAACACAATAATAAGACATTCCAACCAAATGAGGAAATAGAATTATTCGCCTTATTGCTTTTAACTACTTAATCAACAATACCTTTTTTGGACGGCTTTTAACCAAAGCATTCCATGATAGTCTGCTATATCACTTGTACTTTTGTTGGCATGGTGAAATATCCAATGACCATGATCCTACATAAGATTGATACATTCGGTGGCTACATGTTTTTCCAATGGAACAATGATAGAATGTATAATTAGAATAAGAGAGAACTTTCGGAGGGTTAGTCATTCTATACCATATTCTCAGAGATTCTTGGCTGCACAAAGACTACCAACTCACTTCTGACCACTTCATTTTCTTGTTAAAGGGTCCACTTCCAACGCAAGCAATCATGGTATCAAATGAATCAACGTATAGGAATCCTTCAGCAATGATTTGATTTTTGGTGGAAGTTAAGCAGCCGGCTCTACGACTGAATGTTGCTGGATGTGTACCATATTTCCAGCAGCAATAAGGGCATAAAATATGCGCAGAATATGGAACAAGGGCTTTTTGTCTAAAAATATCTACTTTCTTTTTCAATTTTATAAAGGTGCTATCAGTTGACACACAACCAGACATGACCCTTCTTTCTCCCCTTTGAGAAATTTTTACACTCCTATCGCAGCACGGTACTAACTGTGAAAGCCCAAAATAGAGGTAGTTTTTATTTGTATGATAACCTCCACGGGTATTTCATTAAACGCATGTTAGTAGGGAGGGAAATTTGCTACAGCAGCTCTGTTGAGGCATGTAAGTAACTACTTGGAAGCAATAAAATTGTTGCACCTCGTCTCGGCTTACATTTCGTAACAACTATCATCTATGGTAATAAAGTAGCTATCTATTCTTACAAACTCCTCTCAACCTTTCAAAGGTACACTTACGACTTTCTTACGTAGCTTTGGCCACTCCTAATGCTTATTTGAAAAGACATAAATATTTATCACTTAAACTGATCAAGTTGCTTTACATCTCCTCTTTAATACTATTTTTCAACCATTGAGACATTTTCTTAAAGCACAAGAACTTTTTTGCTACGTTCCTTTCCTATCAACATCCTAAAATGGGCCAGTCTGACCTCTTCGGACTTATTGTGGCGTCTCTATTGGGGATTTAAGTATCAAAATTGGTTCCGTTCATGTTAGAATCTTCGCAAGTCTTTAGAGCCATATTAGCTGTCCAAAGAAGTCTGCGCCAACATTTAGAAAGCATGAGGAAAGTGTGTTTACGCATGCCATAAGAATTTTTTGCTGTTTATTTTTTTAGCTGCACAACAAATAATCGAAGCAGTCTTCGGTGAAACTCGTCTAGGGTGAAGTATTTAAAAACTGGATTAAAACGAGAAATTTAAAATTGAGCTTTCTGGTATTTTTGATGATTTAGGACCTTTATGTTCTTTCCAAGGCTTAATGTTGGCCAAAAAGGCAGTCTTCTCGGTGACTATTTTATCTTCGGGCAAAACGATAATTCTCAGCCGTTGTGGTTTAAGTCTGTCTTCATCTTGTTTTGTTCCACTTTTCTTCCACAAGTACCAAATTTTGGCCGGCCAGCTTGTTGAGTGAGTTGAGTCATCCTAAGTCATATCATTTTGAATCTTTCCAAGAGGATCCTTCGAAATTATTTTCTTCAACTATTTTATCAAATTTGGCTTTTCTGTTTTCAGCTTCACCCTTTTTGCCTTTTCTCTATTATCCTCAAAAGGACTCTATTATAAGATGCCCATTCTTCACAGCATTCTTCACAGTAGGCATAATTTATGAACCCAGGCAGTAAAACTCGTGTTGTTAGAGAGGTATGTCACCTCAATCATAGAAAAATCACACACTCTGCATTCCCAGAAGCAAATTGAAAATGCATTTGTAAATGGTAAAGAAAATGAACCTTTTTCTCAATTCTCAAAGAGTACTAGGAAAATAGTCTAGGAAGCTGACGAACATTGAAACCGAATACCAATTCAACTAGTCGAGTATAGATAATTTAGGTAATACCTTGTAAACGAACTAATGAGTTGGTCTTCTGACAGGGGTAAACCAGGCACAACTAGAATAGCATGATGAAATACTGGTCGATTAACATTAATGATCGCCATAGTTTAGTTGTGTTGTCATTTGTGGAGAGGGTGTGAGTGGGAAGATGGGCTCATATCAAATAGACCTAGTGGGGCTCAAAGCTCCTCATAGTGTATCTCATGTCTGATACTGTATAA
This sequence comes from Yarrowia phangngaensis, assembly GCA_900519005.1. Taxonomy (NCBI): domain Eukaryota; kingdom Fungi; phylum Ascomycota; class Dipodascomycetes; order Dipodascales; genus Yarrowia; species Yarrowia phangngaensis. The sequence continues at coordinate 31,685 of ULGR01000004.1, forward strand.
ACCCCAACACTGTTGTGTCACACTATCACAAACAAGATGCAGTGCTTCAACCAGTAAATGTTCACCTCCCTCATCTGACACGTGATAGAAAAGTATATCTATTGATGTTGCCAGTCTTTTCATTTGGTTCTCAAGAAATTGTAATTTTCTTGCTGAGATTTCACATTCATGTTTTGAATACTGTTCCTCTGATGTACATGTCCATCTACATTTTGGTCACCCTACTAAACCACGATATAAACTAATTATACAATACCTACTCTACACGATTAAGAGTTCATGTAAGTGGAAGCATCAACACCTTCAGCCGGGTAGGGAGCAATGTTGACCTCAAACCTCTCTTGGATCTTGGAAAGTACCTCCTTATCTTCAGGAGTGGAGACAAAAGAGATAGCGAGGCCCTTTGTGCCGAATCGGCCAGCTCGGCCAACTCGATGGAGATATTGATCAGCCTCAGCAGGAAGATCGTAATTGATAGCAAGGTTAATTCGCTCAATGTCGATACCTCGTCCAAACACATCGGTAGAAACACAGATTCGCTTCTTGAATTCCTTGAACTCCTTATATCGAGCAATTCGCTCCTCCTGAGGAATACCAGAGTGGACAGCTGTGCATGGGAAGCCATTGGCGTTAAGGACTTGGGACAATCCGTTGGCTCGAGAAGTAGACTTGACGAAAATAATCACCTGGTTGAACTCGAGGTTATCGAGTAGGTCTCCCAGCTTACGGTTCTTCAGTTTCTCCTCTACCTCAACATAGTATTGCTGCAAGCCGTGCAAGGTTAGCTTGCCCTCATCATCCACAAGAATCTCCAAGGGAGAAGTCATGAATTTCTTGCAGATAGGTCTGATCTCCTGAGAAAGGGTGGCTGAGAACATCATGACTTGCTTCTGTCGGGGGGTAGCTCGGAAAATCTCCTGAACATCCCGTCGCATATCAATCTGGTCGAGAACCTTATCACATTCGTCGATGACGAAAGTTTTGACGTTGCCAAGTCGAAGGTGCTTGTCTCGCACAAGAGCGTTCAGTCGACCAGGTGTAGCAACAATAATATGAGGAGAAGTTTCCTTGTTCTGGATCAAATCGATATCCTTCTGGATAGGGGTACCACCGAAGAATACCGCAGTCTTGACATCAGGAAGGTACTTGGAGAATCGGGCGTACTCGTTCATGATTTGATAAGCCAGCTCTCGTGTATGACAGAGAATGACAACTGAGCACTCACCAGCTACGGGCTCAAGCTGCTGTAGAGTGGACAGAACAAAAACAGCGGTTTTACCCACTCCAGCCTTGGCCTGACAAAGAACATCAGTACCAAGAATCGATTGTGGGATACACACTTGTTGGACTAGGTTAGCATAATTCGTAAAAAGATGAGATATAGATATGGTACTTACCCTCAGAAGGATGCTCAAAACCACAATCAACGATGGCTCTGAGAAGCTCAGGCTTCAGCAAGAAGTCTCTAAAACCAGTGGAGTGAATTCCGACATACGAACCCTTCTGTTCAGCATTCTCCTCCTTGATAGTGGTGGCATTCTCGCCCTTAGACTCAGTGGTCTCAGTGGCCACAGTGGTGGATGGGAGGGCGATTTCTTCGCTATCGGAATAATCGAGGAGTTCTTCTTCGCCTTCGTGGGACATACTGGGGTTAGTCCAGGTTCATAAGAGGGAGGCGTAATAATGAGTGGTGGAGAGTAGGTACAAGAAAGTAAAGAAGATACAAATCACACAAAAAAACTTGCAATGACAAAGGATGGTGTGGGCGACTGATTCTACTGGTGTTGTATATCAACAGTCAGTGGATCTAGAAGAACAAGAAGAAAGAAAGATCTTGATGTCAGAACCATCACAACGCCGCAGAATGACAAACACTGGCGATTCTCAAGAATTCCGAGAACATTCAGGACACACAGAATACCAAGATTTTCCCGATATACCATTGATAACGCAAATCTATAAGTGACAATGAGTTGTTCTGAGCACTACTCAGTCCACATAACACAATTCGATGACGGTAAGGTCATTTCATTGATTCCAATCATTCATCACTCGAATGAAAGAAAAGCACTCCTAGTGACATGTTTAGATCACTCTGTGTGTCTGTGTGTCTGTGTGTGTGCGTGTCTGTGTGTGTCTGTGTGTGTGTGTGTGTGTGTGTGTGTGAGAGAGAGAGAGAGAGAGACGGAAAGAGAGAAAGCGCGTGTATGCGTTTGTGTGTATACATGATGTCCGAGTGTGGGTTGTTCTTGCTCAACTATCTTGTACCATACATCTTCGTTATCCTCATATGAGGATAACACCGTCACCTGAAATGAATGATTAGTGAATCACCGTGAAGGTATGGTGTATGGCAACTCATGTCGATTACTTACGTTGAGTGTTGTGTGGTGTTGATGCCTTGCGATGTTGACAATTAGAAAATGAGGTTCGTGACGAACTTTATCTGTTACCCGGCTTCGATGGCAATCCTAACTTGAAGCTCACGGTAACAACAATATGTGTGCAAGACATTCATATGCTAATGATTTTCCTTTTACTGTCCGGTAATCAGCTCTTCCATATGTATTATATTTCTATTAAGCTACTTTCACATTTTTTATTGTTTCAGATTGTTTCAAGCTTTCTATCAGGAACCACCTGTAAACCTTATTGGTTACCCGGTCGTGCAGCAGTATGCATAACAACGACATAGAGTGACAGCTGGTCTCAACAACACATAGAGCAAAGACGATAGACTCAATCAACCAAGGACAACACCAACGAGGCCTTGAAACCGTTAATTGATTTCTAATTCATTCTAGAAATGCCCTTGCTACAGCTATCACTACCTCAGAACGCCACCACTGGAGGAGACCCTCAGACTCAGTTGGAGCTGTGGTTACAGGAGAACTTGTCTCTGGAGGGACCAGTAACACAATTGCATCTCCCTCAGTTCAAAATTGGTACTTTGGAGTCTCTAGTTCAATTGTCTGAAGAGCTTCATAAAACTGATGGGCAATTGGACGTAGCCATCGCCAAGGTGGCTGAAATTATCGGAGTGCTCCACGAAGGCTCCAAAGCCCAGCAGGCATTTTCCAAGAAGATCAATGACCGTTCGGAGGTGGATTATGTCCGTAATTTCCGATGGAACACCAACAAGTACAAGACGGAGGGAGTTCCTCTTGCTGAGCTGAGTCATCAAATTACGAGTGAAGCCTTGTCTTTAGATCAGGATGTGCGAACCCTTTTCCAAAACTATCAAAATGCGAAAAGTACTCTTGCTTCTGTTGATCGAAAACAAAGCGGTAACTTGTCCATCAAATCTCTTCACGATGTTGTGGCTGCAGACGACTTTGTACTGGACTCCGAACATCTACAGACTGTTCTTGTGGCTGTGCCCAACGCCCAGTCGAAGGAATTTATTGGCTCTTACGAGTCTCTTACTAAAATGGTTGTACCTCGATCGGCTCATGTCATTGCGAAGGATGACGAGTACACCCTTTTTGGCGTAACTTTATTCAAGAAGTTTGTTGCTGAGTTCACCCACAAGTGTCGAGAGGCCAAATACACAGTTCGTGATTTCGATTATTCCCCTCAAAAGGTCCAGGAGGAGCGCCAGGAACAGCAACAGGCAAGCCAGCAGGAGCGCCAGCTCTGGGGCGAGGTCGTTCGACTTGCTCGAACCGCATACGCAGACCTTTTCAAGTCCATTGTTCATCTCCGGGTCATTCGAATCTTTGTTGAGTCTGTTCTTCGATACGGTCTTCCTCCAAATTTTCTCACTGCATCATTCCAACCCACGAATCTCAAAAAGGCCAAGGATGCATTGGCCACCAAGTTCGGGTATCTTGGGGGTAATGCATTTGCCAAGGATAAGGACGGCAACATTAAGAGTGATCAAGGATTTGGGGAGTTTGGTGGGCTGGCAGACCAGGATTATGAGCCGTTTGTTATTTATGAGCTCAAGTTGTATTAGATAATGTATTAACCATATTAGTCATACAGTAAATGACTAAAGCAGATTAAGATATATGCGTTAGTGTGCTTTCCTTGATCTTTTTTGATTTAGTAATGGCATGCCTTTGGTGTCAGTGTATTTAGGTTAAAGTTGGAATGCGATCAATCTGTGTCCAACACCACCTATTTCCTATTTCACCTTTACATGTGCCATGTCGCGACTGAGAGCAGCAACGAAGAGGCTCTTGGATCGTCCTGATGATCTGGACGATGGTGTAAGTGCTCCACTGGATGAAATTGAGCAAATTGAACTGCTCAAATCAATGGAAATGGACTTGGTATCAAGCGATGAACAGTTCAGGTTCGCGTTTGCCTCCTTGGCGTTTCTAGAAACTCCAGTATTTATCATCTTGCCATACTGTCACAACCATGGCAACAAACCTCTAGCATACATGTCTCTTACAGTTCTGCTAGTGTGCGCATATGTCACCTATCGAGTTAAGGTACACGACAGTGCTCCTAAGAAGTATCTTCTACCGATGGCTTCCATTTTGGCTGTTTTGATTTTGATACAGGCGCATTTAAAACATTCTCCATGGGTTGGTTACGACTATATTTGGATATTACCTGTATTTACCTGTTTCTCTACAATGGTCATCAGACACTGGATGGGCCAAAGTGGAGAGGAACTACAGAAACTTAAGGGCATGACCTACAAGTTGAAAGGAGCATGATTTATGGTTTTCTGTTTTATTTGAGTTGAAGAAAGAGGGGGTATGGCTTTTCTCAATATCGAATGAGAAATCAAGAATGATGAAAGGATATCGCGGGTTCGTTGATTGCTATCAGTTCAACCTGAAGACGATTAAGACTGAGGCATACTCTATTGGAAGACTGATATACCACTATTTGTAAATTAGATTGCGGCCGAGAATCAATCTTCATAACACACTCCAATTACAGACGGCTCAATTCAATGCAAGAAGGTCTGCTACCAACCAAACAACCCTGAAAATGTATTTTGGCAGCAGACCTTCTTACTCGACGGCTTTGCAAGTATTGTTGCGAGTCCCAGTCGCCTCTATAAATCCTTTGGCTTTCCACCTATGTGTGGCTGGAAACTTGCCACTTGTTGTATATATATTAAGGAAGAGTGTAAAGCAACTTTGAGTCTGTGTAACTGTGCCACATGTTTCAGGGCAGACTCGTTAGATAACCATCCATTGAGGATGTTTAACCATTGATAGTGTTTGGACCTAGGAAGCCTGTCTCGGGTTCAGTCTTCTAATAAGGTTTAGTCACAAAACAGTGCTTACTGGGGAAAACGGTAGTCAGCTTTACATGCCCTGAGCGATACCATGGAACACCAGGATCTTTTACCCCTAGGGTGGATTATTGAAGAGGAGGCCAAAAAGTATTTTGAGAATCCATCTTCTTTCATTCTGAAAAAAGTCATTGGATTATTACCCATCTACATCTCTTCAGTCAACAGTAACATGAGATATCTTCATTTAAATACGTGCTGTCTGATAATAGTATTGTATGTTGAAAAGGATATGCACAAGCATATGGGGACTCTTCCAATTGACCTTATTATAGATGCGCTAATCTCTGTAAAGAGATTGGCAGCAAATTATGTGGCTATATCTGAAAAGAATGGGGTGCATGTCGCAGATGTCTTGAAGGAGTCCATTACCAAGAACTCCGTCATTCTGATATCACTTGTCGCTCGCAACTCCTTTTTGAGTATCATGGCACGAGATAACTTTGGAACTGATGACCTGACTGACCTCACTCTACATTATGAATTATGTGAAGATTTTTTCAGCAACAATGATAATAGAAGATTAACAGATTATCTTCATAATCTTCATGACTGCCATGGAAATCCTGAAATACTAGCAAACACTGCTAAATCACACACTAATTTCATTAAAGAGAAGCTGCAAGGTGAATCTTCTCTTAACCAGAAACTTGTGGAGTATTGCATGTTCATTCTGAAGCGGGTCCGAAAATTGTCAGCCTCCAATCCGAGACAGATCTTGCCTAACGGCCGATGTGTAGAGGCCTTCTGTACACCCTTGGAATTAGCTAGTGTTCTTTCTGAACCTAAACTTGAGCAGTCTCAGTGACAGATATATGCGCTTCTCTGTCCTACAGTGGTGTACATGTGCCGACGGTATTTCCGGCTTACTCTCCCTGTAGTTGCTTTTGCGACTCTACCAAATACGTGTATGGGTGTGTGTTCAACATCTCAACCTGGTTATGACCGGTTTGTCATTCCACGCTACGAACCATACTAGAAATACTTTTAGTATGCAAGTTCATGAATCATCACGTTACTCACATTTCGATGAAGTGGATGCTGACATCTCTCAGTGAGATATGGCTAGGAGGAGGCATTATGCCACGCTTCGGATATTCTTTAGTTACTATAAGGAGGGTCTTATAAACTGTACCCTTTCATGAACGGCATAGGACCTTGATTTATTCGATTTCGTGGGGTAGGTCGCTAGCTAAGCTTTTTGAGGTGTCGATGTGATGTAGGGCAACTTTGGGGTATTGTCAATTCTAGGTATTTTAAAGCTTTTTTTACTACTCAGATGTAGTAATATTCTTAACTTGCTCTAAAACTCGTAGTTGATAGTCTCGCAAGCACCAAGTCAAGAGACTAAGACCATTTAGCTGTTTTTTCGGATTTCCTGAACAATAAGGTTCTAGGAGCTTATTGTTCATCCCTCGTATTAGCTGAACGTTGCTGCATGATTACCTCGGCTTGGCTATTCTTCAAACACTAGAACTAATTAGAGAACTGTTAGGCTCTGCTGCACTGACGTTGAATTTTAGGCTATCTGATATTAATCCCTGAATTTTGCAATTATTACTTCTGTGTAGTTTTTCCATAGAAAGTTTCAATTTTTTACAGTGTTAGCCTACCCCTTGAAAACTAAAACTTGTTAAATCCGATAACTGCTACACCTTAAAGATGCATTCATCGTGTGCTGTTTTGATGCACAGGCATCACAACTTGAATTCGGCCTGTTGAATAATGCCGACTGGCCAACCAGATAGTTTCTGTAGTGCTATGAGAGATACTATTTATCTGGTATCTTTTCTGAATCCGTCAAAAGAACCACTCTCGGTTTGCCGTGGTGGTTGGAAAAGCTTGGGAACGACGTACAGCTTAATCGGTTTTCTCTTAAGTAACTTGCTCGGAGATTGGGTAGCAATATGTCACATTATCGGAGATTCCAACTATATCCAAATTAAGTTTGGTGAGTTACAATACGAGTAACTTCATGGTCAATATTGGGCAAACTCCCAAGGCTTCGCTCAGTAAACATTTGACCCTTTCCTGAACAAATTTGGACTTGTTCTCATTCGATCTACTCATGCAATCAAACAGCTGAACGTAGAAAAACTATTCGCCTGATACTGTTGAAACTACAGTAGCTGAAAGCATGAGAAGTTAATTTCAAGTTGTTGTGTCAATCATCTGTACGGTGTATTGAAATCGCAGGCCAGTTATAGGAGACTTTCAGTTGACTCGTAATTCCTTTCCCTTAATGCGAGCACCCATTTTTTTTACGACCACCTTTTTTTTTACGACCACCCTCATTAGGGTTCGCTTGCTGACTCATTCCTGACTCTATCACTATTTATCATCACCATTAGTAATAATTGAGCTGCTTGTTTGAAACAGGACACTATGACAAAGCAACACAACCAAATTAGATAATAAAGATAGGCAATGAATCTTTGAAACTGAAACTAGAATAAATTATTTCAACCGCATTCTTTCCTTGTAACTAGAAGAATTATAGAATGAAAATAATAGACATGTCATCCCTGTGTCCGCTGTAGAATGATACTGTGTATGTCTCGGAACGGAACTTAAGCGGAAACAAATTCCAAGACAAAAGCTTGTTACAATTTGGATGGAGCTTAAACCAAGGTCTGTAGATTGTGTCACACCTGCATATGAAAACTGACAAAAAAATCCAAGATCATTATGATGTTTGGGGCATTCATCAAAGCAACAATAAGTTTCGGAGATGTGCCATTTATATCTAATCACTTCCATTATATAATCTCTTTAGTAAATCATCATTTTTAGTATCCTGGTCAACTCTTTTTTTTACGGAGATAAGGAGATGGGTGATTATTAACTTTATATTACAAATGCAAAAAAATCAAACACAAAGAGAGTTAAGTCCGTTTATGACTTCGCCATCCACCTATGCAGGGATCACCAAGCGGAACGGTTTTGCGACTTCCAAGATTACTCATTAACCGAAAGATGCATAAACAAAAGAAGCAAAATTTATTTATATAATAGACCAACTCCTCTCTCTCTCAGCTCTCTCAAAACCAAGCATCATCGATATTATCAACATCATCAGTAACCATGAGCGGAACTACACTTACTGCTACCATGGCCGAGGCCTCCACAGCAGATATTTACTTCATGTCATCACAAGCCAGAAACAAGCTGGCACGTGAATCATACAAAGCGGACCTTGATCTTCGAAAGCTCGTTGCCCATGCAAATCTGATGGACAGTCTGTACGACGAACTACAATCCAGAAGGTCGAGATACAGGGTCCAATTCTCCGAGCCTGTCAAGCCAACAACAACCAAGTCTACCAATACTGAGATCACACACTCGCAGTTGGAAGAGATTCCAGAGTATGAATCATCAGACGAAGAGACTGATAGCGACTCCGATGTGGAAGAGGACGAGGAGGAGGGTGAAGAGCCATCGTCATTTATTATTGACAACAACGTGACTATCGTGGGAGACCTTGAGACTACAACTACCTCTATCTCAGACACTGGGTTCGCCACCCAGTATAAAGTTCAAAGTGCAAATGATCTAAGTTTTAATCAGATGCTCCTAGCAACAAACTAACCTCACCATTGTGATTGACGACACTTTCGACCTCTACTAACCCCCTTTCTACCCTCTACTTTATGCCAACGCTGGCATTGGCATACCTCGTACATACTTAATTTATTCTCTTATGTATAAACACCAGCTTAGTTCCGTACATAATTTTTGTAGTTTCTATTATTAAGGTTGCAGAGAACAACTACTAGGCTAGGCGTGGGCACAAGCTAATGAGAAAATATCATCACTTGTCAACTGTAGTGGTCTTGTTGACCCACTTGTTGACCCACTGATGAAACAGAGGAATGCCATACTCTTATCGAAATCCACTTCACGGTCCTGTGCTCTTCCCTTTCGTCATGGTTTCATTGGTTATTATGCACTACAAAATACTCTAGAGGAATAATTTGCCACTTCTTTCAGGAAGTTGAATGTATGCATTGTGTTAGTTCCGACAAGCCGCTATACTGCTCGTGTTCAGTCGCCAAAATTCTATTCAACTTTATTTTTATCTTCCACCTCCTTAGCAAATCACTCCCACGTGGTGCTACCAAGTTAGAGTTCAGTTTTTAATGTATGAAGTCAAATCAACAAGACGTCCAAATATGTTGCCCATTGAGTTTAAGCAATACGACAAGCTCTGAGACACAGTAATGTGACAACACACCCTAAGTCTGAAGCTGGAAGAAGTAAGGTCGCCACCACCTTCCAAGGTAATACCATTCTATTGCTCACATACCGCTGTAGTGGTCCCCTCAAGTATCTTGGGAGTGTCGTGCAAAATAAAAACCAGGCGAAACTACGTGACGTATGACATGGCACTCTCACTATGAGGGGAAAATGTATGTCATGTGGCGGAACCACGGCTGGAAAAATGTGAAGACGTGTTCCCCGCAGCCGAGCTGTCTGCCAGATAGAGTTTTTAATTCTACATTCCAACATAGAGATAGAATAGTGAGGGGAAGAGGTTTTCATTGCTGGGCGGTTACATAGCAGAGTACGCGGGCGTTTTGGCCATATGCTTGGTCTATTGGCCCTTGAACTGTCCAGTAAGCATATCATCGCCTTTGCCTTGCATGGGGTAGCTAACTCAGTACCCTATAGTGAGAATATGACACCTTAAACAAAAAGTGCAGCAACCTTACTTTCTAAAAGATGAAACAGAACCATCTTCTATCCACTCGATTAATTACGACATTTGCATAAATTTTTGGGTAGTTCTCATCCATCGATTGACATACTTTAACGTAAAAATGACATACTTCTGAGCAATTGAAGTAAGTCTACAAGTTAGACTGTGTTTGATTAATGTTGTAACTGGTTTCTTTCTCATACATTCAATTGACTACAACATAAATATGAAATAACTCTAAGTAATTTGTTTTTTTTTTTTTTTTTTTTGTTTCGGCTCTTAATGCGTCATCTTCCCATTTTTTGTTGCCATGAGATGTATTTGAACCAGCTTTTGTTTTTGACGGGTTCGTAGGAGACTTGGCTCCTTTCAGTTTGCCCATGTGTTTGGTTTGAACTTCTGGTTTGTTTCCATCTTCACCCGACATTCTCAGATCCTTGTTTTTTTTTTTTTTCCCTTCATACTATTCAATTGACTATAACA
>ULGR01000004.1:42463-71007 GCA_900519005.1 Yarrowia phangngaensis
TTTTAGCTTCAGTTGGGAGAGCGCCAGACTGAAGTCACTCTTCAGTCAAAGTAATCTGGAGGTCCTGTGTTCGATCCACAGAATTCGCAATTTTTTCCTGCTTAAAACAAATAAGTCGTTTTTTAGGTCCCATGTAAGACAGACTCTTATTTGAGACATGACTTGATAAGCTTTATTCCTTGTAATTGATCTAGATGATCAATGGTTCCTTGCGTTATTTGTATGTGACTGGCCAATTTCACGTAGAGGTGAAAGTGGTTGATTGTCAATGCTCTATTGGTCATTATAATTTGGTCATTATATCCTGTAGATGCTGACTACAGAACATGAAGAAATGGAGATTGAGATTGCAGAAGGATCCCCATGTGACGACAACTTGACGTCTTCAGGGCTGTATCACGTTATACAATATAAATACTATCTGGGTTCAATATGTTCCCCTCCTCTCAATGGTTTCACAATCCGAGCAGCCGCGTCCAAGATTACTGCAGTACTCAACCTTTTAGAATTCGAAACTTCCATATTTAACTCATCTTCAAATGAAAGGGACTTCCGGTTATCTCCAAGAACCTGCTGGGGTAGTTGAAGTGGTCTGACCTGTCGGTTGGAAGTGCTCTTAACTCGAACCATTCTCTCTCTCAAAGTTGTCAATTTCTGTTGGAACGACTCAGTTTCTTTTTCCAGTGATTGTCTAGAGTCTGCTAACAATTGTTCAAGAGTCTCAATTCTTTCGTTCCTCATAGTCAGCAATCTCTTACTCACTTCCACATCTTTTTTGAGGGCTGTGTTTTGTTCGATAATTTCTCGCTGCACGTGGGTCAATTTCTCAAGATTGCGTTCCAGAAGTGCCATTTTTTTTGTTTTCTCTGTAATGTGCTGATCCTTAATCTGATCAAGGTTGATTTCCAGTTGAACAATTCGCTCACATCGGGTCTGAATATCTCGTATCAAATCATTCTCACGAGCCTTGACTACACTCATGTCCTGTCTTAAAACCAAATTCTCCTTGAGCAAAGAGGCAATTTGATCCGAAAGAGAATCTACGGAATCAGGGGGAATATCAGTAGTTTCAAGTCGTCGTAAAGACTCCTTCAGGGAAGCAAGACTCTTACTAATAGTTTGGGAGGTTGCACTTTCGCCCAAGCTACCGTTTCTAATACCAGCATGGTTGATGTTGTTGTTTTCATCAAGAAACCCACCAAAAAGGTCAGGGTTTGTCATTTTGGACATCTTTTTGAGTGTGCTAACTTCATCTTTAAGAACGTCCACGTTTACCTCCTGCTCCTTCTTTTCATGGAGCGTCCTTTCAAGGGCTTCTTTTAGTTTGAGGGTTTCATTCTCAGCTTCTGCCCTTCTAGACAGCTCAGTTTGAAGCTCTACCAGAAGACGGTCTTGCTCAGTAATAACCGATTCCTTCTCTACCAGCTGGTCCTGCAGCTCGTTTTCTCGACGAAGATACTCATCTATCATTTCTGAATCGAGAACTGTCGAAGATCTTCGAGACAACAGCAACTGATCAATGGGAGTGCTTGCTCGCCTCGTGCTATTCAGAGATAGCCTGTTTGTCGGAGTATGAGGCGTTCCAGGTCGGCTTCCCCTAGTGGCAAAATCCGCCAAAGCTTCATTGGTGGCCCATAGGGATTTTGGAACGGTTTCTCCCCTTCTCCAAAGTGACAGTTCTTCTTCCAATCGACTGATATATCCATTTTGATTGTCGAGTTTGAGCTGACACTTTTTCAAAATCCGTCGAAGCTCTGTGGTACTCAGCTCCAGATTAATCTTGGCAGTATTCTTGATATTTTTAGCTCGAACTCCGAATCTCAATGTGGAAATAGTCTCTGCTTCATTGAACGATGTCGGAGAGCAATTAATAATTAATGAAGTCCGAGAATTACCCCCCAGAGATTCCTGGAGGATTCTGGTAAGTTTTGAATCTCGGTAAGGGATGTGTGTGCTACCATCAGTCAAAGAATTTATAACCATGCCCAAAGCACTTAAAGATTTGTTAATTTTTTTTGCCTCCTCCAACGTTTGGCCGGAAGCACCAGTTTTCCCGACTTTTTCAGACCCCGCCAAGTCAACCAAGAACAACTGGCCAGTTTTTTGGGCTCCTGATGCCACATTTTTTTGAGAAACGGCTATAGAGAAAATACTATGAGACCGAGAAGATTCTTGGTTCATCTTGGTAGCCGAGACAGCTCGAGAAAGTGATCCCAGACGCATCACAGCATGAACTTCTGCAGCATTACTCACGTATTCTTCACTTAGACCTTTGACAAACACGCCTCGGGTCTTGTCTTCATGAATAGGTAGATTATCATGCTCTGGATTCAGCAAATCTCGGATCTTCTCCATGTAGATCTCCATATACGAGACCTTGACCATGTACTCAATCTCCTCAGACGATGAGAATATCTGCTCAAAAATCTGATCTACCATCCTTGGTATTGCACCCCTCTTTTCGGGATCATCAATATCACCCGTCATTGTATGTGTTTTCCCGCTACCTGTCTGACCATATGCAAATACCGTTCCATTATATCCATTCAACAAGTCGTCCACCGTTTCCTTCAAACAGTACTCAAACACATCAGATTGCTGGGAAGTGGTATCAAAGACACGGTCAAAGGTGAATGACGCCGACGAGTTTTTTGTTGTGATACAGCATGTGCTGTTTCCATTAAAGGAAACTATGTTGTCTTCTTCATTACCATCCGGTCTGAATCGTGCAATTACTTTGACGTTTGTTGACATGACCGCCCTAACTGAGCGTATACTACAAATCAGCAATTACAGTAATATCAAAGTTCAGGGGGAAGGTTAGGGTATGCAAGGGATGCATTCTCATGTCCGAAAATGTATTAGCGTTCGCACCATGTATAACGTGACCGCGGATGGTACGCGTTATTCATCATTTTAGTTGTTCATATCTCAAATACCACCCACTGAAAATTTTGCCTTATTGGCTGTGTATCCTAGTATGTTTAAGGGATGTTTCAAGGACTAACTGTCTAGGCGCTGGGGAGCACTAGTGATATTGACAACTTCGATTTCTCGCACTTCCTTAGTAGCAATTGCATTGTTATTATGCTTTCTGGAATCACCTGATCCTAATACCTAGTTGATTACATAACTCATTCGTAAAAATTTTGCTGATGATCACTCAGAGTACTTGAAAAGTGTTCATTAATCTTACTTAGCACTGGTATCTATATCGAAAAAGATGGGGAATGAGCGAGGTTGACAACAGGTTGCTTGATTCAGACACGGATACCAGGACAACCACCCATCATTCTCTCTGATAGTTGCCAGAAATTAAGATGAGCTTGAAAATAATACAGCAAAACTTAATTATGGTCGAAGCTCTCTTCATTGTTTCAGCTTCTTCAGTGGGGGTTCTTGGTGGGCAAGTTCTTGAGAAGAGTCTTCAATATGAGAGGAGTCAGTTATTCCGACCACGCTCTCATTTTCGAGATCATGTCGGATCTCGTCACTAGCTTCAGTTAGCAGCATTTGCTTGACTTGCCCACAAATAAAAGCGTTTCTTTCAGGATCATCATACTGGTAAGAGAAGTCCAGAAATGTATTCTCAAACTCCATGCCAGTGTGGGGAACTGTAGGTGACCTGATTGCCAGCTTGTTGAGTTCCTTGACATGGATTTGGCCACCACGAGTTGCGGGGGTGTACATCACACACCTTGTGTCAGTCAAGGAGAATGACATTTTGATGAACCGCCTTAGACAAGTAATCAGCTGAACTGAAACAGCAGTGATAGGGTTTGAATGTACATCCTCAGACTTAGAAACAACGGAGTTCAGAGAATGAACAATCATATGGGCATCCTCAACGGTTGATAGCTCCAGTGTTGAAAGCGCTCGACACAGGAATATCACCACCCATAATCTAGTGGTATCATCAAGTTCTAACATGCGGGTCATGTTAAGGAAGAACTTTCGCCGAGATGAACGAGAGCCTTTAATCACTGCAAAAAATCTGTTGAGGTAACCGCCTCCAAAGGCAATTTCTGGACCAAGTAGTCGTCTTAAATACTCAGTGGCCACAACCACACCATCGAAATATGTACCATCAATCAAGGACTCATGTTTTTCATGAAATAAGCGATGAATGTTCTGAGCTTTAGAAGCAATTAGTGAAACTGGTGATGATTCTAGGGCTATCGTAGTGGTCATGAGTAACCTAGGGTTTGCAAACCCTTGATGGGATATTTTGTCCAGTAAGAGAATAGCACTGAGAGAACGAGGCCCTTTCCCTATCAAGGAGATTTCCAAGATTTTGTCAAGGTACCTTTGAACTAATGAAGCACATACTCCATCATTGATGAACTTGGAAGTAGTACCATGCAAAACTCCAATGTCCACTTTCCCAGATGAATCTGTGTTCCCTGCACCTTTAAGGCCAGCTTTAGTTGCCATTTGTTCTTCATTCTCCAGAAATGCTCCCATTTGTTTCAAAACAATTGTTTGTAGCTCCTCGTCTCTGGCCAGTGCCATATCCAATGTGGAGATGACAGTAGGTAGCATGAAAAGTTGGGGGAACCCAATACATACAGAAAGAAGGTTTCGTACTGATAGCCGGATGATCTCCTGATTGGCCATTTTGGGATCGCAAAACAAAAGAAACAACCCAGCGACGAGTTCCTCAGTCTTTTCAGATGGTTGCACCTGAGATCCTAAAAGTTTTAGAAACAGCTGATTGCAGGAATTGAAGTCGCAGTAGCGTCCAAGAGTACCTACAAGGTATACAAGCCGTTTGAATTTAGGATCTGCTGTTGCGGTTTGCAGCTTTCCAGCTCTGAGATGAACCACATGAGGAAGAAGAGCTTTGACACATGATAGCATGGCAGTTTCAAGCTTCGTGGTATCGTTCCGTTTGGAACAAACAGCCCAGAGACAAGGCACAGCAACAGACAACTCCTTGACATTGAATTTTGTGAGTTTCTTTAGCATTGATGTTTCAATATCTTTAAGAAGTTCATTTGAAAACTCCATTCTAGATGAAACTATTGCAGTCTCAAATGTTTTCAAAACATTATAGGTAGAGAGATCATCAACGTCAGCTGAAATATACCCTCTAAGTGAGGTAAGATGGTTTTGAGAAATGAACATAACATTGGATTCCACAAAAAACCCGAGAAGTGCCAGGTAGTGCTCTGTCTCAGCTTCGGTGCTGACAACATGTTTTACCAACATAGAGACATATGTCTTACCCACATTAAAGATATGTTCTGGTATAGGCTCCTTGTGTAGGAGAGGGTTGAATACGGAGTCCAGAAACCGAGCTAAGAATTGTCCCAATTGTTCACTTTTTTTCACAGTGGCCATCATCGTTTTTGCATCTTCAAAGTTAGCAGTAGAAAACCACATTTCAGAGAGAGTGGAAGCTGCTAATTCCTGAACAGATTCCTCCTCATCTTCAGTGCGATAAAGCAGCTTCTCAATGATTAACAATTTTACGTCTAGATCAATGCCAGTGGTCGTATATAAATCACGCAAGAGCCTCAAAACCCGTTTGCGAACAACCATAGAGGTATCTGAAACTCGATCAAACAGTGAATCAAAGTATTGTGTAGTGTTTTCAGGTTGAAGGAGAACATATTTACCAACAATCTCTACTGCTGCATCACGAACCGAGGCAGAAGCATCCACCAGCCGGGACTTCAATGAACGGGCAACGTAGGGAAGTTGCATGATTGCTGGATCATCATTCAGAAGGGTAGTTAAGCTCTTTAATGCTTTGCTTCTAATGAGGGTTCTAGATTGTTCCAGAGAGTGGCAAATTGTTGCCAATATCGTGCCATAAGATTCTGCTAGGGGCATATGCAATAAGATTCGAGATAGGTCGTTTGAGGAATCTTTCGAAAAAGAGGAAGACTCCAAATCTTCTTCAATCATACTTTTGGTCATAGTAGCCGGCTCAGAACACGAGACGGCGAGCCTGAGAAACTTCTTCTTGGCTTGTTCCACCACATCCTTGTTTTCACTTTCAAAGTATCCACTTAGAATATTTCCCCACTGAGAAACAAAATAACGTTGCACTGTCTCATGAAATGGAGTTTGGTTCTGAATATCATTCAACGTTCGTAAAACATAATGGGCAGACATGGCTAATTGTTGTAGATCCTCAATTTCATTCTCACTTCGAGTGATGCCGTATTGTTCATGACATTTTCTTCGGAACGATAAGACATGACAGCCAATGACACCCAACACGTCCATGCACACAGTACTAACTGTAACCGGAGTTTGCTGCTTTTCAGAGGCAGACAGAAAATCAGAACACACTCGGACAAATGTGTGTAGAATGAGTTCTCCGGACATCCAATCCATTTGCCCATATACATTGATGAAATCTTCAACAAAAAGATCCAGAATAGCCCTGTAGGGTGATTCACTCGCCTTTGTGCTTTTGGAAGCCCTATCTATGAGGTAATGGACAGTATTCGTAGCCGCAGCTCTAGCGTTAGCAGTAGCCTGATTACAGGTACCTTCAAATTGTTTGAGGGTAGGAGAGTCTGCAGTTATCTTGGTGGAACTGTCAAACGTAAACTTGTAGCCTCCACAAGATCCGATAAGACGCATCAACAATGCAGATACTGTTTGGATGGAGACATTGCCTACTCTAAATTGACGAGCATGGGATTTTGAAGATGGCAATTTCTGCATGGACGTCAAAACCTCATCCAGAATGAAATCTTGTTGCTCAGTGAAAGCAGAATAGGTGACAGCCAAGACTTCCATTGCTACTGATCTGAGGGACTCCGTAGCTGCATGAGATAGTGTATAACCTGCTTTTGGGGTTGACTCCATGAACAGAATTTTGACAGCCAGGAACAGCACTTTTGTAATACTGGACTCATCCAATGGCCGTAAATAGATGGACTTGCAGAAAAAATCTAGAACTTTAGTAGCTTGACTAAGAATTGCTTCCAAATTCTGTCTCCAACCAGAAAGAGTGGGTCCACATTCTTGCAGAGTCTTCGGAACCACAGGCAACAAAACATGTTCTATTACCAGAGAGAGATCTTCTGCCACAGCCAATAGGACATCTTCTGAAAACAACTGATTTTCTTTCCTTGGTGAATTGACAATTCTCAGAAGCACGTCAGAGGCATGCAAAGAGTTCGAGGCTGCCTCTATTAATATTGATAAATCGCGATCATGCAAATCTTGTAATGAGACAGTCAAATCAACAGCACCCACATGTGACAGTGATCGGGCACAAATTCTTTCAAGTCTTAACAAATCGTCTAGATCGACTTTAAGAAAAAAATCTCGCCCAACAGCCCTTCTCAAGGTATCTTGAAGCTCTAACAGAGATTTATTGTTTAGGGGTAACGAGGATTGTTTCACAGGTCGTTGCCAAACCATTTTCTGCGGAATGGCATCATAATCATAATCATATGATTCAGCTTCATCATCGGCGTCAAAAATCTTGTCTAGTAGCTTCGCTACATTTTTTTCCATTATATCTTGGAAAACTTGAGGGGTGAGAGAAGCAACTGTGTGAGCATGTGATGCTGGGGAGTCGGACGGTATAGACTTCTGCTGCTGGGGTTGCTGGTTACGAGGATGTCCAATTTCTTCCTCAGAGTCATCCTCGGATGTTAAAAACGATTCGCTTAACTTGGAAACTTGAGGAGCAACAATTTGTGTTACAGCAGGGTGAAGGGGAGTGCGCTCAGCCAAAAACCTCGCAGAAGGACTTAAACGGGTATCGAGAGGAGCTGATTGCTGTGGGATGGCATTATTTTCGTCAATGTCAAGAACAAACCCGTCCTGCTTGAACCGTAGATAACTCATGTCTTGACTGCTCATTGACGATATGACATGCATCAACAAGCTATTAACATATTCTGGGTTTGAATCTGGTCGATTGATAGACGAGGCAATATGTTGAGCTCTATTGGCAGTTTCGACAGGATATTCCTCCAGAACCACTGGAATGGTTGTATGTATCCGGGGTGGAGATAGAAGGTCTTTGTTAGAGGATTGGAGCACAAGAGTCCAGTTCTGATACTCACTAGAGCGGGTTGGTGCTAGAGGACACAAAGGCGTATATGCTAGGGCTTCTTTTGCGGTTGTAGGTATCTTCCCGTTAGTTTCTTTACTGGAACAGGTCTCCATGATGAATGCTTTAGTTGATCTAGTTGGGCTGGTGTGCTTACAGATATCAGGTACAACATTATGCTGGTTTGAACTTTAATGACACAAACCAAGTAAGGGTGCTTACTGTGCTCGTCTATTTTGAGATCATTTCCTTGTAAATTTGATCATGGCCCAAAATTTCTTACGGCTTAGGCTGGATTTTCGAAGTGTAACAGGAAGTAACTCAGTTGTGATTGAGTCTTCTCAGTCTATTGGAAAAGCACCTGTACAGCAAGCTGTAGCTGGTCATAGCGTGGCGGGTTCATCAAGTGTCACAGAATAATCATTCCTCCAGTTCGATCGGAATGCATTTTTTTAAACTCTTCATGTCATTTCTTACGATGCTCCTACCTACTGAGATCAACGATTCTGCTGAAAGAACCTCCCCTATTTTAACTTCAACAGTACATCCTCCACGCTTATCAACTTGCTGGCAGTTGGCCATGGACACCACACTAGATCACCTGGTCCGACAGGTGCTCTTACCAGATAGCGAGCCTTCGAAACCCATTTTAGAGCTGCTGCCAAAACCAACGCACTGTTCAGATGAAGTCAACCTCCAATGGTATGGGTTGGTGGCTCTCATATGCCGTGAGATGGTGCACTCATGGTATTCACGGATCTCAGACGACCCAGGCTTTGTCCAAGAAATGGTTGAAGTTTTGGCAAAGGTTTCCTTGGATTTTGATTCCCGTCTCAACCTTATAGACTACGAGACCGTTCTCCTTGACGGTTTGCCTTATGTTATAGATTCACATTTTGAGGCTGTTGATCGAGCCAATTCTACCAAAGGTACGGCATTCCTTCCAGTGGACACAGTTCTAGAGGGTCTTGAATTTTTGCGGCCACATCGGGCAATTAGCAAGTCTGATGAAGATTCGGAACTCATTTACCAGAAACTTTTGGCTCAGAAGGTCACCACTATTTTGCTAAATAAACAGAATATCGACAGCAAAGTTGCCCATGCATTCATTTCAGCTATTTTACATGATATCATACTAACCAACCTATTCGACAGGCTGTCAGAACCCTGGATGTTGTATGAAATTCTGATCAAGGTGTGTGGGCTCCTCTCCAGCGACAGTAGAACCTGGACAACAGATGAAATAAAACCAAAGAAATTTTCTTGGTCTACAAGATATTTGTTTTCCAATGGTGTTTCGCTTGCAACTGAGTGGATTCAGGTTATTAAGAGCTACTTGAAGTCGGGGCTTAATTACTACAGTGACAACTCAAAAGGCATAAATCTCGAAGACACTGAAAGAATTCAACCAGTAACTTCCAGATACATTTTTCAGTTACTTGCTAACATTAGTAACATTCGTGCTAAGAAGCCATTGCTTGTGAGCGTCTTATCATACTCAACAGCTTTTCTGGAAGTCCCGCCAATATCAGTGCCAATCCGAAACGTACTAGTCAGCTCCTTGAAGAAACATGTTCTACAAGAGAAAACCGCTGCAACAATTTTGAAAAGTGCTCGAAACACCCTCTTCCCCAACGACGGTCCTATGGGCAAGCCAAGAATACCTCCAGCTGAATCAGAACAGGCCGAAATACGTCAGAATGCCCGGGATATCTTGTGTCGTGTTTTCCCGTCTTTTGCAGGGGATGTTTCGGCTGACATTGATCTTTGGCTAGACAAACTAGGAAACAAAGATGTGAACAAGTTGCTTCTTTATTATTTATGTGATTACTTGTTGCAATTGGGTTTCCCTGAGCTCACCGAGATGGATTAATTGAATGTTGCATATACAAACCATGACGTTACTTCCTTCCCAGAGATGCTTTCTGAGGCGGCGCGATGTCTACCTGAAAACATCATGATTTTACCAAACATGCCGAAGATAAAGGAGCTTTAGATGGGAACGCAGACAAACATCTGTACCCTATCTATAAAAATCATTGGCTCGGCAGACACATTCTTACCTTTTTCAGAGAGGAGTATGTGGAGACACAGAGGCTCGAAACTATTACCACTACCCCAGCTGCAGAATTTTAGGTGTATCCTGAGCCCTAATGCGTTGATCCCACAGGTATATTGATCATGGAGATGACACAGAGATGGGACATTGCAGAGGCTGTGGGGTCATCTATGACAAAGAGATCGAGATACTTGCAAACAGTTGCATTAACCTCCATTTGCTTCAGGTACATTGAACTCCCAGTCAAGATAGATTGTATGTATTCGTTCCAACTTCCATACTCTGTTGTAGAAAAAGAGGCTACCATTCGCAGCTGCACGGAGATAAGAAAGTATCTTGGTGAGAACATTAAGCATGTAAATGGCGCGGAAAGTTTTAGCTATAACTGACTGTTCAGAATTATCAGAGGAGAATGATTTCTAGTTTCAAAGGCTTCTCCGGTGACAAGCTTAACCTTACTAGGAGTTGATACTGAATGGCCCCCCAGTTAGAACTATAGTGAAATGTGTGTGATGTACCATCAATGCAACAGGAAACATCTGACGTTAACACTAAAAAGGCGTCGTGAACTCGACTTTTGAGATGGTATGAACGTCGTTGAATCTTAAATTGATCTCAGTTGCCGCCTTTTTACAGACAGCCCACCATTATCAGACTTGCTCTCTTGACGTCATCGCAGCAGGGGGAAAAACAACAGAAATCGATTAGGAAACTGGGGAAACGGCTCGACACTTCCGTTAACGAATTAATTATTATACTCCTCTTCGTTGTAGAAACACATTAGCTACGAGAACACGCAGTACAATGATACAGTCAAATACCAAATAAACGTTTTACGTACAGATTAGTATGGACCAAGAACTTAAGCATTCCAGATCTTCTTGAGGGTGCCAGTAAGACCAACATCTTCAGTTTCGATCTTGTAGAGACCGTACAGACCAAGAGCGGTTCCACCGTAGAGCAGATACAGGGCGTAGTTGTGAATGGAGCCGTACACTCGCTTAGGAATGTAGTCGGTAATGCAAGACTCGAAACCCAACTGGGAGTGAATAAGAAGAGTGGCACCAAGAGTGGCATCGAGGACAGGAGAGATGGAGCCGGTAGCGAAAGGCAAAACAGTCATGGGAATCAGGCCCACCACCAGAATTCGCTCAAAGGTCCAGTGATAAGAGCCCTTGGTTCGGTTAACTTCAGGAATGGGAACGGGGTCGTTCACAGTTCCAACAATGTGTCCAGGAGGCTGGGGGATGGTTCCGAACAGGTTTGATCGCATGGCAATGGGGGATCGCACCATCAAGGAGGAGGGAGACATGATGCCCGCCTTGAAGGCAGGGGTTGAGAGTCGAAGTGTAGATCTAAGCATCTGTGTTAGCGGAGAGAATCTAATGGGTATGAGGCGTTTGGTTTGAGGCCAATAAAACCAGAGATGTTTGATGCTCAAAGGTGTATGATTGCTGCCCTCTCTTTGTGAACTCCGTCGTGTTCCATTCATCATGCCGCATTATCAATTCTTATGGTGTTATACTCACCTTGAACGTGTTGTATATGTGTGAGGTGGAGTCTCAAATTTCAGCAGTGATGTTTCCCCGGTCTTTCTCGTATCTTGCAGGCTGAGTAAGCTGTTTGGGATTGTTGGATCCGAAACCTTAGTTAATAGACGGCTTTCTATTGGCTAGTTAACTGCAGCGAATGGGAGCCTCGTTATAGGTTGGTAGCTACAATGAACTTTAATTAAGCTCAATAAGCCAAGAAGTGAAACATTGGTTTTTGAAAGGGGTCAATTATTCCATGGATATATTAACTACCCTCGATTCCATGTTGCTAGTTCATTTCGTAACCAATTGTGTGTCACAAGTTGTGGCTTGCTTGAGACTGCCCCCATCCAGTTTCCAAAATAAAGTTTCATGGTAGGCTTCTTGAAACCGGAAGGATGGGTAGCTCAAAACATTACTTATATGCTGTTTTGTAATTTGTCTAACAATTACCGAAAGTACATTACGGGTGTCTCAATCACTAGATGAACAGTGTTGCACCTTTGGTCTTTACTCGTATGATGGTTCTTAAGTCAGATCAGGTCTTCAAAAATTAAGGTTGGTTGGGAGGAATCTGACCACTCACAGACGAGGAAAAATGTGCATTACAAGGTAAGAATGGGTTGACAGATTATACACCTTCAAGCTCAGTTACTTTCTGATTGATTGACGAAGAATAACAATGAACTCCCTCCTTCGACTGCCCGCCCTCAAGCGAGGGGTCTTCACCATGTCTAGACGGGGTCTTGCTACTACAGTGACCCCCAAGACACGAACCACCAACCTCAAGAATGGTCTCACCATTGCCTCCGAGACCAACCCCTTGGCCCAGACTGCTACTGTTGGAGTGTGGATTGATGCTGGCTCCCGAAACGAGAACGCCTACAACAACGGAACTGCTCACTTCTTTGAGCATCTGGCTTTCAAGGGCACTGACAAGCGAACCCAGCACCAGTTGGAGCTGGATATCGAGAACATGGGTGGCCATCTCAATGCTTACACCTCCCGAGAGTCTACCGTGTACTACGCCAAGTCTTTCAAGGATGATGTGCCCAAGTCCGTAGAGATTCTGGCTGACATTCTCCAGAACTCCAAGCTTTCCGAGGCTGCCGTTGAGCGGGAGCGAGAGGTCATCACCCGAGAGCTGGAGGAGGTCAACAAGCAATACGAGGAGGTTGTGTTCGACCATCTGCACGCCACTGCCTTCATGAACCAGCCTCTTGGCCGAACCATTCTTGGCCCCCGAGAGAACATCCAGTCCATCACCTCCACCGAGCTGCGAAAGTTCATCACTGCCAACTACACTGCTGACCGAATGGTCCTTGTTGGTGCTGGTGCTGTTGACCACGACGCTCTTGTTGAGCTCGCCGAGAAGTACTTCTCCAACCTTCCCTCCTCTGCCTCCCCCGTTCCTCTCGGAACCCCTCGATCTTCTGGAGAAGACTCTAACCAGAACCCTGTTCCCAACTTTGTTGGTTCCGAGGTCCGACTTCGAGATGACACCATGCCTGTTGCCCACATTGCCGTTGCTGTTGAGGGTGTTTCCTGGACCTCCGAGGATTACTACACCGCTCTGGTTGCACAGGCTATCATCGGCAACTACGACCGAGCTGTTGGAACCTCCCGACACCAGGGCTCTCGACTGTCTAACATTGTCTCCGAGAACAACCTCGCCAACTCCTTCCAGTCCTTTTCCACTTCCTACTCCGACACTGGTCTCTGGGGTATCTACCTGACCACCGAGAATACCACCCAGATTGATGATCTCGTTCATTTCACTCTTAAGGAGTGGAACCGACTGTCCACCTCCGTGACCTCCCTCCAGGTCGAGCGAGCCAAGTCTCAGCTTAAGGCTGGCCTGCTCCTCTCTCTTGACGGTACCACCTATGTCGCTGAGGACATTGGACGACAGCTCACCACATTGGGCCGACGAGTTTCCCCTGCTGAGGTCGAAGCTAAACTCGAGGCTGTCACCGAGCAAGACGTCCGTGCCTGGGCTCAGAAGACCCTGTACGACAAGGACATTGCTCTGGTCGGCCTTGGCCCTATCGAGGGTCTGTATGATTACAACCGAATCAGAAACGACATGAGCATGATGAGATGGTAATCCGTCTTTGCATATAGCCACAGAGGCGTAATAAAATTAAGAAGAAATCAATTGTTGTAGTACGGCCATTATGTTATTTTATGTTCTCGAGAACCTCGCTCATAATCGGAAAATGTTTGCATATGGAAACTCATAGAGAAACGAAAATCTATGGGATCGTGTATCAAGGGTAAGTAGGAATTTCCAACGTTGCTTTAAAACTTTGTGGCTTGTATGTCAACCGATGCCCACTTTATCTATAAACTGGGTCCATCTGAGATTAAGGAAGAAAATATTTCTTCAAAAATTCTAACAGTGTTGCTACCTTATTTGACCATTCATTTTTCTATACTTTTCAGTTTCGCCACCTACCCCACAGGTCAATTTTCATCCAAAGATAAGGTTGGGGAAGATTGAATTTTAGGGCAGTAGTTGAAAAGGGAAAGACAATCAACGATACCTACTCAAGAATCGCTGCCCTCTAAACATTTGCTGACAGACTCAGAAAGCCAATGACACGTAAGTAAGATGCCGTTTGAATCCACCGCACACCTAACACAGAATGAAAAACTGTCTTTATGGACTTTTTGGACTTGTCCTCTGGGGAGCACACACACAGGCCCAAGGGTTCACTGGGAACAGCATAGACGTTGTGGCTACAAACACTGCGCTGCATCAGGGAAATGACGCTGGACCAACCCACCTCGTGGAGCCAAAAGGACCTGTACACACAGCGGTAAGAGCTCTCAACGAATGGGCGTTAAGTGATATCATTTTGGTTGCCACGATAGATGGAGGGTTGTATGCGCGTGATAGAGCAACAGGAATGGAGGTTTGGAGCGTAACTGGAAATGGACCGTTGGTCAAAGTATTTGAGCATCATGATGAACAAGAGGAGGAACATGTAACATGGGTGGTGGAACCATTAGGCGAGGGCACACTGTACTATTTTACACAGGATGATGGGATGAGACAGCTACCCTTGTCTATTGAAAAACTCGTTCAGGAATCTCCTTTTGCCTTAGATGGGAAGGTGTATACTGGCACCCGAAAGACAACACTTTTTGCAATTGACACTCAAACAGGTGAGATCGTCCAAAGCTTTGGGGGCGACCTATCTGGAGTACGTACTGAATGTGATTATGAACCAGAGTATGGCTCTAACGCATCTGGTGTCATACTCATCGGTCGTACTCAGTATGACTTGTCGATTTACAGACAAGGCGTGTCTGTATGGAACGTTACTTACAGTACATGGGGCCCTAACAATAGGGACGTCGATCTTGCTCGTCAACACATCGCTTCTATGGATAACTTGTACTTCACCCCATTTCATGAAAAATTGTTGGTTGGTGTGGAAACCACCTCAGGCTACAGACCTCATTGGGAAACATATATCCCTAGTCCAGTCATTAACATCTTTGACATCTTTAGGGATAAAGGAGACAGTAATGGAGAGGTTTCAAACATTCTTTTACCTCAACCTCGAGTCGAGGTATCCCCAACAGGTTCCGTTCCTGCAATTTATGTGCACCAAACTGCAGATGGAGGCTTTTTTGCAATTTCAGAGTATTATTTCCCTTACTTGGTGAAATCAGCTCCCTTATCCAAATGGTCTACTTCCTCATTCAGCATGTATCCTAAGGGTACGTTTCTCAAGAACCTCTCAGAGATTATTTGCGGAGTACACGATTCGTATTATATGGTACGTCGGATGGGTTCTCATGGAGATGAACCGTTGCTGTTAAACCCTGCAGGTAGTCAAGCTTTGATCGAGGGTCAAAAGTGGGATGGTGTTAAAGACGGAATGCCGTCGCGGTGGGGAGTTGAGGATAGAGAAGTCACCGGGAAAACGCGACAAGGTGATTTCACAACCACAGCAGGGTTTTCGCTACTTTCTCTTTTACTTTCTCTCTTTGAGAATCCTATTGGTGCTCTTCTTTGGCGCATTGTCGAAAACATTTTGACGGTCCTTGTCATCATTGGCATTTTGTATGCTGCTGTTCGGTATGACTTTATTCCTCCCCAGTTCAAGGAAATAATTGATGCCGTATCTGCTCTTCAGAAGGGTGTGGAGGAAAGGGAAAGAGAGGTTGTCGATGGGGTGGGCATCAATAAAGAGAAAGACACCAAGGAGGTTATCAAGGAGATGGTAGATACCAAGCCAGAAACAATCTTGATAGAGAAAAAAATCGAAATGGAGGAGTTTAAGCAAGCTGAGAAATTCCAAGATGATAAGGAAGCCAAAGTGGTAGAGGACACCAAAGAAGATAGGGAACAAGATGGAGAAGATCAAAAAGATTCACAGGAAAGAAAAGAGGTGAGCGAAATTAAGGGAGATAAAGAGGTTGAGGTTAGCAAGGACGTTATGGAAGAGGAGATCATCTTCGTGCAAAAAAAAGATGAGATAGCGACCTTGTCAGAAACAGATTCTTTATTGGTGAGTTCTGAATCAACCAACCAGGAAAGACATGCGGACACACATTTTGATTTTCAAAAGGGCAGGACATTTGAAACTCCAACTCTAATGAATACTGAGAGTGCAGGTTCGCATCAACATTCAACCTCTCAATCGGACATCCCCGAAAACGCCGGAACTCCCAAAGTCAAGTTTCATGAAACAAATACTCCTCCGATTGACCCCAATGAAAGCGATTCCGATCCAGACAGTGTAGACCACACTAAATCCTCTGCCACATCATTGGAAGAAGGTCCTGGTGGATTGTCTAAATCGAGTTCTACAACTTCCATCACTGGTGTTAATACTAATAATAATAATGGCGGCACAATAAAGAAACGAAAACGAGGCAGCAGAGGAGGACGAAGAAATCAGAGAAACAAGGAAAAAGACCACTTTAAAAAAGATTTGGCACCAGACATAACCCTCACTTCTCCTAACTCTTTATCGGATTTGACTCAAATGCCCGAGACTGAAAAAGTTGGCCCCATAGTCATTGACAATTCGATTCAGTCAATGACAAAAGGGTTTAGTGAAACCGATATCGGTAATGATATCCAGTTTCAAAGCTCTGTGCTGGTGGTTTCAAAGGAAATCATTGGGAAAGGAAGTCATGGTACGATTGTTTACAAGGGTACTTTTGAAAACCGTGAGGTAGCTGTCAAGAGAATGCTGGTGGATAACTACGATGTAGCATCTCATGAGGTAGCCCTTTTGCAAGAGTCAGATGACCACCCGAATGTCATCCGATACTTTTGTAAGCAACAAAATAACCATTTCCTCTACATTGCATTGGAATGGTGTCCTGGCACCTTGGAAGATGTGTTTGAAAACTCAAGTGATAAGTTTCCAGGGGTTAAGGAGAACATGAATCATGTGACTATGCTGGAACAAATTGCCGAAGGAGTTAAGTACCTCCACTCTTTGAAGATTGTTCATCGAGATATCAAGCCGCAAAACATTCTCGTTGCGCCTATGAAGAAAAGATGGACCAAAAAGAGCAGTCCTGAAGACAAATATGCTCTCAGAATGCTCATTTCAGACTTCGGACTTTGTAAAAGGCTAGAAAATGATCAATCTAGTTTTAGAGCTACGACAGCAAATGGAGGAGGTGGAGCAGGAACCTCGGGATGGAGGGCTCCTGAAGTACTCAACAATGACTCCAATCGTCGTGCTACACGTGCACTGGACATCTTCTCCCTTGGTTGTGTTTTCTACTACGTTCTTACTGGTGGCAGCCACCCGTTCGGTGATCGGTACTTAAAAGAGAGTAACATTATTCGGGGAATTTACAACCTCGATGGTCTTGACAAAGCAATTCCACATCTGGCCGTAGAAGCGCGTGACCTGATTACTCATATGATTTCTCGAGACCCTGCCAAGCGACCGTCTGCTGAGCAGGTTTGTCGCCACCCGCTCTTTTGGAGCCATAAGGAACAGTTGGACTTTCTGCTGGAAGTTTCTGACAGGTTTGAAATTGAGCCTCGAGATCCACCCTCCTATCTTCTTCAACAACTTGAAAGAGACGCTCCGCTTGTTGTTGGAACCAACTGGCAGGACCAGCTGGATCCCCTCCTTCTGGAGAACCTAGGAAAATACAGGAAGTACCATGGCGATCGTGTGATGGATCTTCTTCGTGCATTCCGAAACAAGTACCACCACTTCAACGACATGCCTCCTGAGCTTCAAAAAATCATGACTCCTCTTCCGAAAGCATACATGGAATACTTCACTGGAAGGTTTCCGCATCTTCTAATGAGCATTTATTATGTCGTTAAAGATAATTTGCGTCACGAGCATGCTTTTGAACGATTTTTCGATGCACACTAGCTCTGAAACATTCACTCCCTCGCATACAATAACATAGATACAGTACAATATATTAACCAATTTCCCATCCCATCCCAATATGTGCCATTTCAATTATAGTGTCTTGATACAGTTCTATGCATTGATCATTCTGGATCTCTGCACGATAGCTATAGCTAGCCTCCTCTTTGTTAAAAAGCTTGTTCTAGTTGTATTACTGAGGAAATTCTGCAACAACTGCACAGCTTACTTGTTGATATGAACTTCTCAGCCTCACCCAGCAGCTGAATCTTCTGCTCAAACACACTCCCACAAAGCTGGAGCGTTGCATTGAACTGCATGGATTCTCAACTCAGCCATAGCCCAGAAGGGCACCCTCTTGTGTGAAACGGTCAGAATTACAGTCTTCACAT
This sequence comes from Yarrowia phangngaensis, assembly GCA_900519005.1. Classification (NCBI taxonomy): domain Eukaryota; kingdom Fungi; phylum Ascomycota; class Dipodascomycetes; order Dipodascales; genus Yarrowia; species Yarrowia phangngaensis. The sequence continues at coordinate 60,850 of ULGR01000004.1, forward strand.
TTACACTTGATTTATTGTTTGTACAGCTGTGGAGGTATCTCTCGAATGACACTATAGTACTCAATACATACACATATCCACTGTTTTCCATCAGCGGTTCCCTGGTCTAGTATGACGGCTGCTGCAAAATCCTATCATTCACACCACTCAGTATTGATGAAGAACACTGCAAAATTGATACATTTGGCAGATTAGTTTCGCCACTACACCCAATTAGGAATGTGTTAGTAGTGTTGAGGGTTCACTTTGCAACAGTCTTGGAGCTAAAACACACTCCAGATGGTTCAGAATCCCAATCGCGCAGTGGCAGAGCGTCAGTGAGATATTTTAAGTTCATAATCAGGCAATGCTATCACATGATCGCACGTTTTGTCCTTCTCGTGACAGTGTACCAAAATAGATGTAGGCCACCTTGTAGTGGCCTGATAAAGGGTTTCACAATCTAAATACAGTATTACATTTTCTGCGACTGCAGATAATAAAATTCTATCCTGTCAAGGTTTTGAAACTGTCACAATAAACACTCCGAGATCCAACTCAAAAAACAACCTCAAGGTCATGAGACCACACCAGAGACTAAAACAGAACCTTGTGGTTTTATCGTTGCTCATTTTCTTTGTCTCTCATTGGTGGCAAATTAAGGTTAGGGCTCAAACCAAAATTCAATTAGTGGTGTCAATCTTTGTGATTATGCAAGGTGATTTAGAAGACTACGCGCCTCTAGATAACAGCACCTGTCCGTTAGGTAAAAAAATCTAAAAGAAGTTGAATAAATGAAAACAAAAAAACTGGCATTTGCATTTGCCACCTTGTCTGACATTCCATCACAGAAATACCAGTTGTCACCCTTTTAGGGTTGGGAAATTAAGCTCCCGCCTTCCTAACCTTATCGTACACAGGGAGAATGGGTGCAAGGAACACAGTGGCGGGGTAGTGCTAAATCTGCAGGAGTGGGGAGTGTGATGATCATATGGTCTAAGCCCCCTATTTAATTTGCTGTATATATATAAGTGAGATTCCTTGTTTCATTTCAACATCTAATTACTGTTACTGCTACCACTACCAATGGGACCAACTACAATTTCAGCTTATCACGAACCAACTCTCTACACCATCCCAAGCTACGACTTTGATGCTGACCGACCAAAGATCAACTGGACATTGACTCAGACAATCTTGGAGTACTTTATGCTACCTTTCAAAAGACACAAAGGTAGGGAAATGACTGCACATTGAGTTTGAAGGTAATTTATTACCTGTTCATCATGATGGAGGAAATTGAGGAAATCTAAGGCAATAGATTTTATTTAGTTAGTCTATCTTTGTTGTAGGGAAGCCTCAAACTATTTGAGAAAATCCAAAGTATTCAAGCTTGATTGAATTCGCTTCTCTTGTAGATGATTTCATAAGACACGTTCACAAATGGGCTACACTTGTGACATGAGATATTTCATACTACGTGGGCTCTGCAGAGCAAATTAGTTTTAATACATAGGTTGGACCTCGAGGTTGATAAACACAGCGTCACGTGGATTATCCAAACACCTCAGTCGTTTAAGAGGGTTCTAAATGTAATGCTAGGCTACTGTGGAGGAGTAAAACGACCATCAAGAATAAAATGCAAAAGACAGGTTTTGATCTTTAAGCAATGGGATTTCAGCATTGCTCCTTCGTTTTGCATCATTTTATGCGAAACGATTATTCCAGACGTCTTAATGAGGCATGAATACCATTTGAGCAGAAGCTGATTGATAATAATACTAAAAAAAAATAGTTAAGAGTTTGTAATTGTGAGGACCTACTGTAACCTATGTGGATTTCTCCACATGATGAGAATGGTTGCTGTTGAGAACATCCCAAGTCATCACTCTCACCCTCCAATGATACCAACCTTTTATCAACCTTATATCAACTTTAATATAACCAACCTCTCGGCTGTGACAAACTGATAGCGATACCCAATCAATTGGAATGAAACAAGGAGTACTCACAACACCAAATTACATTGAGATTTACGCCGTCGTGTCTCACAAATGCTGGCTGTGTGCGATATACAGTGGTCGAGACTGACAAAATGTGTGCGCTTTTTCATGTTGAGTGAAAGCCGATCCTGACTGCCTCATGATTAAAGTTAAAGTTTTGACATACTGTTGATATATTAGGTTGATACTGTTTCTGGTTCACCTCGTACCGAAAAAATGGCGTCAAGTGAGTGTGACAGACATTAAGCCATTTAATTCACAACGCTAACCCAGTTATAATTGACACGAGGGCCTACTCTTTACCCGTAAACGAGACAGCTCGTCAGAATGCCCCAGTATTGACAGCACCTGGGTCCAGCTCAGTGCAGTTTGCAGCTTCTGGAATATTGTTTTCTGAGGCGGATCTACATGGAGTGCAGATGCTGTATGTACCTTGGTTGACAAATAAACCTGAGTGTAACCCCAAATGGTTTACTCCTACTAATTGGACTGATGTGCCAATGCAAGGTCCAGTGAGCTACATTGAGTCAGTGGCGCTGGTTCCATTTGGCTCTGACGAGTGTAATCTAGCCTTTGCCGATATTGTGGCAAGGTCCAACTCAAGTATCAACACAGTGGTAGTGGCAGCTTCTGAACCCAACGGCCATGTGCCATCTGTACCAAGAATGTCAGCGATTGTTCCCCCTAGTGCTGGGATAGCAATTTTCGGTGTAGAATATTCTACAGCAGTGGTTTTGGGGCAGTGGATAGCTCGTACCTCAGAGGCCATGCCCACAGTATACTATCACAATGGAGATCGAGAGCCTACTATTACTCGAGTGGGTCTACGATTTTTCCTCAATACCACTGCAGACGCAAATATGCCTCGATTATGGGTATGGGTTTTGGCGGTGGTCGCTTCGTTGCTCATTGTAGTTCTCATTTTGTCCTGTGTTTTGAATTTTGTTCAGTATAGGAGGCGAAGAGATTTACGAAATCGCCTGCGAAATGGTGAAGTTGAACTAGAACAACTTGGAATAATTGGCGTTTCTGCTCCTTCTGACGTAATCTCTCGCCTACCAGAAAAAACATACCATTCAGGTGATTCTCACTACAATGAAAGCCGAAAAACAGATAAATGGAATGCCAAGGATTTCTCCAGTAGACGTCCTAGATGGTTGAGAATGGACAGAAGCAACAATCGAATTGACTCAAGGTCTGAGGAGGGATCAGATGAAGGGTATTCGCAGCCGTCTTGCCCCATTTGTTTGGAAGATTATGAGGAAAACGAGACCGTGGTGTTGGAGTTGCCATGCAAACATATTTTCCACCCAGATTGCATCCGTCCGTTTTTGGAAACACGGTCTTGTCTCTGTCCACTCTGCAAACAGTCGATTTTGCCAAAAGGATATCTTCCTCCTGGTATTAAGATTACCAATGTGACTGTCCGGCGAGAGCGGTTGAATAGATTGGGCCGAGACGCCGAGAGTGAGAGAAGGATGAGCTTTACGATTTCGGGGCTCATTGGAGCATGGAGAAGACGCCAAGAGAGAAACAATCCAAATGCTAGAATTAGAAATACGCATGGAGGTATAGAATTGATGGAACGGGTGGAGCAACCAAACACCAGTGTAGTCGTCACACCTGCGGTTGCTCCATCAGTCGCTCCTGAATCCGCATCTGAACAGGAGGAGGCTCAACCAGCTGTGAATGAGCCTGGTTCAACATCAATGGAAGAAATGGAAATACAGTCTGTGGCTGATGAGGGTCAACGTGGACAGGAAGTGTTATCTGGAGATATGACTGAAAGTACGATAGGGTCTGAAGTCGAGCTCAGTCGAGTAGAATCTCAAAGAAATGCGACTGTGTTGGCCCATGAAATTGTACAACGAAACGTACAGGCCATTGACGAACAGATTGAGCAAGATGCTATTGATGAGCGCCGAGCATCAGGATGGAGAAGATTCTTTCCTTTTTGATCTGAGCTAACCAAGTATTTATAGTGACATTAATGTATTGACACCATTAGATTGAAGTTTCGTTTTAGTACGGGGATTTTTGTAATTGAATATATTATATGTAAAAGGTGATATTAATTCTATGTAGTAAGTTAGTTGTGTACAAATCAAACAGCTTTCTCGTTCGCAAAACGGGCACGATCTCGGTAGTACTCTGAATTCACAAACTGTTCTCCAACAAGGGTCTTGACCTGGAACATGAGTCGGTCCATTCTGTCAAAAATACAATTGCTTAAAACAATGGCTGCAGAGAAGATCAGTCCATCACTGGTCTTTAGCCTCTCAAGGGTGATCTGGTTTTCAATACTTTCAAACTCATCAGCATCTCCAATTTCTCCCATGGCCTTTCGGGACTGAATGTCGAAGGCGGTTCTGAACAGACTCTCCACATGATCCAGATGTTCAACCATAAGTTTTGCGGGAGTCACTTGCGGCAGAGAAGATCCATTGTAAAGTGCGCCTTGTGCCATATAAAGCACAGCGAAGTAATGAGACATGAGAGGCTGATCTCCCCACCCCACGAGGTCCAACAAGTGAGGAAACCAATATCGTGGATCCTCAATTCGGCGGAGTGAAATATACAAATGGTGGTGCAATTCGACCAGCTCAGTCACAATGTTGGTTACCTCAGTGTAGACCTTCGAGGGCCATAGACCTTGTAAAGATGGTTCATACTGGACCATACTTGCCAAGAAACGAGAGCCAGCAATTCTGTTCTGCGCCTTTACGATGGACTTGAAAATGGGGTCGTTGATGAGATCAACTTCCTTGTTGGGCTGAGCAAGACGGCTAACCGCAAAGTCAGAAATACGGCAGTGCAAAGCACCTGTGTCCTTTATAATGGTAGCAAGAGTGGTTCGGATAATTTTCTTTCCAGTGACAGGACGGGGGATGAGTGCACAAATAAAACCGTAGGAAAGTCCAATGACAACAGTCAGGAACCGCTTCCAAGCCACCGTAAAGCCAACTCCGAGGGGTGTGCTAGAAATCCCCTGACCATCAACCCAAGAAATTCCGAGAATGACAACAGTTGTGACAACCATGACGATCTGGGGCATGGGGGTCGCGTGGACTGTGAATTCTCGATAAAACATAAGGAAAAGGTACATGATACTGGTAACAACCATAAACCCAGCCCGGTTGCCATTGCCATTACCTGCACTGATATACCAGGCAACCATAGAGATGACACCAGCGTAAAAGGTATAGAGAATTCGGGACACGAAACCATACAAGTTGTCAGCCATATTTTCGGAAATTGACAAACCTGTCATGATCACACTCCATACCATTCGATTTTCTCTAAACCACGGGGCTGTAGATTTGAAAAAAAAAGGTAAAGCGCAAAGAATAGTAACAATTGCTCCTTTCAGAGGAACAATAACGTCAGAAGAAACAAGCTTCTTGAAGCCCTTGTTAAGTTTAACCCCAAAGCGCCCTAATTTCGTGGTAGGGGGTCGTGCGTCAGGGTTCCGTGCTCTGTCTCCTACCGAGATTCCATAGAGTTCCTCCAAGTTTTCATTAGAGCACAAATGCTCCTCATCTGCATGTGCAAAACTTTTCAATTCGCGTTCTACACCACCCCAAATCCCGTGATCCTCTTCACTAGAATCATCAGAGTCTTGGGGTTTCGCAGTAGTAGTGATTTTGGATTTATCGCCTTTACCAATACTCCAAAAGGGAACAGCCCCAGTTTCGTCCATATTGGACAAAGTTGTAAACAATAACTCGATGGTTTCCGCAATGCCTTTCAAGTAGGAGCAATATAGTGCGCCTTGAAAATAGAAAGTCACAAAAGTTGTTTTCTCTGGCGAGTTTTCAAGAGATAGAAAAAGTCTTAATCTTTCAGAATTAAGAAACTCATCAGCAGCTTGTTTAAATGCCATTCTTCGTTCCGCCAGTTCTTCCGCCAACTCTTCCTGTCGCAATTTGTGATAGCCTCGTTGCCAAAAGAAAACCAGGCTGTTGACTCGATAGGTATTGGCAGCAGCTAGCCATCGGATCATCACATCTATACCCAGTCGAGCTTGCTCTACAAAGGGAAGTGACATATCCCTAAGATCTGTCATTAGATTATCAAGATCGTTCATAGTCAAGACCTCAGGGTATTGAACGTTGGATACTTTTAGACCACCCTTCATTTCATACATCCCGACTGGAGAGACACCTGTAGATTTTCGACGTTTGAGCATATTTTCGACCTTGCGGGGGTCATTTCCTGTTGACTCGGCAAGGTTTCGAGACATGTCAATTGGTCTACCAGCTTGGCCAACCAATAAAATTGACCGTCGGATATTTTCCAAGTTATCATAGAAATACACCAGTCCTGAAAGGCCAGAAATAATTCTTCCCACGCATGTTTTAATGGCAGTATAATCAGGGACGTCAAACCGGGAATAAGTGAGTTCAGCAGGGAGTAGGGCTGCCTCAGCTTCCAATTTGGGATATAACTGGCGGGCAGATTGCACATCTGATTCGATTTGAGAGAATTTCAGCCATTCTGTTTCGTCGGAAGGTAGAGTATTAGCAATGAAATTCTGGTGGAACGTGACAAGTTTCTGCAGGATATTGAGTTCAACCAAGGCAGTTTGTGTGAATTGGAAACCCGAAGAAAATGGAAACACTACAATAGAGAGAACGACATTGAGTGCGAGCTGCAAGCCCATTGGTTTTAGAAGAATGAATCCAAGCAAATTGGGAGAGAAAGTCGGAAACATGTGGCCCAGTGGCATTAAAGCACCCACTGCAATGACACCACACAAGTAGCCAGGGATAAGAATTCGGGATTTATTCTTCATCCACAGCATAAAAAACATAAATGCACCCAAAAAAACACAATAAACCACGCTTCCTTTGGCAGTCATGTAGTGCCCAGCGTAGATTTGGTCAATAACACACTTCTGAAGAGCAGCAGACGTTGCTGGGTCATTGGGATTAGGTTGCTGACATAGTCCTTTTTGAATCAAGTCAATCGCCATCCCCTCACTGTTGATACTATTGTGAAACCACGTGTTGTTGATGCGCATTGCTATAACCATGACTGCCACGCCCATACATGTAAACAACATCATGATGAAGTTCAGAATAAAGCAAGTTGTAATTGGTTGTGATCCAGCAGGCACAATCACTGCTACCACAGGCAACAAATATGGCGCTTGACCACACCATTCGACAAAGGAAGGAATCATCATCAGAGTAAACCCAATGACAACACCAATCCATGATCGAAGAACAATCTTAAAACTGGGAAAATCGATGTGGTCAAACAGCCAAGCAGGGCGGAAAAGGTACAGCCATAGCTTTTGCCGTTTCTTGGCTGCTGGACGATTAGGGAAGGCACGGTTGTAAGGGATACTGTTACCTAGTAGAGTTCCTGTGCGGTAGAGAGATTTAGTGCTCTGTATCGTTTGAGTTCGAAGAATAGGTTCATCTTCTGTATAGTAATGCTGTGGGGGAGAGTCGTCGTCGTCATCAGATTTCTGAGAGGTGTCATCAAGTTGGTCAGCTGGAGCGTTCCCCGAGTAAAGAGCAACAGGCTGCGACTCCTCAGTCTCAGAATAAGCGAAATCGCGAGTTTTTCCGCTATCCAACTCGCGATCTGTCATTTGAGCAAGTGGTAGAGAGTGGTGAAAAGTATGGCGATCAATTGGTAGGCATAGGGGTTCAGACCTTATCAACGTTTACCTTCGTAACCTTAAAGTTAATTTGTTTGAAACTAGTGATTAAGTTCTTTGAATGATGAAAAAAATGGAGGAAGCTGAAACAATCGTTAAAGAAAGTTCTGCAATACCAGTTAGAAATTGCATATTACAGTACTTTTTTGTCGGTATGAGGCTTCCAATTGAACTTGAATAGTAAGAGTTTCTCGGATATTTGAAGTTCCACAAGTGGGTTGGTTGTTGACTAAACTGAACTGTCAATGTTGAATGTAATCCTCCGAGGTAGATTACTCCTATCAGATATATTATCACCTCGTAAGTGGTAAATATCTGGTAGGTGCTCAGTGTATTGTCACTCTGACCTCCTTTGTTCAAAAGACCTCAGCCCACATTCCCTGGTAATGTGGACTGGTACTCCCTTTTTCCCAACAAGTGATGTATAAGTTCGTTTATTAACTAAATACTTAGAATAATACTTAATGTCTGATTTTCAACAGTCAAGAAGGCCAGAAACTTAAACAAAATCCATCTTCTTATTATCGAAGTATCGCTATAATTTTGGCAAAATACGTATTTGTGATGTATTCTTGTCGGCCCAATCTAATGGAAATCTTGCACATTTCGTGTGATTTGGTTTTTTGGCATTGCCAGAAAGAATCGAGGTAGGCCATACCTTTACATCGAGCCATGAAAATAATGGTGGGTATCCACATCATTTTATTCTCCTTGAAAAATAGAAAAAAGAATACCATGATCTAGTAATTATGCAAAAGATGCCATTTGTAGACTGTTCTATTTTACAGGGTAAACCGATTGTCTTGAGAAAAAAGAATTAGTGAAGTACCACACACCAGAAGGTGGTTGGCCCAAAATAATATAAGTTAGTACTATGGAAGAAGCTTTTGAAAATCAGCCAAAAGTATCATTATTAGTATTCAGTTAATGAGGAACTCACATATCACCTGCTGAGAGTAAGGGGTTCAGGTAGTAGCACACACTCCCTGGTAGTAGTGCGGGCTGATGTCTTCCAAAGAAGGAGGAATGGTCAAAGTGACAACACCCTGGTCACCTAACAGATATTCGCTATCTATGTCGTTAAGGGAATAACTATCAGGAGTAATTACTTATTGGTAATTACATTCAACAGTAGCATAAAAGCGATTTGAATAACTGGCGAAAGGATTATGCGAGGGTTTGGTCATAATTTATCTCCTTTTTCTTTGTCCTATCTTTTCTCTAGCAAACAACTCTCAGGCCACAATACAGAATGAAGTACCAGAGAGGAGAACTGGTAAAAAATAAATAAAAAAAAACAACATTCATACAATCAATTGACTATGGCATAAATATTAAATAATTCTGAATAATTGAAGTAATGTGGATTTATTTTTTTGTTCTCGGGGGCCGGCCAATCTGGTGTTGTCACTGGTTTTTTTTCTCATTTTAAAAGAGGACGACAGGACTCGAACCCTGGATTTTTTTTTTTCTCATACATTCAATTGACTATAACATAAATATGAAATAATTCTAAGTAATTGAAGTAAGTCTACTAGTAGACTGTGCCTAATTTGGTGTTGTCACTGGAAAACTGATCTTAGTTTGGTGTTGTCACTGGAAATTTGATCGACTTGAGGTTGTAACTGGCGAACTGGTTAACAGGTTCGACTCATGTTCTCGGAAGCAGGTTATTCTTTGTTTTTGTTTCTTTCAATCTCTCTTCTTCTTCTTCTTTTTGTCGTGCTAGTGCTTCTCTTATCCTCCTTTTTGCGGCTCTTAATGCGTCATCTTCCCATTTTTTGTGCCATGAGATGTATTTGAACCAGCTTTTGTTTTTGACGGGCTCGTAGGAGACTTGGGCTCCTTTCAGTTTGCCCATGTGTTTGGTTTGAACTTCTTGTTTGTTTCCATCTTCGCCCGACATTCTCAGGTCCCGTTCGATCTTCCAGATACCGGCAGCCAATTCTCTGTAGTAGCTCCCCAGAAATTTTCTCTTAGCTCGATCTTTTGTTCGTCTTGCTTCATTCTTGCTTTTGGAAGGTGGGAAGTAGAGTAAGAACTCTCCGAAAATCCAGTCTTCTAGGTATTCAACCACCGGAATGTCCGCTTTTTTAAGCATCGAGATTACTACTGGACATTGGCAGAAGATGTGTTCTGTTAGTCCTTTGGTCTCAGTCGATCTGCAGATCCCACAGCCCTTTTTTTTCCACTTGAATGTAGAGGACTCCGGGTAGTCATAATGAGCCACCCTGAGCCTCAGAACTCTGAGAAAATGAAGGACCTCCGCCTTGCGTGCGTCTTGGCAGTAGTGTTTCCGCATGAGAACCATAAGTTGTACCCATATTTCGTCGCTATTGCGCTCGTACCCGGGCTTCTGTAGCCATGCTTTTGGTCTCCAGAGGTTCTCGGGTCTGGACTCGCACATGCTCGTCACCATAATCCCAAAGTTAGTTTTTGGGCCCGTTCCCCATCGTAAGTGCTCCAACTCCATCTGGCTCACGTGCCGGATTGGCCATAGTCGTC